>ML780695.1:375557-422396 GCA_009831015.1 Picea engelmannii | reverse complement strand
ACCCAAAAGCACACTCCCTGACTCAGTCCGGAGTCCAAGGGGGTCTACCGATGCCTCCGCATCCTCAAGGTCACAAACCTGCACACTCAATAAACTGAGTCAATAGCACCCGTCTACACGAATAGTAACACATCATATCATCTGTCAATCACATCATAATTCAATATATAAGGTCCAACATCAAAAGGGTCCAGATCACTTGCGAGCAAGTGTCCTCAAAGAATAAGTGTCCTCAGTGCGCCAGAGCGGGATGTTACAACTTCTTCTATGCTTGGAATGAAATTTAGTCATCATTGAATATACATATATTGTTTACTGGTTCGGTGGCTGCTTCTTGTTCACTGGTTCGTTGGTTTGTCGGTTGCTTGTTGTTGTTGTTTGGTTCAAATTTGCAAGGTTGAGGACCTGCACATGCGGTTGGACCTGTTGGTACTTTTTGCTTTCTTTTGTTTGCTTCAACTTTGCATGGTTGGGGTCCTGCATCCCCAGTTGGAGCTGTTTTTTTGACTTTGTGGGGTTCAAGTCCTACACCCACAATTTGGCCTGCACTTTTGTCGTTCATCGTTGCCGAGTAAGTTTCGATGCCATAATTTCATTTATATTCGCTTTTTGTTGTTTATTATTTGCATTTTGCAAGTAAGAATATTTAATTATTTCTACTCCCATGGTCATCATATGTTTCAGATTTCTTCTGTGCTTGGGATGCAATTTGGTAATCATTGAAGATACATATGTTGTTTACTGGTTTAGTGCTTGTTTCTTGTTCACTAGTTCGTTGGTTGCTGCTTGTTGTTGTTTTCTTCAAGTTTGCGAGTTTTAGGTCCTACAACTACAATTGGGCCTGTTCGTGCTTGTTCGCTGGTTTGTTGTTTGCTATTTTATTTTGTTTTCTTCGACTTTGCAAGATTGGGGACCTGCGCCGACAGTTGGAGCTGTTTTTTTTCACTTTGTGGTGTTCAAGTCTTGCACCCGCAAGTGGACCTACGGTTTTGCCGTTCATCATTAATAGTAAGTTTCAATAATATAATTTCATTCGTGTTTGTTGTTTACTGTTCGTTGTTTTCATTTTTCAAGTAAGAATGTTTAAGTATTTATTCATCGTTCTTGTCGTGCAGACTTTGCATAGAGGTTGGCATTCCTTCTCTTCAATTTTCCTCCTATTTTTTCCTGGGACTCTACACCATGCCCATGCGAGTGTCGTGTGCACAAATCCGACTGCCATTTTTTCTAGCATTGCAAATTTTGGTCCTTTACCGTGTATGACGAAGTCGAAATCTAACGCCTATCCTATGCCTGCCTATCCTATACGGGAATCAAACCTGTGTCTTTCGAATGAAAAATATGATGTCAAGCTTGTTGCCTCTGCAGGATGTTCTTGTAGATGAAAACTTCATGTAGGTGTAGAAGGGATAGGTATGATACAACTGTGCATAGGTTGCAACAAAATTGTACAAAATTGGAAAATCTTTCCATCCTGCTCTTAAATTTTTCTCCAATTTTTTCTCCTAACTCTGAACCATACCTACATGCCTTTGCAAAATTTTCTTCTAGAAGAAAAATATACTGAGAGTGTGCTAGCAAGAGTGGTGTTCCGTGGATTGCAAATTGAAATATTCAATTTCTATGTCGCTTCGCGTGCAACATTGCTAACATAATGAATGCGTTCTCAAATGCATCACACCATTTACATCTGGACAAAACCATTATCATTCTAGGATACTTCAGTGTTGACATGCTACAAAATAGTGGCATAACAAATAATTGGACAACTACATGTGCAATTACAATGCCCTCTTTCTTTTGGTTAAGATAAAAAATTTGCAAAACACACTTATTAGCCATATATGGTGAAATGTGCCCATATCACAATACAACCTCTTTATCCTATACACATACTAGTCTGACCATGATACAATTTGTCTTGTAATTGAAATATGAAATATACATCAAATATATTGCAAAATTATATTTCCATGTCTCAAAACATATCTAGATACTTTGCTGCAAAAAACCAAAATCATTCAGCTATGACCATGCAATTTCTTAATATTTTATGTCTTGTAATATATTTTGGACAGGAAAAATTCTATATAATTACAACCATGGATCAAGAAAAGAAAAGGTTCATGTTTCTAACTCTCTTTTATTTTATTCCTTTGATTCTCATTTACTATATGTACATATTACTTGTTCTCCCTTGTGTACCAGCTTCCATTCATGTTCATTGTATTTTTTGCGTTCAAACATTGAAACAAACATAATAACTGGAGAAGACGAAGGACTCTTTACCACAAGTGTAGAAGAGGAGATACAAAGTTGCATGCTTGTACTCTTATTTCATATTCCATTGTTTTGTATTTCATTTATTGTCTATATATGTGTTCTACTGCTTTGCACGTAGTTTATTGTATGTAGATACTTGTTGGTAGCCAATCCACTTTTTTCCATTGTCTTATAAGCTGCCTACACCTATGTTTTGCAAACATCAATTTTCCATCGCAATTTTCAAATGAACGACATTTTCAATTTTTGCGACACTTGCACATTCACCTTCGTTTTGTTTTCACGACTATAAGCGTGAGAACTTAGTCTTTTGAAGTCACATTGAAATCACTATCTGAACTGTCATTATCTCTTTTGTCGATAGGCCTATTGCGCTTACCTTTTTATTTATCATTATACAGCTGGCAAGATCCTTTGATCGATACTCATGCTTCGATTAATTGCATATTTTGGTTTCATTGAGTTAGTAATACATTGGCATTTGGATTTGATTTTTATTTGACCTACTTGACCTTTGGTTTCATAAGATACATGGGTGTTATGGTTAAATCTTTAATATATGTCTTTTGATATAATGCCTATGTGCATGTTTTCACAACTATTCGCTTGTTGATTATATGAAGACCCTTTGGCACCTTGGTCAAAATACTTATACGAGCTGTTATAATACATTCATGCATGATTAATTATTTGGCATTGGTTTCAAATCGTATGTTGATGGTTTAAAACTTTGGCACAACGTTGATTGTGTGTTGGTTTATACACTTACCATTATTTCATTGGTTGGGCAAATGACTTGAGTGTTGAATTATGCTATAGTGGGTTGAACAACTATGAAAATTGGTGGTTTTACTTTGGCAATAATTGTTATGCATGGCAGAGATAAACTCCACCACCTTCGCACGATAGCATTTATTCCTATCCCTTATTCCCCACTTACCTCTGTTAGCTTGGGTAGCTCTGCTCCTGTGTGTGCTAGGATCCAAACCCTTGGCTTACCATGTGCTCGGATCCATGGCACCAGTTGTCCGAATCGAGCCAAATGGAAACCAAGCTTTGTTAATGTTTGACAATGCCCGCAAAGACTTGGAGGATAATGGATGGCTCACCTTCGTGCAACGATTCAAGGGTTTTAATCTAGATGTAGCACGACAGTTTTCCATGACTTTCGATGGCTGTAGAGCCAAGGTGGGCGACATCCAGTTGGAAATTGATGAGAATTTTATCAGTTTTTCTATAGGGTTACCTGCCACAGGACATCGTTGATTAAAAAATTGTAAGGTCAAGGAGGTTCCATGGACACTGCTGTTCCTCTCCTGAAAGGTCATTTCTTGTGACAGAGGTATGCCCATATCTGCACTTAAACCACGGTGGCACGATACTTTGATGGTAGTCAAGCAATTCGTGACCTATGAAGGTCGATACAGACTTGTTTTCCTCTACCACCTATGTTTGTTAATGAATTTTATGGGATACCTGTTGAATTTGCCCTTTTACTTTCAGCGCAGCCTATATAAAATGTCGAAAAGGTTTAAAATGCAGAAGGATGATAGTAGCCTATTCCACCATGGGCTTATTAAACTTATTATTGTTTATCACTTGAGTTTAAACGATGATAGCTGGGGAGCCTTCATCGCTCGTAATGGTTTTGAGGACATAGACCTTGTCCAGGTTGACAAACCTATGGTGACCGAAGCCAAGGCCAAGCCGCCTGTGCCTTTCAATATCCTATTGCCCTTTCCTAAGCCTTTGGCCGACCCTAAAGTTGACTTACTCGATGCTGTAACCAAGAATGCTGAGACTATTAAAAGACCTGTGAGCAAAAATACCAAGGCTAACCCTACTGCCAATGCCAAGGGTAAAAAGAACGCTCGACTCATTTCAAGGATGGCCAAAAACAAACCTAAACCCTCTGCTGAGTCAAAGCCTATAATCCTTAGTGTGGATTTCGACTGTGACAGAGAACATTTTCTAGTGACTGAGTACCCTTACTCGCAGGGTTTATGCCCCGAACCACCTTACGATTTTGTGTCGAATCTTCCCCCTTTACCTAAGAAACAATCCCAGTTACCCAGGGATTAAATTGTCTAACGAAACCCTCAGCCATATGCCTAAACCCCCGCCTGCTCTTTCAAAACCCACACAACCATCCTGTGACCAATGCGACTTATGGTTGGAACGATACTACATTGATGTTCCCCTACTCCAATCAAAAATTCAATCACTGGAAGATCAAATTGCAGTATTGACCAGCCAGAGAGACCAACTCCAAGCAACTGATAAGAAGCAGAAGACAACAAGATCCATCCTTTTCAAGAATGTTGAATCGGCCACAGTCGTTATCAACTCTAAGTTGGCATTATCAAGCCGTCTCGTTGCCATACAGGTATGATTTTGATTTTGTGAATGAACACGATTAATATAATGAGTCAAATTTGATTCTCAAATGGCTCTGTTTATATTTCAAAATGGCTCTGTCATTCGATGTTCATCCTGTACATTGTTTTGCTTTGCTAAAAATAAAAAAAAATTTCGATTTGATATATGATCTGCCCATAGATTTTTATTGGATTTGAATGGTCTTTGTTTGGATTTGACCTATTCATTTGTCTGATTGAAGTAACAAAATTAATGGTTTGTTTTCAACTGGATTTGTTTTGTATCTATTCCTAACAGGAAGCTTTTCATGCTCAATTTAGAATATGATTATGATTGCATTTGATTTTGTTATGGTTCATACACTGTGATTGGAAAATGATTTCAATGAATTTGGTTGTTACAATGCCGTGTCATATAATGTTCTAAATTTGATCGTTTCCAATTTGGGAAAAATGACTCTGTTTTTATTAAAACAATACGCTCATTTAAGTCTGTGCGAATGATGTTCACACCCGAATCATGGAACGTTTTGATCCACGACGACTATGTAAAACCCTAGTTGTTTGATTCGTTTGATTAGATAGCTCTATCTTCAGTTAGTTTGATCGATTTTATGAATTGCATTCATATCAAAATAGATTTGATTACAATTCTGTTCTCAAACGAGTTTGTAAAATCGGTTCGACTTATGTCATTCTGTTAAATTCATATGAAGAAATTCAGGTAATAGTTGTTTCTAAATACACTCAAGAAAAGATTTCGTGAATGATTTTGTCTGCCCCAATTTGTAATAGCAAACGATCGACCAATTCTTATGAACTCTGATAATAGTTGATTGATCCTGTTACGATTTCGTTTGTGGACAGTTATGCGTCAGTGTTGGTTTAATTCACTTATGGTGTAAATCGTTTGCTATATCGTTACATTTATAACGATTTGAAAAGTGATCTTGTTTCGATTTGATCGTATCTCCTCTTGTTGAGACAACATAACAATTGCCGGCAATCTGTTTGATCATATCGTTTTCAATTGGATATGAAATGATTTCACAACTGTTCGGTTATGATTCTGTTAACCCGACTTTGTACACCTATCTCTGTATTCGGTTGAATGATTTTGATCCTGTTTGATTTCGAATGGTATAATTATTTCAAATTAAATGATTAGTTTTCAAATAGCTGTTGGATGTTAATTGAATTTAATTCTTTAAAATTTTTTCAATTGATTTTATTTCTGATTCTGTGTCTTATTTTAGACCAGCTACAGAATCAGAGGATTCTGTAGCTAGTCTATAGGATTATATTTTTATCATTTTGTTAATAAAGGACCCTTCTAAATTGTCTATTTTTGGCCCTTTTCAGGTGAATTCGAATTGCATGGGACATGATGGACAGTCTAGGGGATATTTGAGTGTTTTAGTTTATTGTAGTTTCCTAGTTTAGTTAAACTTGGGATATTTTCCCAGATTTTATGTAAACAATTTGATAACTTCCACAGGGAGGTTTTACCCTGTGGAAAAACTTGTAAATATTTATTATTTTTGTAATAAGGATCATCCTCATTTGTGGGAGAACCAGGCTATGGATTCCTAATACAAACTGAGACATAAGTTGATGTTCTGCTACAACTTTCGCTTTTCATAATATCAATCTTTTGTTTCATGTTTATGTTTATCAATTTGCAATTTGATTAGTGACTACTTTAGCTATCATGGTCTTTTGCAGAATGATATGATTTAATTAATATGATCCATGTTTGATTTCTTTCAATACTTAAAAATACAACAATTATTTGATTTAGTTAATGAACGACATATTTCTCTTCTTCATCAATTGAATTATTCTGTATAAGTCTTTGCATACATGTTTACCTAATTGTAGAGATTTATAAATTATATGATTGTTGTTATTTTTATGTCTTGTTTGTCCTGTAATTAAAATTATAGAGCACTGCAGCGTATCGTTTACGAGAAGCTCCTGGATTATTCGGTGCGGGTTTCCTCCCTCCGATCAGCTAAGACAGTTATCATACACAGGACAAACCTGGAGCGTTTCTCCAGGTCAGTTTGTGATTTATTTTTGTTAATTTGTTTAGTATATTTTTTAGTAGTTAGTAAGATATATGTTTAGTTAGATTTTTAGTTAGAAATAGTATATTAGTTGTTTAATTTAGTTAGTTTTTCTTTTCTTTTATTTATTTCTTGTTCATAAAATTATAAAATCAACAAAAATATCTTTTTCTGTCTAAGGGCAGAATATAAATGAGTTTTACAGGTTTTATTTAAATCTGTGAATTGTAGATATTGTACATTTTGTGAATAAGTTATGTTTGAGTTAGTAGTTAGATAGTTAATTAGTTAGAATTAGTATAGTAGTAGTTAGTAGATTTTATTTATAGAATAGTTAGATTAGTTTAGTTTGTTTTAATAATTAGTTTTAGTTAGATTAGTTTAGTAGTTTTATTTATTTATTTTTAGTTAGATTAGTTATTGTAGATTAGTTTCCTTTTTTTTGTTTTCTTAGGACCTTAGATCGGCTAACAGAGCCACTAAACCCGTCAGGGTGGTTCATCCCAAATGGCTTGGGTTATTAGACAACCCCGGACCGGTTCCACTCTCCTAGTTGACGGATGGTCGATTTCGCCTGCCAACAAATGGCGCTAGAAGGAGGGCCTGAACTTAATTAATGGCATGAGACGGTCGCAAGACTCCTCCCCCCTAATCGATCACCTATAGTGACTAGAAGCCATTCAAACGATAATACCCCCCCTCAAACAACAACTACTTCAACTGATGATCCACAGATCACAGTTGAGCCAACAACCCCTAATCCTACAGGTGGTGACATACAAGAGATTGTCCGCCAATATCTTATAAAAACACATAGTGCCTTAGCTCGACTTAGGCAACCAAACTGTCCGTGGGGTCAACCTTTGGACTTCTCTGATATCAGAGAGCAATTAGGAGACACTAACCTCACTGTGAATCCCACAGATCCAATCTTAAATCTTGTTGCAGGAGGATCTGGGATACCTCCTTCACCTCCTCCATCATCTCCTTCCTCTTCTGGAGGAGATTCCTCTGATGAAGGAAATTCCCATTCTCAGCCTTCCACACCCACTACCCCAATGGAAAATCAGAACAACCCTGCTAGACCCTGGCTTGATCAGGATGCCGTAGCTGTACTTGGAGCTCAACACTCTTTACCTAAACATCCGGAGAAATGGCTTCCCAAGTTTGATCCTGACTCAAAACAGATCGCTGAAGACCACATTAAAAAGTTTATGTTAGCCATTAGACTTTGTAATTTCGAACATGAAGACGTTGTCTGTAGGTTGTTCCCTTATACCTTCGAGGGTAATGCATCCACTTGGTACTTTTCCCAACAACCCCATACCATCGTGTCTTGGGAAAAGTTTGAGTCATGCTTTTTGGAAAAATTCGGAGACGGTAAACCTCCGGAAGTCCTAGTCATGGATCTTTCTAGCCTAAGAATGAACTCAAAAGAAAAATTTTAAGACTTTAATCAAAGATTCTTAACACTTAAAAACCGAATCCCTGCGGATTCCATGCCTGCCGAAAGTCTTATAATAGCTTACTACACTAAAGCTTTGCATCAAAGTATAGATATTTGGGTTAAATGATCTAAGAAAGCCACGTTGTTAGAGGCCTTCGAGGAGGCCAACCAGATTGAAAAAGACATACTTAGTCTTAAAGATTCTTCTAGCAACGAAACAGAGACTAGTTCTTCTTCCAAAAAGAAGATTGAAATCCTCCCCAGACCCACTCAAAGTAAAACATAACCTGAAAACTCTGATTTGGAAAACCTAACTAAAGTTGTTAAAAAACTGTCAAATCAAGTTATAGATTTGAAAAGGTCGACTGAAGAAGCTTCTTCGAGCAAAGGGCCTTACAAACCCCTGTTCTGGAAGCCTTTTCCTACCAACCGACCTAATCCAACCATCGAAGGCCTTAATCTAGAAAGTCTGCAATGTGCTCTTCAAACAATTCTAGAAGCCCAAGATAACTTGATGCCCCCTGAGATCCCTTAGGAGGTAGTTGAACAAGAGACAATTCAAGAAGAAGAGTCTTCTCCGAACATTTTTGGACACTTCTCGGATAGAATCTTTCAAGCTTACTGTTCATCCTTATAATACCAGGAGTAAGACAACAAACAAAACTTCTTCCGAAAACACCACAACTTCACCTCCAAAGAAATCTAAATCAGCTGAAACTAAACAGAGTAATGTGAACCCCAACTTAGATTATGATGTTGTTGAAGATGTTAAAAAGTTAAGGGCTAACATTTCTATTTATGAGTTATTGAAGTTTCCATTTCTGCTTCAGAAAATGTTGCAAAATATTTTAGAGAACGAAAAAAATGGTAATTCTAATGGTAACAAGGTTGTGCAAAACAAAGTCCCTCAGAAGAATTCCATTAAAAATAATCCTGATCCTCAAGATAAAGGAAGCCTTCCTGTAAATAATGTAGATAAAGTAGCTTTAGAAACTGCGAGTAAAAAGCCACAAGCTACTACTCTTAGTACTCGCAAAAATGTACCTCCTTTCTTGTTAACTTTCGAAATTTTCAATAGAAACATGCATAATTGTATGGTTGACTCAGGGGCGTCATCTAATGTGATGCCTTGGGCTGTCTGCCAGAATATTAACGCTGAAGTACAACCGTCTACTTTAAAAATCATACAACTTGATCGAACCAATGTTAAAGTTGTAGGCGAACTAAAAAATGTGCTTATTAGATTATCGTCTAACCCCAAGGTTCATCAAGTTATTGATATAATTGTTGTGGATATTCCAAAAGTGTATGGTCTATTTTTAAGCAGGGATTGGTCAGAGCAGCTACATGGTTACTTCGTGACAGATTGGTCTCACCTATGGCTTCCAGAGAACGACAAGCCTAATAGGATGAGGGTGAATCGTGAATGCTACCGTAAGTTCATGGTCACAGATTTGAATGATCCAAACGAACCATTCACACCTTCTGATGATTCACCCAAAGTCCAAGGGATGGACACCTTCTTCGGCAATTTCATGGCCGAAGCTTCACCTATCATCAATCTAGAACAACAGTCCAAGATTGTAGCATATACGTAGCCAACAACTTCCATGCAACGATCCCATGTGACCGATGAAAATAAAATTTGGTCTTTGTATTTTGACGGATCAAAGTCTAAAGAAGGAGCTGGTGCAGGCTGTATCATTATCGATTCGGCAGGTAACAAGACATTAATTGCATGTAGACTAGAATTTGAATGTACTAATAATACTGCAGAATATGAGGCTTTACTGCAAGGTCTCATAAAAGCTCTGGATATGAACATTCAAAACCTGGTTGTATTTGGTGACTCTGAAATAGTGGTTAGACAGGTAAAAAATTCTATCCACTATCTCTCCCCGCATCTCAAGAGCTACTAGTATGAGGTATGGAGTTTAATGAATAAATTTTCTGCTTTCAATATAAATTCCATTCCTAGATTAAATAATGCTGAAGAAGATCTATTAGCTAATATAACTTCTAAACTTCTTCCTGCAGAAGGCTTGTCCCCAGACGCATTCTCCATCGAGCTATTGTTTCAACCATCTGTTCCTGATAATATCACAAACTGGAGAGTCTTTGACGATGATCAACAGATCATCAATTTTCTGCACATGGAAGAAACCTTCCAAGGCATGGTGATAGACGAATGCACGCACGACGAAAATTTGCATGATTTTACGGTAATACCTGATCCGAAAACTCCTGAAGCTCTGTCGGACATGGTAAATTCCATACCCAAATCTATAGTTAGATTAGAGAAGTTTTATGATTTTGAAGATAAATTTAAAAAGACGGTCAACTGTAAAACCAATAGTTCCTCGTTGTCTTATGAAAAAGTAAACTTGGGAACTAATGAAAACCCTCAGTGCATTAACCTAGGCTTGGGATGTTCTCGACAAGAAAAAGTTGCATTTATTAAATTATTTAAAGAATTTAAGGATGTTTTTGCATGGACGTATGATGATCTTAAAACTTTCGATCCTAACATCATACAACATGTCATCCCGATGAAGCCCCAAACCTTACCCTTTCAACAAAAACTGAGGAAAATGCACCCTAAACTTGAACCGACCGTTCAAAAAGAATTGAATAAGCTCCTAAATGCTAAAATAATTTTTCCTGTTAGGCACACTCAATGGGTTTCTAACCTGGTCCCAGTTCGGAAGAAAAACGGGGAAATTCGACTCTGTGTCAATTTCCGAAACCTCAATAGAGCGTCTGATAAAGACAACTATCCTGTCCCGCCCATGGAACAGATCCTTCAACAGGTATCTGGTTTCGAGAGGCTATCCCTGTTAGATGGTTTCTTTGGATACAACCAAGTCCTGATGTCTCCACTAGACCAACTCAAAACTACCTTCCGTACCCCGTGGGGCACTTATGCTTATCGTAAAATGCCCTTTGGATTGATTAATGCTGGTGCCACTTTTCAGAGAGCAATGGAAATTGCTTCCCGAGGCTTAATCAATCAGTCCATCATAGTTTACATAGATGATGTGACTATATATTCTAAAAACAAATATGATCATCTAGCTCACTTACGAGCCGTTATGCTGCGATGTCGTAAGTACGACATCTCCTTGAATCCCAAAAAGTCCATCTTTGTAGTAGAACAGAGTAAACTCTTAGGATTCATTGTGTCTAGTGAAGAGATGATTATTGACCCCAAAAGGACTCAAGTCATCGCAAAACTCCCCCCTCCTACATACAAAAAATCCATGCAGGCTTTCTTAGGCCAGATTAACTTCATGAGGAGATTCGTCCCCATTTTCTTCGAAATGGTCAGGCCTTTACAGAATTTGATTAAGAAAGACACCCAATATCACTGGGGACCCCTAGAAAACCAAGCTTTCAATGCAATAAAGAAGGCCATAATAGACGCTCCGTCTCTCATGAGCCCTGAATTCTCTCAAGATTTTACACTTGATACTTTTGCTTTTGACCGTTCATATGCCACCGTCCTAACTCAGAAGAATGCCGAGAACCACGAAGTACCCATCCCCTTTATGAGCTCTTCTTTCAAAGGTGCTGAACTTAACTATCCAGTAGTTGATCAGCAAGCCTACGCTGTTTTCAAAGCAGTTAAGCACTTCCGGTCCTATCTTTTGAAGTCAAGGATGAAAGTCATTGTCCCTTACCCAACCATAAGAAACTTGTTAGTGTAGAAGGAGTTAGGAGAAAAGAGAGCTAACTGGGTCACCTCCGTGCAGGAGTATGACTTAGAAATCACCCCAAATCATATTGTGAGAGGCCAAGGGTTATGTAAGTTAGTTGCTGATTCAGAAATAGGACAACAAGAAGAAAGTGATATGTCAAACCTAGGACAAAGTGATCAAAGTATAATCTGTTGCGCACAAAACCTTGTTAGTCCTTGGTACGACGATATCAGATTCTGTCTTGAACATGGGTTAGACCTCGTCACTTAGACCCCCCTAAGAGAAGAGAGATGAGGTTAAAGTCTGTCTCCTTTCATTTGGTTAATGGTATACTGTTTCGTCAGAATTTTGACGGTGTACTGATGCGCTGTCTTGAAAAAGACGAAGCATAAAAAGTCTTGCTAGAGTTGCATGCATGAGAAGCTGGTGGTCATTTTGGTGGTGACACCATTGCTCATAAAGTTCTAAGAGCCGGTTATTACTGGCCTACTCTTTTTAGAGACACCCATGCCTTGTGTCGTAAATGTATCATCTGTCAGAAAACATTGGGGCGGTTACAAAAACCAGCCTTTCCCTTGCAACCCGTTTCAGTCGATTCTCCTTTCCAGCAATGGGGCCTTGATATCATAGGTCCAATCAACCCTCCCTCCTCGCAACAAAATAAGTTTATTGTGACAGCCACGGATTACTTTACCCGATGGTCTGAAGCTGCCGCGTTAAAAACTGTCAACACCAGTCAGGTAATCGCCTTTCTAAATTTGAATATTATCACTCGTTTCGGTATCCCTGACTGTTTAGTTTTTGACAATGCTTCTTACTTTTCCTCTCTTGAGATGAGAGAGTTCGCTTTGGAAAAAGGAATTAAGATGAAGTATTCTGCTAGCTATTACCCCCAGGGCAACGGATTGGCAGAATCAACAAACAAAAACTTGATTAAACTCATCAAGAGAACCGTGGTTGAAAATCACAAGAATTGGCACAATGCACTACTAAACACGTTATGGGATGATAGGGTAACGCCAAAAGATGCTATAGGTAACTCCCCCTTTTTTCTCATTTATGGCAGAGAAGCAATTCTGCCACCTCACGTTCTTCTTCCTTCACTTCAGCTATCACAAAAAGTCCAAGAAGAAGATTGTCCCCCTTTGGAAAACCGAATTAACGCTTTGATGAAGCTAGAAGCGGTAAGAGCCCAAGCTAAACGTAAGTTATATCAACATCAACAATTGGTTAAAAGCTGGTTCGATTCTAATTCTACTTCTGATAGGAATTTTGAAGTAGGTGATCTCGTCTTGAAGTGGGACAAACCGCATGAGGGAAAGGGAGAGCACACTAAATTCCAAAACTTGTGGCTTGGACCGTTTTTAATTGCTGAAAAGTTGGGTCCCAGTTCTTTTCAATTGCAGAATCTTGAAGGGCAACTTGACACCTACCCGGTGAATGGCCAAGCCCCGAAGAGATACTTTGCTTGATAACTACCCTTGTATATTATGTAAATATTTTTGTTTATGTTTTCGTTTGCTTTCTGTTTTTGATTTTGATTTCAATTTAACAATTTGTGTCTTTGGAAATACACATACCTGTATACTGAGCTATTTAGAAAAAGGCAATAGAAAATTCCCTCGCTGAAATAACTTCTGAAAAATCTGTACAAACATCAGTGGCATATTTCTGAAATTTATATTTGTGTTGGAAAAATCTGTTGTTTGGAAGAAGTTGGTTGATTCCGATCTCTGAGTAAAGTTCGTCATGATCACCTATTATCTTTTTACGCTGTCCCTATTCCGTAAAGGAATGAATCAGAAGATGTCTCCCTGTCTTAGGAAGTTGTTTTTGTAAATAAAACATCTCTAGATCAAAATAAAGGACAGTTCTAAAAAATTCTGATGAGGTCTGAAAAAATATGTTAAAAATCATTATTTTCAGCATCACCCCGCTCAACTATATATCTATGAAAAAACAAAACAAAACAAATTATTAATAAGAGCTGTGGGAAGTGATTGTAAACCCGCTGGGATACTGAACAGGTCTGCTGGTAGCGGGTAAATGCATGCATGGCGCCAAGAAAACTTCGCCGGGGTACTGAACAAGCCCACTGGCAGCGAAGCAATGTCGGGTATATGAAAATTTGCTAAAAAAAAAAAAGAAAAAAAAGAAACCTCTTTAATGTCCTTCATTCTGATCCAGAACTTCTTGGCAGGATACAGATGTCAGAGTGGGTTAAATGGAAACCCTGTCGAGGCTATGGACGCCTGCTGACAGCAGTGGCTATGCCAACAGTATTGGAGATTTTATCTTTAATATCGTGACTTGCTGGTCTTAAGACTGTTATTAGTTTTCATCTTTTGAAACAATGCTAAAAGATGGTTAATGATGATGTTTATATGATTTTCTGGTTTTTATTTTTGAGTTGAAATTTTCTTTGCTCTCCTAATCTGAATTTGTTTCTTTTGCAGAGATAACTGCTTCTACCAGTGTGTCGCCATTGTTGGCAGCCAATCCACTTTTTTCCATTTTCTTATAAGCTGCCTACACCTATGTTTTGCAAACATCAATTTTCCGTCGCAATTTTCAAATGAACGACATTTTCAATTTTTGCGACACTTGCACATTCACCTTCGTTTTGTTTTCATGACTGTAAGCGCGAAAACTTAGTCTTTCGAAGTCACATTGAAATCACTATCTGAACTGTCATTATCTCTTTTGTCGATAGGCCTATTGCACTTACCTTTTTATTTATCATTATACAACTGGCAAGATCCTTTGATCGGTACTCATGCTTCAATTAATTGCATATTTTGGTTTCATTGAGTTAGTAATACACTGGCATTTGGATTTGCTTTTTATTTGACCTACTTGACCTTTGGTTTCATAAGATACATGGGTGTTATGGTTAAATCTTTCATATATGTCTTTTGATATAATGCCCATGTGCATGTTTTCACAACTATTCGCTTGTTGATTATATGAAGACCCTTTGGCACCTTGGTCAAAATACTTATACGAGCTGTTATAATACATTGGCGCATGATTAATTATTTGGCATTGGTTTCAAATCGTATGTTGATGGTTTAAAACTTTGGCACAACGTTGATTGCGCGTTGGTTTATACACTTACCATTATTTCATTGGTTGGGCAAATGACTTCAGTGTTGAATTATGCTATAGTGGGTTGAACAACTATGAAAATCGGCGGTTGTACTTTGACAATAATTGTTATGAATGGAAGAGATCAAATCCACCACCTTTACACGATAGCATTTATGCCTATCCCTTATTCCCCGCTTACCTCTGTTAGCTCGGGTAACTCTGATCCTGTGTGTGATAGGATCCAAACCCTTAGCTTACCATGTGCTCATCTCCATGGCACCAGTTGTTTGAATTGAGCCAAATGGTAACCAAGACTTGTTAATGTTTGACAATGCCCACAAAGACTTGGAGGATAACGGATGGCTCACCTTCGTGCAACGATTCGAGGGTTTTAATCTAGCTGTAGCACGACAGTTTGCCATGACTTTTGATGGCTGTAGAGCCAAGGTGGGTGACATCCAGTTGGAAATTGATGAGAATTTTATCAGTTCTGCTACAGGGTTACCTGCCACATGACATCGCTGATTCAGAAATTGTAAGGTCGAGGAGGTGCCATGGACACTGCTGTTCCTCTCGCGAAAGGTCACTTCTTGTGACAGAGGTATGCCCATCTCTGCACTTAAACCATAGTGGCATGATACTTTGATGGTAGTCAAGCAATTCGTGACCTATGAAGGTTGATACAGACTTGTTCTCCTCTACCACCTACGTTTGTTAATGAATTTTATGGGATACCCGTTGAATTTGCCCTTTTACTTTCAACGCAGCCTATATAAAATGTCGAAAAGGTTTAAAAGGCCGAAGGCTGACAACAACCTGTTCCACCGTGGGCTTATTAAACTTATTATTGTTTATCACTTGAGTTTACACGATGATAGCTGGGGAGATTTCATCGCTCGTAATGGTTTTGAGGACACATACCCTGTCCAGGTTGACAAACCTATGGTGACGGAAGCTAAGGCTGAGACGCCTATGCCTTTCCATATCCTATTTCCCTTTCCTAAGCCTTCGGCCGACCCTAAAGTTGACTTACCCGATGCTGTAACCAATAATGATGAGACTATTAAAAGACCTATGAGCAAAAAGCCCAAGGCTAACCCTACTTCCAATGCCAAGGGTAAAAAGAACGCTCGGCTCATTTCAAGGATGGCCAGGAACAAACCTAAACCCTCTGCTGAGTCAAAGCCTATAATCCTTAGTGTGGATTCCGACTCTGACATAGAACGTTTTCTAGCCACCGAGTACCCTTACTCGCAGGGTTTATGCCTTGAACCACCTTATGATTTTGTGTCGAATCTTCCCCCTTTACCTAAGAAACAATCCCAGTTACCCAAGGATTAAATTGTCTAACGAAACCCTCAACCATATGCCTAAACCCCCACCTGCTCTTTCAAAACCCACACAACCGTCCCGTGACCAATGCGACTTATGGTTGGAACGATACTACATTGATGTTCCCCTGCTCCAATCGAAAATTCAATCACTGGAAGATCAAATTGCAGTATTGACCAGCCAGAGAGACCAACTCCAAGAAACTGATAAGAAGCAGAAGACAACAAGCTCCATCCTTTTCAAGAATGTTGAATCGGCCACAACCGTTATCAACTCTAAGTTGGCATGATCAAGCCGTCTCATCGCCATACAGGTATGATTTTGATTTTGTGAATGAACAGGATTAATATAATGAGTCAAATTTGATTCTCAAATGGCTCTGTTTATATTTCAAAATGGCTCTGTCATTTAGTGTTCATCCTGTACATTGTTTTTCTTTGCTAAAAATAAAAAGAAATTTCGATTTGATATACGATCTGCCCATAGATTTTTATTGGATTTGAATGGTCTTCGTTTGGATTTGACCTGTTCGTTTGTCTGATTGAAGTAACGAAATTAATGGTTTGTTTTCAACTGGATTTGTTTTGTATCTATTCCGAACATGAATCTTTTCATGCTCAATTTAGAATACGATTATGATTGCACTTGATTTCGTTATGGTTCATACACTGTGATTGGAAAACGATTTCAATGAATTTGGTTACAATGCTGTGTCATATAATGTTCTAAATTTGATCGTTTCCAATTTGGGAAAATGACTCTATTTTTATTAAAACAATATGCTCATTTAACTCTGTGCGAATGATGTTCACACTTGAATCATGGAACATTTTGATCCACGACGACTATGTAAAACCCCAGCTGTTTGATTCGTTTGATTGGATAGCTGTATCTTCAGTTAGTTTGATCGATTTTATGAATTGCATTCATATCAAAATAGATTTGATTACAATTCTGTTCTCAAGCGAGTTTGTAAAATCGGTTCGACTTATGTCATTCTGTTAAATTCATATGAAGAAATTCAGGTAATAGTTGTTTCTAAATACACTCAAGAAAAGATTTCGTGAATGATTTTGTCTGCCCCAATTTGTAATAGCAAATGATCGACCAATTCTTACGAACTCTGATAATAGTTGATTGATCCTGTTACGATTTCGTTTGTGGACAGTTATGCGTCAGTGTTGGTTTAATTCACTTATGGTGTAAATCGTTTTCTATATCGTTACATTTATAACAATTTGAAAAGTGATCTTGTTTTGATTCGATCATATCTCCTCTTGTTGAGGCAGCATAACAATTGCCGACAATCTGTTTGATCATATCGTTTTCAATTGGATATGAAATGATTTCACAACTGTTCGGTTATGATTATGTTAACCCGACTTTGTACACCTATCTCTGTATTCGGTTGAATGATTTTGATCCTGTTTGATTTCGAATGATATAATTATTTCAAATTAAATGATTCGTTTTCAAATAGCTGTTGGATGTTAATTGAATTTAATTCTTTAAAAGTTTTTCAATTGATTTTATTTCTGATTCTGTGTCTTATTTTAGACCAGCTACAAAATCAGAGGATTATGTAGCTAGTCTATAGGATTAGATTTTTATCATTTTGTTAATAAAGGACCCTTCTAACTTGTCTATTTTTGGCCCTTTTTAGGTGAATTTGAATTGCATGAGACATGATGGACAGTCTAGGGGATATTTGAGTGTTTTAGTTTATTGTAGTTTCCTAGTTTAGTTAAACTTGGGATATTTTCCCAGATTTTATGTAAACAGTTTGATAACTTCCACAGGGAGGTTTTACCCTGTGGAAAAAAATTATAAATACTTATTATTTTTGTAATAAGGATCATCTTCATTTGTGGGAGAACCAGGCTATGGATTCCTAATACAAACTGAGACAGAACTTGATGTTCTGCTACAACTTTCGCTTTCCATAATATCAATCTTTTGTTTCATGTTTATGTTTATCAATTTGCAATTTGATTAGTGACTACTTTAGCTATCATGGTCTTTTGTAGAATGATTTGATTTAATTAATATGATCCATGTTTGATTTCTTTCAATAATTAAAAATACAACAATTATTTGATTCAGTTAATGAATGACAATTTTCTCTTCTTCATCAATTGAATTATTCTGTATAAGTCTTTGCATACAGGTTTACCTAATTGTAGAGATTTATAAATTATATGATTGTTGTTATTTTTATGTCTTGTTTGTCCTGTAATTAAACTTATAGAGCAATACAACGTATCGTTTACGAGAAGCTCCTGGATTATTCGGTGCGGGTTTCCTCCCTCCGATCAGCTAAGACAGTTATCATACACAGGACAAACCTGAAGCGTTTCTCCAGGTCAGTTTGTGATTTATTTTTGTTAATTTGTTTAGTATATTTATTAGTAGTTAGTAAGATATATGTTTAGTTAGATTTTTAGTTAGAATTAGTATATTAGTTGTTTAGTTTAGTTAGTTTTTCTTTTATTTATTTCTTGATCATAAAATTATAAAATCAACAAAAATATCTTTTTCTGTCTAAGGGCAGAATATAAATGAGTTTTACAGGTTTTATTTGAATCCGTGAATTGTAGATATTGTACATTTTGTGAATAAGTTATGTTTCAGTTAGTAGTTAGATAGTTAATTAGTTAGAATTAGTATCGTAGTAGTTAGTAGATTGTATTTATAGAATAGTTAGATTAGTTTAGTTTGTTTTAGTAATTAGTTTTAGTTAGATTAGTTTAGTAGCTTGTTTTATTTATTTTTAGTTAGATTAGTTATTGTAGATTAGTTTTCTTTTTTTTGTTTTCTTAGGACCTTAGATCGGCTAACGGAGCCGCTAAACCCGTCAGGGTGGTTCATCCCAAACGGCTTGGGTTATTAGACAACCCCGAACTGGTTCCACTCTCCCAGTTGACGGACGATCGATTTCGCTTGCCAACAATACTGCGTATCTTCCTATATAATAACTTATCTTCACGTGAATTGTATTGTCTGTGCTGCTACATTGAAATAAATCTAACTCTGTTTATTTTTTTACATGTCTTCCTGCATACCAACTTACCTTCATGTACATTGTATTTTTCTACATTGCTACATTTAAACAAACATAATAACTGGAGAAGACGAGGGACTCTTTGCTACAAATGTAGGAGAGAATATACAAAGGTGCATGCTTCTACTCTTATTTCATATTCCATTGTTTAGTATTTCATTTATTGTCTGTATATTTTTTCTACTTGTTCTATTTCTTTGCACCTAATTTATTGTATGTAGATACTATGTATCTTCCTACATAGTAAGTTATCCTCATGTGAATTGTATTCTCTATGCTATTACATTGAAATAAATAAAACTACATTTTTTTTATATGTCTTTCTACATACTAACATACCTTCATGTCCACTGTATTTTTTGCGTTTCTACATTGAAATAAACAGATTAGTTGGACAGGAAGATGAATTCTTATATTCCACAACAGAGGGGGATGAAGTACAATATTCGAAAATGTATACCAACTGTAATAATAAATCAAACACACAAAACGAGTAGGTACATATAATATTGGACTAGAAAACGATGATTTGGAAACAATGGGCCTTTGTTGAGACTTCCCTCTTCCAAACATTTCCCTCCCCATTTCTATTTTCCCACTTTCTATTATCGATTTTTTCCCCTCTTCTATACTTAACCGAATTCCCCTTTGTTTTTCTCCTCTACTTTCGATTTCTGGTTGCTTTGCTTAGTTGTCTTTCCAAAAATTTCTAGGTGCGTGGGTTGGAGGGCTCATGGTTTCACATTTATAATCATGCTTCTACATCATGACTCTGACTGACGACTTCCTCGTTCCATACTTATCCACTTTTTCGATCGCGGGTTCTCGGGCTGGCGGGATCAAGATTGCGCCTCTAGATTTGGAGGTTATGTGATATAGAGATTGGCTGCCATACTCCCCCATCATGCCCTATTCCCTGTTACACATTTTTGCAGTAAAAAAATCTGAGGCATACAATTTGACCATCGGGTCCTCATGTTTCCTTAGTATCCCTTGACACCTTATTTTGTATTCCATCTCCTTCGAGCCTGTATGTGACATTCAAAAACATTATGGACAATATACAATGCATATTCTTATTTAGTCCTTCTGATGTTCATCTATACATGCTTTCATCAGAAAAAGTTGGACTAGTGACATGGGCATGAGTAATGAATCATCACAAACATCAACAGAATGACAAGCTTAAAGGTAAATATTCATACATTGTGTTCCTGATATGTTTACCAAAAAAATATCCCGAGCTATTTATTCATGTATGCCATGATAAATATGCTGATGTCATCTACAACACATGCTTTGCAGTTCACAAGAAGCATCGACAAGTGCAAGTGAGACGCCAAACATAGCACAAGTTCCACAAACTAAGAGGTCTGGTTGCAAAACTCTAACCTCCATACTTCATCCAAGTTGTGTGTCTACTTGTACATTTATGCTAGTAAAAAAAGAAAACAAAAAAATAATGCAGACTACCATTCACATTACTTTTCCTGTTCAAAAAATGTCACCAGGTCTAAACTTATAACACCCAAAATACTATCAATAGAGGGCTTGAACAACTGTCGAACTGGACAAGTGTTCGTCGAGGACATAATGTTCATCTATAACACCTACTTGGAAAAGGAAAACAAAACTAGATCCATTATGCGTGCTTACATGACAGACAACGAAGCCCTGATGACAGTCACACTGACTATCCCTACACAACTTGTTTAGAAACATGCAAAAAAGATATTTCCAGGTAATGGGATATCCATTACAAATTTTAATATATTGCCCAAAACAATATATGACCATGGTGATTGTGATCGGATTATATCGCTCAACGAAACAAGTATTGTGGAAAAAATTCCCGCGATTTGTTCAGAATATCGTTTCGTACCAGACACGAAAATCAACCAACTTGCACAGAGCAATGAAACTTACCCAATCAAAACCATTGGTGCAACTGTCACACTCGTGCGAAAACTTGTCTCGCAACACATTCTCCATATAAAATATGGAGAGTTAGACAATGACAAGGTAATGGTACCATTCTCCATATCCAATTTTGTCCTTTACTTTCACATGTCCATGTATCTCGGTTATGTTACACAACTATTGCACTGTTCCATGTTGCAACTGCAATTGTTCGACACATATTCAAATTTGTTTTCCTCAATGGAACAACAATTGCATAAAGGGAAATTTCCACTTATGCTCTTAAAAAATATAAAAAACAAAAGAGATGTTAAAAAAATGATCTTTCACACAACCCAAGCAACATTTGTAACATAATTGCAAACAAACATAGTAAAGGATCTCAAGAAACTAACTAGCTCGACAACTGTTGTGCGTATACATCTACAATTTTATCCTCACTTTGCTCATACAATTTTCCTTCACCAATTTTCTGCATCTTTTTTTGTTGTTGTATAGTTGTATATTATATTGTTCAATATATTAACTTCTATTCTCACGTGCCCAAGTTGAGGGTGTTTTGGTTGTAGCGAATGCGTACTCGACGCCCTTTGAGCCTATATGTGCCAAATGCAACTCTCCCGCTTCTTCTCCTGCTTTCATAAATGATGATACAATTGATTATCTATGATGCAGTAAAAAAATACCTTACATATATAGACATTGCCTCAACGTTTCCATTTGAATCGTCGATAACACAATTGTACATTGTGCAATTAGACAGCCTCTGTTACAATATGTGCTTCTTGGGTTAGCATAATTTCCATATGAAGTATACCTACAGAAAAAGACAAACAATGTCTACATGCTGTGCGACTTTCGAGTCCATGTCAAATTTACCTTAAAAGAGGACAATGCAATACAGCATATCGACTGAAAAAAAAAATAAAAAAAATTCATATCAAGCATTGGTAGGAAAAAAAACAATCTCATGTGTATCTGTCCATGCCATTCAATGAGGATATGAATATAATTTTGCAGTGCCATGGAAAATTGAATAGGAAGCACATAAGATTGTTCAGTCCAAAAATGGGAAGCATGAGGACAAACCCCATACAAAGTATCCAACTGTGAATAAATCAGGTCTATCCTTTGAACCGCCGAAATGTCTTTCTCCTCTAAACGAAACCATAAGGCATTTCCTATAATATAGCAAATTTGGCATTGTTAAAATTGGTAGTGATAGAACATAACACTATCAGAAGCAAATGTCCATAATGATCTTGCTTCATGGTAAAATAATAATTGACAAGTTTCTTGGTGCCCATTTGGGGGTTTGGTTATAGCTGGGATACAATGCCGAATCTCCGCTGGTTTTGTGTTGTCTTGTG
Organism: Picea engelmannii; assembly: GCA_009831015.1. Classification (NCBI taxonomy): domain Eukaryota; kingdom Viridiplantae; phylum Streptophyta; class Pinopsida; order Pinales; family Pinaceae; genus Picea; species Picea engelmannii. The sequence continues at coordinate 399,748 of ML780695.1, read as the reverse complement.
TTTGGTATATTTTGTTCATGTGCTTTCCTGTTGTAGTTCAGGGTTCTCATGGGCCCAATTATTTTCTCATGGGAACATATGCCACATGTAAGAGAAAAAAAATGCCACATACATTTTTTTATATATCAAATTGTTTGATGCATAGGTTGATGCGTACTACTCTATGGACCCTTGTGGGATCTCCCTTGGCGCCTTTTGTCTTCATGCGTTTCCTTGTGCCTCAACTTTCAATACATTTGGTCTTTACTTGGATCTTGGGTGTATGCTTCTTTCTGGAAAATTAATGATACATTGATGATCTTGGTAGTTTTTCTATGATTTTAAAGATTATACAGGACTTGCTTTTCCTTTTAATAAAATCTCTCTGACACAAATGTAGTATGTGGCTCGTTTTATCACTTTTACTTGATCGATGAACTTACCAAAATTCATCTTCAGAAATATTCTGAAATAAAAGGATATATGCTACATGAAGTCCAATGGAACTATCATATCAACCACAAATAATTAAAATTAAAATTCATCTTAAAATTCAAATTCGTTGTTGTTATACTTACGGTGAAGTTGACAGTACAATAATTTTACTTAAACATCCCAAAGTTGATTTTCCTCTGGATTTTCGATGCTTCTCTTATGAAAACACATCCTGGAAACTATAAGCATGACTCTCTTGATCTATTCCTTGATTGAAGAGCCTGTTCACCTGTTTAATGCACTTCATAGTGACTATTAAGACCATCAATGGGGATTTCTTAACACCAATTTTCGCTTTCAAAAATTGCCATCACCTTTATTTTTTCCCTCTTCTTTCCCTTTCTGTTTACTTAGTCGTTTTTCAAAAAATGTCTAGGTGCGTGAGTTGGTAGATTCACGTGTTCATATTTCCACTGATGATTTTATATCAGAAGTCCGACCGACTGCTTCCTCGTTTCATGTTCAACAACTTTTTTGGATCGTGAGTTTCCGGGTAGGTGGGCTCAACATTGCGTTTCCATTGTTCCACTGCTTGCAAATAGCACTTGGACTTCCCCGATCTACAAATTGACAACCAAATTCCCCTTTATTTTTCTCCTTTACTTTCCCTTTCTGGTTACTTAGTCATTTTTACGAATGTATCATGCTTTTATATACAACACCCAAAGTTACACAATATAAAAATTGACCTTCGAAGTCCGTCATTGTCCCATGTTCCGTGTTATACATTTTGCAATCAAAAGTTGGGATACATACAATTTGACCATCAAGCCCTCACGTATCCTGAGTAGAACTTGTAGCCCTATTTTCAAGCCTGTCAATATGCTCTGTTCAGAGTATGTCTCATGCTTTTATGTCATGAGTCCAACCAACCACTTCCCCATTGCATACTTGGCCACTATTTCCATCACCAGTTCCCGACCAGGCTTGCTCAACATTGTGCTTCCATTGTTTCATGACCTACAAACAACACCTGAAATTCCATGATATACAAATTGACCACCGAAATTCGTCATTGTGGCCTATTCCTTGTTACACATTTTGCAGTCAAAAGTTCATAGAAATACAATTTGACCATCGGCCCCTCACATCTCTTGAGTATAACATGTGACCCTATTTTGAAGGCCGACCGACGACTTTCCATACTTGGCCATTTCTTGGAATCTCTTTCGTAGGTTTGCGGGTTGACGAAATGTGCAATGCTTAATATCTCTTCACCATCCCCACCACCTTCACACTTCTTTCTAGATATGAAATTATTAAGATTTAATGCTAATAACTCATCGTGTATGAACCGTTAAGATTGTCATTAATGTTTGAAAGGCTGGAGGAGATCTCTCATTAATACGAATTAAACCAATATTTGCGGAGGGTTGTGTTATCCTTTCCAAGTGTTCATTTCAAGAATCATGCAATCTCTTTCATGCATCGTCCAGTTGGCGGCTTCACAAAATCTCTAATCCTTAATCTCTCTTCACCGTCACCGCCACCTTCACACTTTTGTCTAAATATGTGATTAGTAAGATTTAATGGTAACAACTCATTATGCACAAACCGTAGAGGTTGTCATTGATCAACAAAAGGCTCGAGGAGATCTCCCATTGATACACATTAAACCAATATTTGTGGAGGGTTATATTATCCCTTCCGAATGTTCATTTCAAACATCATCTAGAGAAAACAAACATTCTCGCTAACTTATGGAAGCAATTCGACAACAGTTCTGTTCAGATACAGTAAACACCTTCGGGCATGATGACCAGAAGTTCCAGTGCTCCAAGGCATATTCTTACTACTCATCTCCCTCTGCCCAGAAGAAAAAAATGAGATGGTACCTTGGTGCACAGAGAGATATATTTCAAGCCAAATAATTCCAAGGCAACCCCGCCTGCTCAACCCGCCTGCCCACCTGCATTGATGGTTGGTGCAGAGGTTGATGCGGTCGATTTCAAGTCCAAAGAAGATGATATGATGGACGGTGATACATCAATGGATGATGGCAATGCAAACGATGTTCCCACTCCTATGTGAAAATTGAAATAAACCATAATGGGGGGCACTTCTGTAACATCCCGCTCTGGCGCACTGAGAAAACTTATTATTTGAGGACACTTGCTCGCAAGTGATCTGGACTTTTCTGATGTTAAAACATTTATACTTGATTATGATACGTTATGATAGACAACATGATGTTTTACTATTTGATGTAGATAGGTGCTATTGACTCAGTTTTATTGAGTGTGCAAGGTTTTGGACCTTGATGATGTAGAGGCATCAGTGGAACCCCTTGGACTCCAGAATGAGTTAGGGAGTGTGCTAATTGGGTTTATTTATTTACTGTGATATTTCATTGATTTGATGATTTGATGATTTGATGATTGACTTGTTCTGACACGATTGTTGATGATGCATGCTGACGATAGCTTGTCGACCAGACTCACATATGGAGTAAAGGGGCCACACACGATTTCCAGAGAGGTTGAGGGAGAAGCGTGGACAACAACCCTTCCATAGCCTACTAGCACTCCTGCCGTGGCTCGAACTGTAGGTTAAAAATTACCTAGTTCGAGAGGATCCATGATGCCGTGAGGGAAGACTGCGACAGTCACTCACAATGATTCTAAAGGGCACGCAATAAGGCGGGGGCCTTATTCCTTAGAGCCCTTAGTCTCCCACAAGTTCACCTGGCGAAGTGTTGACTCCAGGGGTTATAGATGTCTACCAATCAGTCAAGTTGGCGAGTGGCACACTTGGAGCACGTGGTGCATCCTGAAGGGCACGTCGCGCGAAAGAAACGAACGAGGCGAGTGGCACCCTTGGAGCAAGTAGTGCGTTCTGAAGGGCACGTCGTGTTGATGATGATGAAGAAACAAAACTAGATGACCCTAAGACATTAACGCCTTAAGAAATCCTTAAACAACTTCCCTAACCAATTGTCGCCTATCTCAGAATCTAAGTCCTAAGCCTAAGACTTTTCTAGGGTAAAATTTTTAGTGTAACCTTAAAGAAAAAGGCCCTAGCATAAAAATAAAAATTCAAACAAAAACCCACTTAAGTAATAGCTAGGTATTCACAAAATTCTTCGAGTAAATAATGAGAGTAAGAATTAAATTAAAACTAATGGTTTTAAAATTTTGCAAAGAAGAAATTATTTCCTAACTTGTGAAAGAACCAAAGATAATTAAATAAATAACAAATGAAAAGATTAATGAGCGCATTTACCTTTTTGTTTAGAAAAAAAGAAAAAAAGAAAGAAAGAAAGAAAGGGAATAATATAAATGGGGAAATGAGCTTTTTAAATAAATTTAAAGAAAATAATTTTGGAGAAACGTGGGGGATGAGTGACACTTGTAAGACAGAGAATTTTTAGAGGGTTTTCATTAAAACTTAAATGAAATGTGATTTAGGGCAAGAGGGGGTCTCAAAATTCGATAAAAGAAAGGCAGATGAGGAAGATGGGGAGGGGGGGTTATGAGTGTAACGTTACGTTGCCGAATTGGAATTGACTGATTGCTTGTGAGGAGTTGGGATTTTATCAGCTTGTATTGGAGTGGTAGCTCAGCCTTGCGAGGCGAGCTGGGAAGCTAGGCATACCTTCTGGATTTGTGTGGCCCCTTTGCGGCTCGGGGGGATAAGGGGGAAGAAGAGTACCCCTAGCGATTGGCTGAGAGGTACCGGTGCAGTCTCGACGGTCGACAAGCGGAAGCGGCACAGAGCGCGTGGGAAACAATCAGAGCAAGCGAACAGGCCACGGTACGCGTTTCTGTTGATTGATAGAATTTGGTAGGATTCACGTTTTAGATTTGCAGGTGTGATTGAGTTGGTAGACTGTTGTGTAGTTTATGACTGAAATTTTTATAATCTGGTTGATGGTTTGGTTTATTAAATCTCCCTGTGATATTGACTGTGACCCTTGTGCTGCTCCCCCCATGCCTTCGATTCACATTATGACTGTGTTTATGCTGATGGACACTATCCCTACAGTAATCGATTCTCTTTAAGCTTTTATCTTTTACAATCAGATGATGGAAGGGACTCTTCTTTAGAGGTTTACTCCTTAGAACACTAAACAATCTTCTTTTTTCCACTGCATTTTTCGTTAAGTAGACAACGCTGGAAATTAATTAAAATTGCATGGTCTTGGTTGTGTCACCGCCTTACACAGGTCTTCCTTGCAAAGTTGCACTGTGTCTGCGATGTATTCCATTGTTAGGTTGATCGATTGAGGTGGAATAGTTTTTTTTTATTAATGGGAATGTATAGCAATCTACTTACTGTAGCGGATCTTTCTTTAATAAAAATGTTCCTCACCGGCGTGTTTAGTAGCGCGTAACCCGCGTGCTTACTAACTTTGTATTCTTACTTAACCAACATTTCATCTACTCTGTGTATCCATTTAGTTCATCCTCCCTGGTGTTAAATAAACCCATGAGTTCTTGGCTGTGTTTGTTTTACTTTTCTTGGATAGCTTCTAATTTCTTTTGGTGGCTTTAGACATGTCTCTGCTGGCGGTGTTGTTTATGCAAATGGACAGTGCTGGAATTTCATGCCCGCCTATCCCTTAACCCAACCGAGTCGGCACCTTAAGAGTCGATAAAATTTTAACCTGTGACAACAGTCTATGGAGGTTGCCTTTTTCCTTGCCTCGGCAGTTAGATCAGCCCGAATGGTTAAAACCCTTCAAGGTTTGCCTCTGCACTGTGCTAAAGTCGCCCAATCTAGTCCTCTGAAACTGGTTAGATCCGCCAAACTTCACCCCTGCTTTGTTTTAGAGTCGTCCATCTGTAAACGATGGACGCGTCCTCCCTGTGCACACTGCAAATCGTGGACTGTGCCATACCTCTGCCGGTTTCTTTATGAACGACAGTGAAGGGGTTCCTCCATGACGCGGGTAGGTCAATTTTACCTTTTAATTTTTGTGACTTGACAGATACCCGTGACATTAGCCGTGATGTTCGTGTTTTCTACCTCGTCTTCCATCCCATTCGAACCTGAGTTGTCAGGATGGATCAATGTAGAATCCCGTAGATGTCTGTCGTCTTATGGTCTGGTTAATGTGACCGTCATAATAACATTCCAATGTATGGTGTTCGATATTTTATGCATGGTTTCTTCATGAAGGATGGTTAGTGTGTTAAAGCAATCGATTCGAGGGCAACATACCAAACGTAAGGTAATAAACGATTAATTGCAGGTTAATGGAACAGAGGTATGGTGGACATCATTTTCGGAATGCGGTTGAAATGTAGTCAAGCGTAAAAAGAAAAAAAATTCCACCTACTTGAATTAAATGTTAAATTTTATTGCATGTAATTATCCCTCTCGTCTAGATTGCTCTCCTTCGCAGACTGTGCGGCTCCAACAACTTTTAGTATTCCTCTTGACCTGGGTTCGATGAAGATAGAGGCCAGCGGTTGGGATTGGACCTTTTCAGAATAGATGACAGCTGGAGGTAGATTGAAAATAGAATTTAAGGCAACAATCTACCTTTTAGATCAATCAATGCATTCTCATTTATTTCAGTCACAGTTCCATTAGCAAATCTACCTTAATTTAAATCAAAGCCACCTACCCCCTTTATTTTTCTTACTAATCCTGAGCCTGTGACTGGACTACGTCCATGACTGTCAGCATGATATTTTTTTAGCAAGACAGAGAGAGAAGGTTGCAGGTTTACGAGGTTCGTGTGTCAGTCGGAGGGTAAAACGCCTTTGGTGTCTGACAACCCACGCGCCCTCACTCAGTAGACTCACCTATTTTTAATTGCTTACACTAACCTGCTCGAGACTTGCTAGCTCCAATCACAATACAACTGCATTCTGACTGGAACGATGCCACCCTGACAACCGCCTTCACTTACCCGTTCCTAACTTTGGATACTAATTTAAAAGATAGCTGGAACAAGAGGCTTGTAGGGTAGTAAGTTTTGTGCATTTAAAGTTGGGACATATAGATTTTATTTAATGATTTAATTTGTAGTCTTAAATTATGTAAGAGAGACGTTCTGGTAGTAGAGGATGGGTATGTTAGTGTTAAATCAGGTAAAGGCTATTGTTGTCTACTGCAATATTATTGTAACCTGGATGGTAAGGACATTGATCCTTTAATGGTTGGTTACGAGAACTTTATTGCTTGGATAACCTGAATTGTTACAGTTGTGTAGTTGAAATTGTTATTGATAGCCTACCCCGTGAAGTCCGTGTTATTTCCATTGAACTATTATTTTAATATATAGGTTATTGTAATTATAAATGTAAAATCTTGATGTTTAAGGGATTTTATTATAATATCAAAGATATAGTAGTTTTAATGTAAAATCTTGTTATTTAATTGATTTGATTATCATATAAATGTTACTGTAATTATAATGTAGAATCCTGTTATTTAATTGAACGTTATTATAATATGAAGGTTATTGTAATAAAAGGGTAAAATCCTTGGTATCATTCGAATGTTATGGTAATATAGGAATGATGTTAGGATTAGGTTATTGTGCATGTTAAATTCATTCATAAAGGCAAAGCTATTGGAAGAAGATTGCATATATAAATATGAGTTAATGATTCTTGATTTTAACTTGAATGAGTTAATGATTTTAGTATGTTGCGTTATTAGGGCATTCTAATATTAGATTGATGTTAATGTTGCTTTAAACCATGAGTCATGACTATTCCTTGTTATTCCATGAAGGAGATAATTGATTTGAACATTGCTTTAATTTTAAATTAAAGGCTAAATACCACCTTAGTTGATAATTTGTCACCATTCATTATTCTGGATTAAATTGAGTTAAGTTTCATGAATTAGGATGTTGCTTTATTTATGACAGTATAATTATAGATTAATGCCATTCCTTGCTTAATGATAAATTATGACTCTTCATTTCATTGATAGTAAATGCATGAGTTAATGGATTTTAGACTTTTGCGCTAACCTTGAATTAAAAGTTAAGGTTGCTATAAATGAAAACTTTTAACTAGTCATTTTCTTGATTAAATATGGATCAATTATTTGGTTAAATAATTCATATCCCAGTTGAGAACATAATTGCACAATAAGATCTTGGAATGATTAATTTTAGAAGGTACCTAGACGACAAATTTGATCTATAGTGCACGATGGACTGGTTTTAAGACTAGGGTAGATTGTAGTCCTTGTTCATATAATGTGGTACCGGGTCGTAAACTTATGTGTGCTTAGTCTACTAGTGTCGGGCGGGATGTAGACACCTCCATCTAGCCTAGTATATAAGTCTGTGTGTGTGAGTATTTTTGTGTAAATAGTCCTCTGCCGTATCAAGAGTCTCGGGCCCTTTAAAGGCAAGGTTTCCACTCTTGCGACACACCTGATGGAGGTTACTAGTTTCTTCCTGAGCAGTCGGCCAGGAGCCTATCTGACCTTCTCTCTCTCCGGAGCAGAGAACTAAGATTAAACGCCCTGCTTTTTTGTGCAGAAATAGTAAATATACTACTATGGATTCTTCCTTCTGTGTTCGTACTGTACTTAACCCGTATGTCATTTAATGCTTGCAGTTACTTGTGTTGCGCCTTATGTCTTCTTATTGTGATCATCGTGGGTACGTCTTGTTAGTTGTCGGGTGGTGTCGTAGAGTCCAGTGTGTCTGTTTCTTTTTACACAAGTGCACACACCTTAAACCAATTTTTTTTTTGGCACCTTTCATCAGAGTTGTTGTCGTAATGAGGAGGTTCGTTACATATGGTATCAGAGCTGGTTCGACCTGCAAATTGGGATTCGCTACAGCTTCCGTGACATGATTTGATTGAGTATACTGTTGCTGATCGAGTTGATTGTGTGGATGTAGGTAATCGTGGTTAGAGGACGCCGCAGAGGCAGACGACGGGGTGCTAGGGGAGGAGGCGTGATGCCTCCAGTAGCATCCACGCCTGAGGGGTCTAACCCCCAGGGAGGCGAGCAGGTTCTCGGACAGGAGCAGATAGTAGTTAGAGACATGGTCGAGATGATGAGGTCTTTTCAGTGCATGTTTGAGGCACTGATCATCCGATTGGACAGAGACGAGGCCAGGGTTCCGACACCCACTAAGGTTCCGCTGCGCGCACCAACCGTTACTGGTAGCATTCACCGTGAACTCGAGAAGGTAAAATTTCCTGAGTTCTTTGGTGCCCCGGACGGTGCAGCCGTCGAGGCATGGTTGGAGAATATGGCGATGTGCTTCGCACTTCACGATTATACCTCCAACCTGAAGGTTCGCATGGCGGTATTTCAACTGAAGGGGAGCACTCTTCTATGGTGGAAGACACTCCTACCGCAGCTGAACATGGCCGTTGAAGATGTGTCATGGGAACTGTTTGAGGAACGGTTCCGAGAGAGGTACATTTCATAGGAATTCATTGAGCGTCACCTCAATGAGTTCAACGCGTTACGACAGGGAGGTCGTATGGTGCCCGAGTACGAGGCACTTTTTATGGAGCTACTTCGGTATGCTCCGCACCTTAACACGGAGAAACTCAAAGTCAACCGGTTCATGTTTGGCCTTAACAGCAGCCTGCGTGCAAAGGTTAGGATATTGATGCCTCAAACCTTGCACGACGCTATCCAAAAGGCCCTCATAGCAGAGGAGGAGCTTATCAGTGGGGGTCAGACAAGGACTCCAGCGAGACCAGCAGGGCAGGGTTCATTTGGTATGCCGCAACATTGGACACCAGCGAGACATACGCCGGGATATCGTGGCTTCCAGAGGGGATCCACTTTTGCTACACCCCGACGATCGCTACCTCAGCAGCGGACACCTTATCGAGGACCACAACACCAGCAGCAACGTCGCCCGCAGCAACAACAATTTAGGCCTGTTCAACAGAACAGACCAGGGTTTCAGGCCGATGGGCAGTCATCTTCTACTTCGGGTACCAGAACTACTAGGCCGAAGAAGGGGTGTTGGACGTGTGGGGAGCCACACTACCAGCGCGATTGTCCTGTGGAGAGGAACAGGGTGTCCGGATCAGCCAGACCCACTACAGTGGGAGATATGGGCAAGGCCCATCGAATTCATGCAGTGGTGAATAACTTCCAGGCAGAGCACCAGTCGACTGTGCTCGAGACGACAGGTACTGTCGCTGACCAGACCCTTAGTATTTTGATAGACCCAGGTGCTACTGAGAGTTTCATTTCTGGTGCAACGCTAAAAAGGATTAAGGTAAAGGCAGTCGAACATGATGATTTTAGCTTCGTGGAGATGGCTTCAGGAGCCAAACAGAAGGTTGGAGGAAAGGTTACGGGCTGTGCCCTTAACCTGGGAGAGTTTGTCACGAGGGTCAACTTGTACGTCATGATCTTAGGATCTTATGACATCGTGATCTGTATGGATTGGTTGGAATCGCATGAGGCGATACTCAACTGTAAGACAAAACGGTTGAGCTTGGTTGATGACGAAGGACAGAGACGTGTGATTGTAGGTCAAAACCAGGGGGTTTCCCTGAGGTTTGTCTCTTCATTACAGTTACGGAAGAGTATGTGCAAGGGGTGCAAGATTTATGCGATCCTTGCGCTAAATGAAAAGGGAGTGGCGGAAGGTCTAGAACACTTTCCGATGGTGAAGGAGTTTGCGGACGTATTTCCAGAGGAGTTGCCTAGGATGCCGCCGGAAAGGGAACTGGAGTTTACCATAGACCTAAAATTGGGGACTGAACCGATAGCAAGAACGCCTTATCAGATGTTGACCCCAGAGTTGCAAGAGCTGAAAATGCAACTGAAGGAGTTGTTGGGCCTGGGACTGATACGCCCTAGTGTGTCACCATGGGGTGCACCAGTTATTTTCATACGAAAGAAGGACGGATCATGGAGGCTTTGCATTGACTACCGTAAACTGAACAAGGCTACGATCAAGAATCAATATCCCTTACCAAGAATTGATGATCAGTTCGATCAAATGAAGGGTGCGATGGTGTTCTCCAAGATTGATTTGCAATCAGGGTATCACCAGTTATGGATCAAGGAGGATGACGTCCCTAATACCGCCTTCAAGATGAGATTTGGACATTACGAGTTTACTGTTTTTTCGTTTGGACTGACGAACGCCCCAGGGGTATTCATGAGTTTGATGAACGGGGTGTTCCGCGAGTACTTGGACAAGTTCATCCAAGTATTCATTGACGATATCTTGATCTACTCTCGGACGACGGAGGAGCATGATGAGAACTTGCGCTTGGTACTACAATGTCTACGAGAGCACAAATTGTATGGGAAGTTGTCCAAATGCTCTTTTTATCAATCGAGGATTCACTACTTAGGGCATGTCATCTCCGGCGAAGGTATCACCGTCAATCCAACCAAGGTTGAGGCTATTATGGAATTGCCTGCGTCGATGAATGTCACAGAAGTGCATAGTTTTATGGGTTTAGCAGGATACTATCGATGGTTTGTCGAGGGATTTTCAAAGATAGCAAATCCGATCAAAGAATTGCAGAAGAAAAATAAGAAGTTTGTATGGACTGAGAAATGCGTGGAAGCATTCCAGAGGCTTAAAGAGTTGTTGACAACAACGCCGATACTAAAAGTCCCTGACATGGATGCAGAATTCTTGGTATGCACTGACTCATCCAAGGAAGGTTTAGGCGGAGTCTTGATGCAAGACGAACGAGTGATTGCTTACATTTCGAGGAAGCTGAGGAGGCATGATGAGAACTACGCGACACATGATTTGGAGTTATTTGCCATCGTATATGCCTTGAAGGTTTGGAGACACTACCTTGCTGGACGAAAATTTGAATTAAAGACTGATCATTGTGGGTTGAAGCACATTTTCACGCAAAGTGACCTGAACGCGTGACAACGGCGTTGGTCGGAATTTCTTAGCGAGTACGACTTCGAGATTACTTACATAAAGGGAACAGTGAACCGAGTGGCTGACGCTTTGAGTTGGAGACCACGCATCTTTTCGATGTTGCCTCTTCAGATGAATCTACGTGAGAAGTTTCTCCCTTTATAGCGTGACGATGACTGGTACAAAGAAGTCGAGGATTTTATAGGATAAAACACAATGATGGTACCACGATATGAGGGATTTTCTTTTGATAGCGATGGGTTATTGAGGTTTAGAGGTCGGATTTATGTACAGCCCAACGACGAGTTGAGGATGTTGATCCTAAACGAGGCTCATAGAGCGGTTTACATGGCTCACCCAGGAGTCACGAAGATGAGGGCAGACCTTAAACCCTTATTCTTTTTGAAAGGAATGAAGGCTGACATAGTCAACTTTGTGGCTAGATGTCTAGAGTGTCAGTAGGTAAAGGCTGAACATAGACACCCGACATGATTACTTCAACCACATGCCATTCCAGAATCGAAATGGGAAGTTATTTCGATGGATTTTATTGTTGGATTACCACTGATGGCAAGGAGACATGACTCGATTTTTGTAGTAGTAGACACTCTGACGAAGAGTGCTCACTTTATTCCTGTGCGTACGACGTATCAGACACCTGACATAGCGAGAGTTTTCATCAGTGATATTGTGAGGCTGCATGGCGTGCCTAAGAAGATTATATCCGATCGAGGATCAGTGTTTACTGGATGATTTTGGACGAGTTTTAAAGAGGCCTTGGGAACCCAACTCAATTTTAGTACTGCATATCACCCAGAGACTGACAAACAGACCGAACGAATGAACCAAACCTTGGAAGACATGTTGCGCATGTACGTGATGGACCAACAAAAGTGTTGGGAGGAATTCTTGCCTCTAGTAGAGTTCGCTTACAACAACAGTTACCAGAGCACCATTAAGATGGCGCCTTTTGAGTTTCTTTATGGGCGACCATGTTGGATGCCCTTGAGTTGGGATCGACTTGAGGATAGGGTCTTGGTGGGACCAGAAGTGATCCAAGAAATGGAAGAGCAAATGAAAACCATAAGACAAAGGATTAAGGAAGCGCAGGATCGATATAAGATTTATGCCAATGCGCACCGAGTAGACCGTAGTTACGAGGTCGGCGATCGAGTCTTCTTGCGGGTTAAACCGCATAAGAGTTCGATCAAGTTTGGAAAGGGAGATAAACTCGCTCCTAGCTTTGTGGGACCTTTCAAGATTGTGGAGAGAAAGGGGCCCGTGGCCTATCGACTAGCCTTTCCTGATTCTTTGAGGTGTATGCATGATGTATTTCATGTATCTGTTTTGAGACATTATATTAGTGATCCTACACACATGATTGACATGAGTTCCTTGCAGGTATCAGACGAGGGAGCACTCACGGCTGAGCCGGTCCGCATCTTAGATCATCGCGTTCGACAGTTACGACGTCGAATGGTAGATTAGGTCAAGGTCCAGTGGGACAGTTATAGTCTGCACTCAGCGACCTGGGAGGACGCATATGATATGCGCCAACAATTTCCATTTTTGTTTGATAGATAGACTTATGATACTGTGATACTTTTATTTCGGCATTTATACTAAGAAACTTCGGGACGAAGTTTACACCAAGAGGGGGTGTATGTAACATCCCGCTCTGGCGCACTGAGAAAACTTATTATTTGAGGACACTTGCTCACAAGTGATCTGGACTTTTCCGATGTTAAAACATTTATACTTGATTATGATACATTATGATAGACGACATGATGTTTTACTCTTTGATGTAGACAGGTGCTATTGACTTAGTTTTATTGAGTGTGCAGGGTTTTGGACCTTGATGATGCAGAGGCATCGGTGGAACCCCTTGGACTCCGGATTGAGTTAGGGAGTGTGCTAATTGGGTTGATTTATTTACTGTGATATTTCATTGATTTGATGATTGACTTGTTCTGACACGATTGTTGATGATGCAGGCTGACGATAGCTAGATGAACAGACTCACATATGGAGTAAAGGGGCCACACATGATTTCCAGAGAGGTTGAGGGAGAGGCATGGACAACATCCCTGCCATAGCCTACTAGCACTCCCGCCGTGGCTTGAACTGTAGGTTAACGATTACCTAGTTCGAGAGGATCCACAATGCCGTGAGGGTAGACTACGACAGTCGCTCACGATGATTGTAAGGGGTGGGCAATAAGGCGAGAGCATTATTCCTTAGAGCCCTTAGTCTCCCACAAGTTCACCTGGAGGAGTGTTGACTCCAGGGGTTATAGATGTCTACCAATCAGTCAAGTTGGCGAGTGGCACCCTTGGAGCATGTGGTGCATACTAAAGGGCACGTCGCGCGAAAGAAACGAACGAGGTGAGTGGCACCCTTGGAGAACATAGTGCATCCTGAAGGGCACGTCGCGTTGATGATGATGAAGAAACAAACCTAGATGGCCCTAAGACATTAATGCCTTAAGAAATCCTTAAACAACTTCCCTAACCAATTGTCGCCTAGCTCAGAATCTAAGTCCTAAGCCTAAGACTTTTCTAGGGTAAAAATTTTAGTGTAACCTTAAAGAAAAAGGCCCTAGCATAAAAATAAAAATTCAAACAAAAACCCACTTAAGTAATAGCTAGGTCTTCACAAAATTCTTGGGGTAAATAATGAGAGTAAGAATTAAATTAAAACTAATGGTTTTAAAATTTTGCAAAGAATAAATTATTTCCTAACTTGTGAAAGAACAAAAGATACTTAAATAAATAACAAATGAAAAGATTAATGAGCACATTTACCATTTTGGTTTAAAAATAAAGAAAGAAAGGGAATAATAAAAATAGGGAAATGAGCTTTTTAAATAAATTTAAAGAAAATAATTTTGGAGAAACGTGGGGGATGAGTGACACTTGTAAGACATAGAATTTTTAGAGGGTTTTCATTAAAACTTAAATGAAATGTGATTTAGGGCAAGAGGGGGTCTCAAAATTCGATAAAAGAAAGGTAGATGAGGAAGATGGGGAGGGGGGGTTATGAGCATAACGTTACGCTGCCGAATTGGACTTGACTGATTGCTTGTGAGGAGTTGGGATTTTCTTAGCTTGTATTGGAGTGGTAGCTCAGCCTTGCGAGGCGTGCTAGGAAGCTAGGCATACCTTCTAGATTTGTGTGGCCCCTTTGCGGCTCAGGGGGCTAAGGGGGAAGTAGAGTACCCCTGGCGATTGGCTGGGAGGTACCGGTGCAGTCTCGACGGTCGGCGAGCGGGAGCGGCACAGAGCGCGTGGGCAACAATCAGAGCAAGCGAACAGGCCACGATACGCGTTTCTGTTGATTGATAGAATTTGGTAGGATGCACGTTTTAGATTTGTAGGTGTGATTGAGTTGGTAGACTGTTGTGTAGTTTATGATTGAAATTTTTATAATCTGGCTGATGGTTTGGTTTATTAAATCTCCCTGTGATGTTGACTGTGACCCTTGCACTGCTCCCCCCATGCCTTCGATTCACATTATGACTGTGTTTATGCTGATGGAAACTATCCCTACAGTAATCGATTCTCTTTAAGCTTTTATCTTTTACAATTAGATGATGGAAGGGACTCTGCTTTAGAGGTTTACTCCTTAGAACACTAAACAATCTTCTTTTTTCCACTGCATTTTCCGTTAAGTAGACAAGGTTGGAAATTAATTAAAATTGCACAGTCCTGGTTGTGTCACCGCCTTACACAGGTCTTCCTTGCAAAGGTGTGCTGTGTCTGCGATGTATTCCAATTTTAGGTTGATCGATTGAGGTGGAATAGTTTTTTTTATTAATGGGAATGTATAACAATCTACTTACTGTAGCAGATCTTTCTTTAATAAAAATGTTCCTCACCGGCGTGTTCAGTAGCGCGTAACCCGCGTGATTACTAACTCTGTATTCTTACTTAACCAACATTTCATCTACTCTGCATATCCATTTAGTTCAGCCTCCCTGGTGTTAAATAAACCCACAAGTTCTTGGCTACGTTCGTTTTACTTTTCCTAGATAGCTTCTGATTTCTTTTGGTGGCTTTAGACATGTCTCTACTGGCGGTGTTGTTTATGCAAACGAACAGTGCTGGAATTTCATGCCCACCTATCCCTTAACCCAACCGAGCCGACATCTTCAGAGTCGATAAATTTTTAACTTGTGACAACAGTCTATGGAGGTTTCCTTTTTCCTTGCCTCGACGGTTAGAGTAGCCCGAATGGTTAAAACCCTTCAAGGTTTGCCTCTGCACTGTGCTAAAGTCGCCCAATCTAGTCCTCTGCAACTGGTTAGATCTGCCCAACTTTGCCCTTGATTTGTTTTAAAGTCGTCCGTCTGTAAACGATGGACGCGTCCTCCCTGTGCGCACTGCAAATCGTGGACTGTGCCATACCTCTGCCGGTCTCTTTATGAACGACAGTGAAGGGGTTCCTCCATGACACAGGCAGATCGATTTTACCTTTTAATTTTTGTGCCTTGACAGATACCCATGACAGTAGCTGTGATGTTCCTATTTTCGACCTCATCTTCCATCCCATTCGAACCTGAGTTGTCAAGATGGATTACCGTAGAATCCCGTAGATGTCTGTCGTCTTATGGTCCAGTTAATGTGACCGTCATAATAACATTCCAATGTATGGTGTTCGATATTTTATGCATGGTTGCTTCATGAAGGATGGTTAGTGTGTTAAAGTAATTGATTCGAGGGCAGCATACCAAATGTAAGGTAATTAACGATTAATTGCAGGTTAATGGAACAAAGGTATGGTGGACATCATTTTCAGAATGCGGTTGAAATGTAGTCAAGCGTAAAAAGAGAAAAATTTCCACCTACTTGAATTAAATGTTAAATTTTATTGCATGTAATTATCCCTCTCATCTAGACTGCTCTCCTTCGCAGACTGTGCGGCTCCAACAACTTTTAGTATTCCCCTTGACCTGGGTTCGATGAAGATAGAGGCCAGCGGTTGGGACTGGACCTTTTCAGAATAGATGACAGCTGGAGGTAGATTGAAAATAGCATTTAAGGCAACAATCTACCTTTTAGATCAATCAATGCATTCTCATTTATTTCAGTCATAGTTCCATTAGCAAATCTACCTTAATTTAAATCAAAGCCATCTACCCCCTTTATTTTTCTTACTAATCGTGAGCCTACGACTGGACTGCGTCCATGAATGTCAGCACGATATTTTTTTACGCAGACAGAGAGAGAAGGTCGCAGGTTTACGAGGTCCGTGTGTCAGTCGGAGGGTAAAATTCCTTTAATGTCTGACAGCCCACGCGCCCTCACTCAGTAGACTGACCTATTTTTAATTTCTTACACTAACCTGCTCGAGACCTGCTGGCTCCAATCACGATACGACTGCATTCTGAATAGAACGACGCTACCCTGACAACCGCCTTCACTTACTCGTTCCTGACTTTGGATACTAATTTAAAAGATAGCTGGTACAGGAGGCTTCCAGGGTTGTAAGTTTTGTGCATTTAAAGTTAGGACATATAGATTTTATTTAATGATTTAATTTGTAGTCTTAAATTATGTAAGAGAGACGTTCTGGTAGTAGAGGATGGGTATGTTAGTGTTAAATCAGGTAAAGGCTATCGTTGTCTATTGCAATATTATTGTAACTTGGATGGTAAGGACATTGATCCTTTAATGGTTGGTTACGGTAACTTTATTACTTGGATAACCTGAATTGTTACAGTTGTGTAGTTGAAACTGTTATTGATAGCCTACCCATGAAGTCCGTGTTATTTCCATTGAACTATTATTTTAATATATAGGTTATTGTAATTATAAATGTAAAATCTTGATGTTTAAGGGATTTTATTATAATATCAAAGATATAGTAGTTTTAATGTAAAATCTTGTTATTTAATTGATTTGATTATCATATAAATGTTACTGTAATTATAATGTAGAATCCTGTTATTTAATTGAACGTTATTATAATATGAAGGTTATTGTAATAAAAGGGTAAAATCCTTGGTATCATTCGAATGTTATGGTAATATAGGAATGATGTTAGGATTAGGTTATTGTGCATGTTAAATTCATTCATAAAGGCAAAGCTATTGGAAGAAGATTGCATATATAAATATGAGTTAATGATTTTTGATTTTAACTTGAATGAGTTAATGATTTTAGTATGTTGCGTTATTAGGGCATTCTAATCTTAGATCGATGTTAATGTTGCTTTAAACCATGAGTCATGACTATTCCTTGTTATTCCATGAAGGAGATAATTGATTTGAACATTGCTTTAATTTTAAATTAAAGGTTAAATACCGCCTTAGTTGATAATTTGTCACCATTCATTATTCTGGATTAAATTGAGTTAAGTTTCATGAATTAGGATGTTGCTTTATTTATGACAGTATAATTATAGATTAATGCCATTCGCTGCTTAATGATAAATTATGACTCTTCATTTCATTGATAGTAAATGCATGAGTTAATGGATTTTAGACTTTTGCGCTAACCTTGAATTAAAAGTTAAGGTTGCTATAAATGAAAACTTTTAACTAGTCATTTTCTTGATTAAATATGGATCAATTATTTGGTTAAATGATATCCCAGTTGAGAACAGACTTGCACAATAAGGTCTTGGAATGATTAATTTTAGAAGGTACCTAGACGACAAATTTGATCTATAGTGCATGATGGACTGGTTTTAAGACTAGGGTAGATTGTAGTCCTTGTTCATCTAATGTGGTACCGGGTCGTAAACTTATGTGTGCTTAGTCTACTAGTGTCGGGCGGGATGTAGACACCTCCATGTAGCCTAGTATATAAGTCTGTGTGTGTGAATATTTTTATGTAAAGAGTCCTGTTCCGTATCAAGAGTCTCGGGCCCTTTAAAGGCAGGGTTTCCACTCTTGCGACACACCTGATGGAGGTTACTAGTTTCTGCCTGAGCAGTCGGCCAGGAGCCTATCTGACCTTCTCTCTCTCCGAAGCAGAGAATTAAGATTAAACGCCCTGCTTTCCGTTGCAAAAATAGTAAATCTACTACTATGGATTCTTCCTTCTGTGTTCGTACTGTACTTAACCCGTATGTCATTTAATTCTTGCAGTTACTTGTGTTGCGCCTTATGTATTCTTATTGTGATCATCGTGGGTGCGTCTTGTTAGTCATCAGGTGGTGTCGTAGAGTCCAGTGTGTCTGTTTCTTTTTACACGAGCGCACACACCTTAAACCAAATTTTTTTTTGGCACCTGTTATCAAGGTTGTTGTCGTAACGGGGAGGTTCGTTACAACTTCCCGTATCGACGATGGCGGCCCTAACAGTACCAAAGGAAGGGGTTTCATAAAGTAAACAGACATTGAATGCAATAGCCGCTTTGCAGCTTGAGAGTAGGAATTCCAGAGGCCCAAATTATTCTGTTCTAGGCAGAAGTATTTCACTATAAGGAAATAGTCTCTTGATGCACCCAAAGATATATTTCAGGCCAAATAACTATTCAATTACGGGACCACTCTCATGTTCTCTAGATATACAATTAACATCTTAGGGGATGAGGACCAGAACTCCCACTGGTGCAAGGCATATTGCTACTACTCATCTCCTTTTGCCCAGAACGAACTAATTTGGTCCTTTGGAATTGCTCGTGCAACCTATGTCCTTGAGGTCTTTTCCTATAAGGAGGGGGTCTCTTGTTCCCCTTCCACCCAGAATGAATTAATTTGGACCTCTCGAATTTCTCGTGTAGGCTGTGTCCTTGAAGGGTTTGACTGTAAGGAGGTGATCTCTTGGTGTGTCCTCATTTTCAGTTTCGGGCTCTTCTGCTTTCCCTACAATGTTTTTTCTCTTCTTCCTCACGGGAAGCTTGTGAGAACTATCAATTTTATCACGAGGATGGGTTCTTATGTCCTCTTGCATTTGAATAATTTTGGGTTGCTTTCTTACTAGGGTGGGCCATTGGAGCGATGTTGCGGGATGTCGTTCTCTTGGCGGTGGTGGCCGCAGATTGGAAACTCTTCTCACTGGGGCATTTTCCTTGCTATTTGTACAATTCAGTGGTGCCTTGCAATGTAACTAGGTCGCCAACGTCAGGAGCAGGAGTGTTGTTGACTTGCTTCAAGACAAAGAATTATTCCATTGAGGAGCCACTCTCCTATTTCTTTGTTGCCTTAGGTATTCTGCAAGATATTGAGATTGCGACAACCAACATCGACCTTTCGAGGAGAATACTGCAAGGAATTCCTAAACAATCATGGTAATGAGTTTTGTATGCATGTTGAAGAGCATCTCGATGGCTCCTATATGTTGTCCCACTAGAGGAACAACACAAATTTGTATGCATTTTTTTTTTGTAGATTCTGTACCTATATTTATGACAAATATGTTCAATGCTTCAATGCAAATAAATCAATCCAATTTCTATGGATAAATATACACTGCCCAATATATATATATATATATATATTTTTATGGATTTACTATTAAAATTTTTTCCTTGGAATCTTGGTCACTGCTTCTTTGCTGGATTTAACACCTCTTCTCATTTGCATGGTTTGATAGTCTCATAATTCTTGAATATTGTATTGGCTCAAGTATTTTGATCTAATATGGAGCATTGAACAATTATATGAAAATGCATTGTGTCAATCCCATCAGGATTTTATGGAAAGATAAATGAATTTAATACAATTTTAAACCAACATTCAATTCTATTCGTAATACAGATAGAACATAGCAACACTAATTCACGATGTGGCAGTCGGGGCCCCACCCTAGAAGTTTTGTTTTGATTTCAACCTTGCTGAGCAAACAATTTCTTATTTCCCTTTCGGTTCCTTGATTCCTTTACTCCAAAAGGAAACATTTCATTAGTTTTCCATCCCCTAGCCTCTATTTGAGCACTTTTACTTTATTAATGAAATTTCCAAATTTCTTCTTTGAGAATAAAAACAAAAAAATGATATATGGTGGCTGAAGTCAAATGGGACTATGAAATCAACCACAATATTAAAATTCAAGATCGTCATTGTTGTTTCTAGATATGCAATTATTAAGCTTTAATACTGACAACCCATCATGAAAGAAGTTTAATACTTAAGATAATATGTCAAAGTCATTAAAGAATGTATCAAGAACATAATTACTCCCACAAGTTGCAATAAAAACAAATCTTCAACAAAGCTTTTGCTCACACCCTTTTTAATGGTACAAGCACACTAGAAAACAAGTAAGTGGATAAAATATTGGACTATAAAATGATGGTTTTGAAGCAATGGGGCTTGTTTGAGACCAATTCCCGCTCACGAAAATTTCCCTCCGCTTTTCTATTTTCCCACTCTCTTATATCCCCTTCTTTTCCCTCTTCTATACTTAACCAAATTCCCCTTTGTTTTTCCCCTGTACTTTCTCTTTCTGGTTACTTAGACATTTTCCCAAAAATATCTTGCTGCGCGGTTTGGTGGACTCACGGGTTCACATTTTCATTCATGCTTTTATATCACGATTACGACCGAGTGCTTCTCCTTTCCATACCTATCCACTTTTTCGATTGCGATTTCCCATGCAGGAGGTATCTAAATTTCACTTCCATTGTTCCGTGACCTGCAAACAACACCCGAGCTTCTATGATATACAAATTGACTTTCGGACTCCCACATCATCCCCTCTTCCGTGTTACACATTTTTCACTCAAAATTTCTGAGACATACAATTTGACCTTCGGGGCCTCACGTCTCCTCGGGAACCCTTGTCACCCTATTTTGAAGCCCGTCCGACTGCTTTCCATACTTGGCCATTTCTTGGAATCTCTTTCGTGGATCATCGGGTTGGCAGGTTCATGAAATTTCCAATTCCTAGTTGTTGTTTCCTGTGCCCACCACCTTCACACTTCTTTCCAAGTATATGCAATAATTATACAACTTGTCCAGAAACATGCAGAAAAAATCTTTCCAGGAAATGGGATATCTATTACAGATTTGCATATATTAGCCCTTCTTTTCCCTCTTCTATAGTTAACCAAATTATCGTTTCTTTTTCCCCTCTACTTTCTCTTTCTAGTTACTTAGTCATTTTTCTGAAAATGTCTAACTATGTGGGTGGTGGACGTTCACATTTGCACTCGTTCTTTTATATCACGAGTCTAACCAACCGCTTCCCCATTCCATACCTAGCCACTTTTCCGATCACGGATTCCCTAGCAGGTGGGCTCTAGATTTCTCTTCAATTGTTCCGTGACCTGCAAACAATACCCAGACTTCCACGATATACAAATTTATTTCGGGACTCCCACATCATACCCTCTTCCATGTTACACATTTTGCACTCAAAAGTTATGAGACCTACAATTTGACCATCGGGTCCTCACATCTCCTGGGGAACTATTGTCACCCCATTTTGAAGCTCATCCGTCTGCTTTCCATACTTAGCTATTTTTTGGAATCTCTTTCACGGATCGTCGAGTTGGCAAGTTCACGAAATATCCAATTCCTAATCGCTGTTTCCTGTGCCCGCCACCTTCACACTTCTTTCCAAGTATGCAATAACTGAGGTTTAATGCTAACAAATCACCATGCAACAACCGTAAACATTGTCATTGATGAATAAAATCCTCGAGGAGACAGACACATTGACTATCCCTACACAACTTGTCCAGAAAAAACACCCAAAATTCTGCGTTATACAAATTGACCGCTAGACTGCCCCATCATGCCCTCTTCTGTTTTACGCATTTTGCGCTCAAAATTGCCAAGACATACAAGTTGACTGTCAGAATCTCACCTCTCCCAAGTATCCCTTGCAACCCTATTTGAAGCCTGTCCAACCGCTTTTCATGCTTGGCCATTCCTTGCTTGTTGTTCCTTGTCCCCACCACCTTCGCACTTGTTTATAATGAAAAAATGTATATAAAACATTATATATATATATATATATATATATATATATATATATATATATATATATATATATATATATATATATATATATATATATATAAAGACATACAGTTTGATCATTGGGCCCTCACCTCTCCTGAGTATCCCTTGTAATCCTACTTTGAATCCCGTCCCACCACTTTTCACACACACACACACACACACACACACACACACACATATAAGAGTCTAATTTGTAATAAAAAAAATTGTTTATAAAAACATTATTATACTGTAAATATTGTCATTAATGAGTAAAATCCTCGAGGAGACAGTCACACTGATTATCCCTACACAACTTGTGCAAAAACATGCAGAAAATATCCTGCTAGGTAATGGGATATCTATTACAAATTTCAATTTATTAGTGAAAACGAGTCCGATCGACCGTTTCCCTATTCCATACTTAGCCACTTTTTTCCATTTTTGGTTCCCAGACAGGCGGGCTCAAGATTTCGCTTCCATTGTTCCACGTCATGAAAATAACACTTGAAATTACGTAATATACAAACTGGTCGTTGGACTGTCGCATCATGCCCTCTTCTGTTTTATGCGTTTCACACTCAAAGTTTCCGAGACATACAATTTGACCGTCGGCCCTCACCTCTCCCAAGTATCCCTTGTAACCCTATTTTGAATCCCATCCGACCACTTTTCATACTTGGCCATTCCTTACTTGCTCTTCCCCATCCCCACCACCTTCACCCTTGTTTATAATAAAAAATTGTTTATAAAAACATTATTATTATTATATATATATATATATATATATATATAAGAGTCTTATTTAAAATAAAAAAAATTGTTTATAAAAAACATTATTGTACTGTGAAAATTGTCATTAATGAGTAAAATCCTCAAGGAGAAAGTCATACTAACTATCCCTACACAACTTGTCCAGAAACATGCAAAAAATATGCTACTAGGTAATCGAATATCTATTACAAATTTCAATATATTAGTGAAAACGAGTCCAACCGACCGTTTCCCTATTCCATACTTACCCACTTTTTTTCTTGTGGGTTCTTGGAAAGCCGGGCTCAATATTTCCCTTGCATTGTTCTGCAACCTGCAAACAAAACCCGGAATTCTAGGATATACATGCAAAAAAGATCTTTCCAGGTAATGAGATATCTATTACAAATTTCAATATATTAGCGAAAATGAGTCGGACCGACCGTTTCCCTATTTCATACTTAGCCACTTTTTCGATTGTGGGTTCCTGGATAGGTGGCTCAATATTTCCCTTCCATTGTTCCGTGACCTGCAAACATCATTGAAAATTCTGCAAATATACAAACTGGCTGCTGGACTTCCCCATCATGCCATCTTCCATTTTACGCGTTTTGTAGTCAAAATTTTTGAGACATACAATTTGACCGTCAGGTCCTCACCTCTCCTGAGTGTCCCCTATAACCCTATTTTGAAACCCGTTTGAACGCTTTTCATACTTGACCATTCCTTACTTTCTCTTCCCCATCTCCGTCCCCGTCACCTTCGCACTTGTTTATAAAAACATTATATATATATATATATATATATATATATATATATATAATGGGATATCTATTACAAATTTCAATATATTAGCGAAAATGAGTGCGATCGACCCTTTCACTATTCCATACTTAGCCACTTTTTTGATTGCGATTTCTCGAACAGGAGGGCTCAATATTTCCCTTCCATTGTTCCGTGACCTGCAAACAACACCCAAAATTTCACAAATATACAAACCGACCGCTGGACTGCCCCATCATGCCCTCTTCCATTTTACACGTTTTGAAGTTAAAAATTTTGAGACATACAATTTGACCGTTGGTCCCTCACCTCTCTTGAGTATCCCCTATGACCCTATTTTGAAACCCATCCAACCTCTTTTCATACTTGGCCATTCCTTACTTTCTCTTCCCCGTCCCTGTCCCCGTCACCTTCACACTTTTTTATAATAAAAAATTGTTTATAAAAACATTATATATATATATATATATATATATATATATAT
>ML780695.1:318934-354912 GCA_009831015.1 Picea engelmannii | reverse complement strand
TTTATTCTCCTCTTGTATGCATGTGAAGAAAGAGGTTTCAGATTCGGGTAGAAGGTCAAAAGTTAAGTCTAAAGGGTCATTTTCTGCGTATAAGTTTAGAGCCCTAGCTTATTAGTCCGTAGGGTAGAAATACCCAACAACAACATAATATTTATATCGATCTAAGGGAATTAGAAA
Source organism: Picea engelmannii (assembly GCA_009831015.1). Classification (NCBI taxonomy): domain Eukaryota; kingdom Viridiplantae; phylum Streptophyta; class Pinopsida; order Pinales; family Pinaceae; genus Picea; species Picea engelmannii. Next base: position 354,735 of record ML780695.1, on the reverse strand, counting down.
ATGAACTTTTCAACATAAAAATCCAGGATGAGATCAATGTGGTCCCCTTGAGAGGCTACATTGAATAATGGGTTCAAAGGGCAATGGAGCAGGTCACCGACAAAGGGAAACATGCAGTTGGCACGATTCCAGTAGTCATCAACGACAGTAATAAAAAGGCATCAACAAACAAATATCAAAAGGGGTGATATGTACCATTAATGTAAGTCTATACTGATCACATCTTGCTTTGTTTATCAATCTAGTTATTCCACCTTTTTAAATAGAAATGTCTAGACAAAGACTGATACCTTCCAATTTCTTCTTTTCAGGTCTTGCTCTCTACCCTCGCCCACTTCGTCTTTCCACAGTCCTATTTATATTATGGTCCGCAAGAGCCCCAATCCCATTCTATATGACAAACACATTTAAATTTCCAGGAATATGCAATAGACAATATTATTTTTTGATATATTTCAAATAAAACTATTTTTATCTCCTTTTATATTTATGTGCTCAATTTTTTTTTTATCTTCAACTATGATGAATGTCAAGAAATTGTGTTTATTTAGTTTGAATGTAACTTTATATGTGTCTTGTGTGTTTTATTTTTTTCTCATTCATATATTTTTCTCCTGCTATGCATATAAATTTATTTGTCTTGGCACGTATAGAGACACACAAGCCAAATGATATATGAAAATTGTACTTAACTCTAACCAGTTGGAAGTATACAAAAATAATTATGAATGAATTTCATAAATACATTGAAGATATAAAACATTCAAGGTAGGAACAAAAATTTCAAACATAGCAAGTCAGATTACTGGTAAAAAATAAAAGCAAGATGGATTATATACTTTCAAAAACTAAATGGGGATCTAGAGGCCACGTGTCATTTCCTGCATGGATATCACCTGTGCTTCATGCTTCTTGCCATGTCTCCACTGTAGTTTCCATTTGCCTCCACTAATTTTTCCCCATCCCTATGCATTTATTCCCAATTCAACCTGACAGGGACTGAGCTGCCATGCAACACTTGTTTTAATAATGGTATGTTCAAGGTATGAATAAGAATATGGAATTGGTCATATTAGTATATGAGAGTTTTTGAGAAGTATTGGCCTTTAATAATTAATCACGTCACAATACATATAATGCCATATAATGCGTTATAATTATTGATGGAAGAAAAAGAAAAGGAGGGTGATAATTTTAAGTTATTTAAATTCAAAAGACAGTGAATCTATAAGGGGAACAACTTGTGCACTTAATAGATGCCTTAAGTGGCACCTCTAGATAGACTACAATCTTTGTTTTAGACTACTCTTTATTTATAACCGACGTCGGTCTAGTTGAGAATAATGTTTTGATCTATGTTCGTTTCCTTTAAGTGTTAAAATGAAAATTTACACATTATCCTGATTTAAATTGTTCCATCAATGTTTATGTAAGGTATGGATAGGTTACTTTTTGTATTTTAATTGGTTTCTTATGTAATCATTTTATAGGATAGTTTCATGATGTATCTTAAAAATATATATAAAAACAATAAGTCCTTGATGTACTCTCTTATAATTGTGGAGTGTAAGGAGGTGTGTTACAGTTTATAAGTTGAGAAATAGTTAGATTTAAACTTGTTTAGGATTGACGGATGGTAATTAGATACCTCCTTGTTCCTCAGAACAGTCACCAGTCCTGAGACCTTTAATGGTCAAAATCAATTGGATGAATCCTAGACTTGAGCATTGATTATGTGTCTTGGAGGTCTTAACCTTGCAGGGTAGGATGGGCGGATATACATGTTGTTATATTTATGTGATATAGTTGATCCATGAATAACAATGACATTGCATTTTGATGTGATGAGATTAGAATGTGTAAGTATTAATGTATGCCATTGTCACATGTTACTTATTCTAACTGATGTTTAAAAAAAATAAAATTACCACTACTGTACTCACTCATTTCGATGTCGTAATGGAGGGGTTGTTACAAAATCTAAGGTATAATACAACCTTGGGTTACTTTTTACAAACATGTTGTGCATTTCGAGGGTTTTACTAGGCATATTTTGCTTATTTTTGCACATAAGAGTCTTTTATGACTCTTAATGCAAAACTGACCTTGGTTTCTCTCATAACCCACCATCCTCTCATTCATCAAAATTTCATGAATCTTTGTGCATAGAAATAATCCTTTTTGGAGTGTACAATTTAGACCTTGTAGTTTCATATAATCAACTTTAACAATTTGCCCCTTTGGTTTTAGAAGGAAATTTTTAGCCTTTATGCACATCAGCATGGTTCTATTTGAAATTTCCAATATATTGCTATATGTAGGTGTAAAATAACAAACTATAGTGTGTGCAAGTTGAACCACTAAATTTGGTGCAGAATTGAGACTAGGGTGTGCATTTGAGGTCGGGGCAGTTTTGCATTCAAATTTACATGAAATCCCATTTCTAGGCGCATGAAATCAACCTCTCCCATTCTTTAATTGAAATTTATATACACAGGTAAATTTACCATTTATGTAACTCCATCTTAAAACTTACAAAACAATTTTTGTAGCTACAAGGAAGCTTGGGAATGCATTTTAATTTTGTCACTTAGTACAATTTAGACCTTGCAACTTACAAGGAAAACTTTGCATCTTTTGCACAACCACCCTATTTAAACTTGCAATTGTAAAACAAAAAATTTGAATAGGTATACTACGATAAACCACTCCCCTAGCAGGTTTCAACACAAACAATAAAGCATAACTCTATGCCCTTTGTATCCTAATTAAGGTTGCAGTGGACAGGCGGGTTAAGAGGCTACAAGTCTTTGGTAACTCCAAATTTCTGATGGAATGGGAAAATGATAAAAGTAACATTTCTAACTTGGAGCTAGGGAATATTTTTAATAGGATTATGAAAAATAAAGTAGTTTTTGAAGAGGTGTCCTTTGCTCATGTCTATCGAGAATTCAACCACAAAGAAGATCAATTATCAAAGGAAACACTCATTTTGGAGGAAGTTTTTTTGTTTGTTCATGAGATTAAGGACCATACTCCTACATATTTGATACTCTTATATATTTTTTGATGAATGTATTTTTGGTCCCTTTTTAATTTTTGTTTATTTAAATTTAGAGAGAGTTTGTCTCATGGTTTTGTCTTAGCATCAATATGATGTTGTGGAACTATTTATTTAAAGAGTGGCATGTATAAGGATAATTGTAAGAATCACAATCATAAGGATAGACTATAGTATTATATGATAGAGGTAGTATATAAAGGCAATGGATGATAACATTTAAAGCATAAGGGATCTTGTCAATGTGCATTTCATTTCCACTAGAAATATCAATACAATGATTTTTGTATCATAAAAAAAAACTTTAAATATAATTTCTTGTAGGCAGATTCATACATTATTATAAAGATGCATTAAATATCACTTAAATATTGTATATAAACACTAAATATCACATATAAGACAAGTATGAGTTAAAAACATTACTAATCTTCCATGAATTCGTCATAAATACTGAATGATCTTTACATGACAAACAACATAGATACAATCTCCATTACAAAATTGGGAAAACTATAATACATATTCTACAACTTTCTCCTCTTCGAAGATTCCTCCCTAGGAATATCTAACAGGCCTCTCCTTTTCTATCTCTCTACTTACAACCTTATATATTATGTTCCCCATGGGGACCACCTTGACCCGTATGTCGCTTACATAAGTGGATCATAATTAACTTTACATGTATTCACAGGTCCTAGAGCTAGTTGTTACAAAATTATGTATTATGTTCCCCAATGGGACCACCTTGACCCATAGGTCGCTTATATAAGTGGATCATAACTAACTTTACATGTATTCATAGGTCCTCAAGCCAATTCTTACATCTATGAGGTGATGCTTAGTACTTGAGGTAGACTCCACCTTGTTATAGCCAAGTCTGATGTAATTGATACTTAGAAGGGTGTTTTATCCAGTCACGAGCTTCACACTGTGGGGTGTTACTGAAGAATCTTATAGTGTGAATGGGTTCCAAAATTTGTAGTGCATCAAAGGGTCTAATGGAAGATACAAAACGTAGTATGGATATGGAGGGTGCACCACCAGACGGGAAGAGAGCAGGGGAAGTATTGGAGACGAGCTTGAAGTAGAGGATTATGGTGGGGCTGAACAAGATTGATACAAACCAGGCATATGTTTACCATTAGTTATTGTAATTTTTCTAAGAAACTGCCACGATATCCTATACCTGGGTCAAACACCTTCAACGCCCATTTGGACCGACCATATCAGACATATTCCTTCTGGATAACTACTTTATCTCTATCCTTGTACTGTCACATTCCCTTGAAAGTGTAGGAATCATCAATTCCTCCCCTCATGATGTGCTCCATTTCCTTTGGTCCTCCCACTATTGTTGGAGACTCTCCCTTTCTTTGTCTTCCGGCCTCCTAGACTGTCGACGTTGATGTAGTGTGATTGTTCTTGAATGGAGGCACCATCCACATATGATTGCAGTACCGCGACCTCTAATTAAACCACCTGAATACTTCCCAATTTTCTCACATGGTGGTGTAGTCTAAATGTTCTACGTTTAATTGGCATTTTCACCTAAATCCGATGATCTAAATCTAGGCAAAATCACAATTTCATGTTGTTTAACTTGCATTTTTGAATGCATAAATGGATTCCACATCCTTAAAAACCCCTGGGGCACTTGGATTATACAGGCTTAAACACTCAATGGACTACTTATAATGCCATGGAATAATGTCCCTTCATTATACACAGGGGTACATCTGGGACATGACAGTACTAGTTAGGACCAACCATAATATGAATTCACTGGTCACATTAACTAACATATGACTTGAAATTTACTCATAGCCTATATGGCGACACAACTAATATAGGTCAGGTATTGTCCAACCTTCCCACATATCTTCTAATCTGCACTATGTTCATTCATTAATCCTTGTACTTTCCAATCATGTCTTTTGTCCATTCATGTTTAATTGACATGTCGAGACAAAAAAGGAATAATAATCCCACATTGGACATTTTTATCCCCCTAGATGGCATAATTGATGTCTCAATAGAGACAATGCGAGCATGTTAAGCCCACGATGAGCATTTTTATCCCAATAGCTAGCATAATCAAGGCACAATTAGGTTCCAGACACACCCATGAGACGAAAAATTTTCTGACACGATAGTGCCATGCAGGTTCCACAATGGAAGGCCATAGGGAAATGGTGGTTCATGATGGTGAGGTCAGTGTTGCAGAATCAGTGGTATTGAAAACCATCGAATTTGAGTAAAAATTTCAACGAATAACAAACTGGTTTGTGAGTTTGATGAACATCGGGGCACCAAGAAAAAAATATAATGAAATTTTGAGAACTAGTGAGTAATGTCCGACAATAAGGTGGAGTTTGTCCATAACATCAACATTGGAACACCCTTTTAGACTTCAACACCATATGTAGTAGTGGGAAAGCCTTTGACCATTCCCTATTTGCTAAGTTTCTGCATGCACCTAAAATTTAGATGACCAAATATCTCATGTTAGGGTCTACTATCATCGTTAGAATGATTCGGTAGAAATGAGAAATCAGATTTAACAATAAAAATAGGGAATGTATACAAATGAGACTAGTGATTTACCTCACCAACAATAATCTTGGATTTTTCATGCATATCATATATGGTCACGAAATCCGAAGTGAATTCCACCCTTTTTCCTTTTCTTAATTGTGCTATCTGATAGACATATAGTATATTCATGGAGTGTTTTGGAACATGCAGCATGTTCTCAAAACTTCCATGTTGGAGCACTACTCTCCCTTGTCCAATGAACTCTATTGGTGTATCATAAACCATGAGAATGGGATGACTTGTGCTAGCAGTTAAAGATGATAAGACATCTTTTTTGGCTTCCATGTGATGGGATGCCCCTAAATCCAAAATCCATGTATCAAGAGAAGAATGAATAACAATCAACACATTAGAATTAACTCGTTTTGATCTATCTTGATATCTCGGCTTCTTCTTGGAATTATCAAGAATGTAGTCCCCAATATTGTACTGATGAAGTGTCTGTGCCATGAGGTCTATTGTCTTCTTCATTCATGTTAATTCATGATGATAGCCACGATAGAAATAACTGCATTTTTTCTTCCCTTTCTTTCCCTTTCCCACATTTGGAGCCTGAGGATTCATAGAGGGGATTATAATTTCCTTCCTTCTCTTGCTTAGAATGCACATTTCCCTTTCCTTCCTACTTGGACTTCTGATTGGAAGTGCTACTGCTCTCATGCACAAAAAGTGCATGTGATTTGGAATCCTTGATTACTCCCATATTAATGAGCTTATCTTTCTCATGCATTAGGGACTCAATGAAATGATCTATTGATGGCATGGTACAAGTTCCTCTCAATGTGATCCTCACTATATGGAATGTTGAGATAAATACTATGTATGATGGACCTATTTTTGACAAAATTGCAAGAACCAAATACTTTTCTTGCTTAGATTTGTCAACACCACATCCCTTTAACTGAAAAATAAGGGACTTGAACTTCGTGAAGAAGTACTAGATATTATCAAAGCTTCTTGGGTCTAATGAATTCAAATATATGTTGGCATAGGGGCAGAACCAGGGTTCAACGCTTAGAATCACACCAACAAAACCCCAAATACCAACCCTTTTGGCAACACCTGCGAAGCAGGAGAAGTCTTACCCGAGGTAGAAGCAGGGGGGGTTACAGGACGTAGGTGTCTGTAACTAGGCTGGGACACAGATTTGTGATAATGACACTTCGCAGAGTATTCTGTTAACACTTAGGGAGTTACATACGTTAGTTCATTAACCTTATTAACATCGCAAAACATACCCAAGGATAGATCTAGCATAGTACCAACAAAGATTATGCACCTAAAACACTTAGCACTTAGCACTATGAATCAGATCTAGCATTTTAACATAAACAAAGCATTAAAGCAACAGATACATATCCATTACATATATAATATAAGCACTAAGCAAAACATAAAAAATATAATCATTGCACAAAGAAAACCATAAGACACCAGATGTATGTGGTTCACCCTAGTGTGGGGCTACGCCCACCAACCGCTTCGCCTCTTTATTATTCGTCAATCTCTTACATTCAGTCACTCTTTTGCACTAAGCCACAAATTCAAACATTTCACCAGACAAGATATTTGTGCAGTAAGCACCAGATCCTCCTTCCAAAACTAGGTCAAGGCATAGAGCCAACTCTCTATCAAGCACAAAGCCTTAACACACATACATTCCTTTTCACAAAGACATTCAACTTCTTGCACTTAGCTCTAAAAATTTCTACTTCTACCATACATTCTTCTTTATTTATACTTTTACAAACCTTAACAATAAGGCCTAAACATGGGAAACCCAATGGGTCGACATCCCATAATCCCATTACAAAAACCTTAGAGAACCCCTTACTGGGTCCACATAGCTTGCAAAAATGGGTGAGATCCGCAATCTCGGATCCTCCTGGGTGCTCCTTCCTCGACCAATGTGTCGAAGTCCAAAAGTGGGCCAACTCTGACCAAGGTTTCCTCAAAACTTGGTTGAGGGCCAATAGGCCCCCAACACTCACTTGTGACTCGTCCTGAGTCACTTAGGTTCAAACAACTTTGTTTCGAAGGCCTCAATCTTAACTCGAGTTTCCTCGACTTGTTTCTTTGCCTGAGCCTCCTGCTTAATGAGCTATTGGATCGTCTTCTCTGTAACAGGACCTTCCAGGTGCTATTCTACTATTGCAACCACTTGGTCCAATTGCGAGTCCTGTCCATCAATCTCTTCGAACACCTTGCAAGCCTCGTCTTGCACAGGTTCCATCTTTTGCATGACTTCAATTACCTTGCCTTGGATGGTAGTGATATATTTCTATACTGCACACTACTCCTGTGATCTCTTCATTATTTATACCGTAGTGAGTAGCTTCATCTTTGCCTGCATGAAAAATGCCTGCTGCTGCTCCTCCTGTAACTGCGCTTCCAGCTTTCTTAGCTCTGGATCCTCAGCGAGGCGTTCATATGTCTGTGCGCTTCTATCACTTGTCTATTTGAATGTTGAGGTGAGGGCTCTTATCCTTATTAGTGTGTTCTTAGCGGTCTCCTCCCTCTAGTCACGCACCTCCTGCGGGGTGCTCGGTGCTGTTTGGGCCTCAAAATCTGTTATCCTAGTCTGAAGTTGCTAGAGGGTCTTAGCGAGATTCACTACTTGAAATTCGACCGGATCCTAGTCCGCATGTACCAAGCCTGGTACATAGCGACATGCTTTACTCACCGCTTCTTTGACCATGGCCTGCTCTGCGAGCAACTGCTCCTTTTATCTCTATAGATGGGATTTTTCTTCCTGGAGCTTCGCCTGAAGCTCTTCTTTCTTGCTTTCCTGGGTTGCTACATTTTCCTGTGCTTCTCTTTTCAAGGCTTCTTTAGTCTTCTCCTTTTCTTCATGCACTCTTTGGAAATAGGTTTCTATCACATCTGCAATCCTTCTCAATTAGGATGGTTCATCCCCCAATTCTGCAGTCTGTGACGGGGAAGGCACAGTAGGTACTGCGCAGACCAAATGAACAACTTGCTGTACTTCCTTAAATTCCCTCTCAATCCTTCCATATAGCTCTTCCTGCTTCTCTCCATATATTTGCAAGATATCCTTAGAAGCATCCTCCATAGCTCCATGGACCAGACTGATATCGTCCTTCGTGAGAGTGGCCTCCAACTGGGGATTATTAGCGCGCATATTCTTCCTTGTTGAAGGTTTCTTCAGAGAAACCTTCCTCTTCTACAGTGTGACTGTCCCAACATGGGGATCTTCCGGTGGTGTAGCTTCACCTCCTCCTTGTTCTTCTTCTCTTTCATCTCCTCCTCCCTATCCTTCTACTTCATCTTCTCCTCCTCCGAGTGAGCTAGACCCGTTATCTTCATAAGCGTTGTCCTCTTCATCGCTCTCTATATCCTGGACTTCCTCCTAATTCTTCTTCTTATTCAGCCCACTGGACTATCTGAAATGCTCAAATCAGGTGACTATGGGGCTTCCTATGGTGTTAGTGTTGGGTAATTCTGCATCAACGATAGGTACAATAAACTCCTCTGACCATTCCTTTGTAATATGATCCATGTCTTCATATGTCAGTTTGTAGTATGACTGCAATTCTTCCTGGTTCTCATCTCTGTGCGCGGTGATGTAGATGAAATGAGGATCGACGCGAAACTTTGCTATTGCTCGATACTGGTGTAGGGTGCATGGTGTCATGCATGAAAATGATTCGATAGAAACCTTCAACTGTTGATAGTATGCACAAAACATTGCATTGGACTGCCACTGCTTCGTCATGTCGTTGGTATACCACAGGGTTGAAAACCGAGCGACCAATGACTCCGATGATTCGATCTCTAGAAAAGTGGCTCCTTCAGGCATTTTCCAAGTGACAAATGCAATCAAAATGATCAACCAACTGTAGTGGAATTCATATCCCAAGTCCCAGGCTTCACGACAATCCTTATCCAGCTCATTGATGAGGTAATTCACCTAGTTCATCTACATGCCCTACACACATTTTCTTGCGAGGTCCACCATGAACCCGGTGACCTGTGTGGGGCGGTTCTTCCTCATGATCTTGCTAGCTAGGAGTTGGAAATAAAGGTGCATTGCACCATCCTGTATAGAGGCTACCTTGTAACCTCGCTTTCCTTTCTCTACTTCTCTATAAGATTCCTTGATGTGCTGCGCCAGGGAACGGTTTGAGGCCTTCTCTGGATAAAAATGTTGAGGGTCAAGACCCTTCACATTTAAGCCTATGATATGGTGGATAAGCATTAGATCCATAGTAATACTTCTGTCGAGACACAAGTATCTTCCTTGATAGCATGACATGAGGATTTTAATGCAAGCGTTAACCTCCTGGTGGTAGCCAAAATGAAGGATCTTCATCACATTCAGTACAATGGACTGCGTCAATTCCTTAATCTATGGATGTGAGATGAGGCGAGGCTTCTTTCCAGTTGTCTTTGTGAGATAGTGGTGGGGCACCGACATGGCATAGTTCTTCTAGTCTCCCAAGTTGAAGTCACTTTTCTTTAGTAGCGAGATCTTTCCTAACTAACTCCCGACTACGCGTATTCATTTCAGAATGTACGCAGTGAACACAACGTACTCAAAGTCTCGGGGGATTCTGTCATGGTTAACAACACCATCCAAAGGTGGGATATACTTGGGTAGGATCGAAGGCATCTGCTTCACATTAGCTAGATCACCGCAGTTCTTACTTCGCTGTTCAGTTCTGGGGTTGATACAACCAGAATGACATCCAGTCGAAGGGGAATCCTATAGTCGCCTAGTCGACGATGCTTGGACACCTTCATATATCATTCTGTTGGACATTATCTTATTAAGGACCTCCCCAAAATATTTCTCTAATTCACTTGGTTTGCCCGACATTCTATTTTTTAACACAAAGGCAGGGTAGGCAAACAGACAGGTGGGGTAGGAAAATGGACAGGCGGGGCAGGAAAGCAGACAGGCGAGGTCTAGTTTCAAATGACACATCTCGACACTTGGAAAATTCTCTGTTTATCTTAGTGAATCATGTATAGAAAAAAGTGGTCCCAGTGCAACGACTGACGAGTTAAATAAGTGGGGTATTGTAACGAATCTTCCAACGGCCAGGAAATTCCTTCATCAATGTAAATATGTCCGTTATGGAATGGTATCAACGTCCAAAAGTGGACCATCAACGCATAAATGCATTTTCTAACCGTTCTGGAGCGTCATTTTAACTATCGGGGTGCCTCCAATGGTCATTTAGCTTCACTAGGGTGAATTCCCATTCTGCACAGACCTACTATTCCTGCGAGGTTCAAATCCTGCAAACCCGCCTCCTGTGAGGTTCCAGTCTACGGAGTCTTCAATCTGGTCTCTATAGCTTCTTGTAGATTTTCCAACTTAACTTTCTTTTTATTGTGCTTCCTTGCCTTCTTCCCTATGATTTGTGTTTCTTTAACTATTTCTGGAATCCTTTTCCCATTCTTATTCTTATTTTCTCCTAGCGCAGTGGCTTCGCACTATTGAGGTTCCCTCAAAGGGTTCAAAATCAATATCCCTTTTCTTAACACATCCTAAGTGGACATAGATAGGTTCCTCAAGCATTCTTGCATTGTTTCAACCTTGATAGCTGATTCTCTTGCCTTCTGTCCCTCCTACGTTGTTACTTTGTTCTGTTGCTTCAACTTATCCTCTCGTTCTTCTATTAGTTGGTCTATTTTCCTAGTTATGAAATCCCTTAGTTCTTTCTTTTTCTTTGCTGTGGCTTCTTCCTCTGCTTTCCTTCTGATCTGATTCTTCTCAATCCAAGTCTTACCTAACAAAAGTGGGAAAGGGGTGTTGTCCCCAACAAAATGAATGACTTCAAATTCTTCTTCACTCAATGTTCCATGAACAATAATAGGCACATTAGTAATTCTTCCACATAAGGTTATCATCTTTCCCTTAAACAAGCCTATCCTTCCCAATGAAGGCATCATAGTAGGCTTTCCCAAAATTTTCCAAGTTTCTTCTGTCATAATATTCACTTGTGTTTCTTCATCCAAGACACAGTCTATGTCGAAGTCTTCTATTCTTGCACTTATGCACTGTTTTACTTTCAGGATCTCTGGTAAACTGACATCTTTGTGAAAATCCATCATTTCTTTCAACTATAATAACGTAGTCTTAACTTTCTCTCATTCTTTCTCTTTATGAATCTCTAACATTCCCTTAGTCTCTTGACTCTCTTCGTAGTTTTCTTGTCTTATGTTCATTCATTCAACTTTGGCAATCATTCTTGGACAATCCTCAACCTCATGACCAAAAATCTTACAACAAAGACAAATAGGACTTGCGCCAGGGAATTCCTTACAAGATGTCTCGGTATTCTGCAGTTATAATACAAAGTTAATCCTCTTTTTCTTTTAAATGTTCCCCAACCTCCTCTGTACTGTGCATTTACTCTAGGATCATAGTGTTGGACCTGCAATCTGCAAAAATTCTTTCTAGGTTCCTGCATCCATTTATTGGTCCAAAAACTCTTTCTATGCATAGGAATAACATATCTTTCTTCATTTCCATTAAATTTACTCAAATCAAATCTTTCTTTCAGCTGTGCCCTAGCCTTCAGACTATGACATAATCTATTAAACATTCTTAGGTTCATGCTTTCAATTTTTTTTTTTCACTTATCTTACTCTTGTCAAAGCACAAGGCTTTACCTCTTTTAAGATCTTACCTCTTTCTTCAGATCAGATTTATTTCTTATCACAAAGCTTCGCAAGTCAAGTAGACTACTGCGCACTTTAGCAATAGATCTACGCACAGAGATTCTCTTTTTCTTTACTTTAGTTCCCAACAATCACAGTTTCAGGTCTCGACAATAGAACCATTTTTTGGCACAGGGGCAGACCCAGGGTTCAACGCTTAGCAACGCACCAACAAAATCCTGACTACTGGCCCCTTTGGAAACACCTGTGAAGAAGGAGAAGTCTCAACCAAGGTAGAAGCAGGTGGGTTTAGGGGATGGAGGTTTCTGTAACCAAGCCGTGACACATATCTGTGATAATATCACTTCACAGAGTATTCTGTTAACGCTTAGGGAGTAACATACATTAGTTCATTAACATTATTAACATTGCAGAACATACCCAAGGATAGATTTAGCGTAGTAAAAACAAATATTATGCACTTAAAACACTTATCACTTAGCACTGTGAATAAGATCTAGCATTTTAACATAATCAAATAATTAAAGCAACATATACATATCCATTACATATCTAACCTAAGCACTAATAAAAACATAACAAAGATAATCATTGCAGAAAGAAAACCATAAGAAAACAAATGTATGTGGTTCACCCCAGTGTGCGGCTACGTCCAACAACTACTTCGCCTCTTTATTATTTGCCAATCTCTTACATTCAGTCGCTCCTGTGCACTAAGCCATAGAGTCAAACTTCACACTAGACAAGATATTTGTGCACTGAGCACCATATCCTCCTTCCAAAACCAGGTCAAGGCACAAAGCCAACTCTCTATCAAGCACAAAGCCTTAAAACACATACATTCCCTTGCACAAATCCATTCAACTGCTTGCACTTAGCTCCGAAAAATTCTACTTCTACCATACATTCTTCTTTATTTATACTTTTACAAACCCTTACAATAAGGCCTAAACATGGGAAACCCCATGGACTAACATCCCATAAACCCATTACAGAAACCCTAGAGAACCCCTTATTGGGTCCACATAGCCCACAAAAATGGGTGAGATCCGTTATCTCAACTCCACCTGGGCGCTCCTTCCTCGACCAATTTGTCGAAGTCCAAAAGTGGGCCAACTCTGACCAAGGTTTCCTCAAAACTTGGCCGAGGGCCAAAAATCTACCTCAATCATATGGCCTCTCATCTCATCTTTTTTTCTAAAGAGACCTTCCAATGTGGTCCAAATCCCGTTTGGAGTAGTACAAGCATCGATATAAAACAATAGCTCGAGAGAAGTTGACATACACATAAGACCATAAGATTCATCCAAGCGGTTGAAATACCCATTTTTATTGATTATTCCTATTGGCTCAACCTTTGTAGCAATTGTTTTTTGGTACAAGCCTCTACTTCTGAGCTAATGTAGAATCTTCGGCTTCCACTCAAAATAATTGTAGAATGTGAGTAGAATTGCCAGTGTAGTTTCCATTATTTATGTTTGCATCATTCTAATGAACCTACAAATAAAGTGCTAATGTGCCTTCTTCCTAGCAACCCAAGGCTCTGATACCATGTGAAATTCATAGAGAACCTAGCTAGATAAATTCACACAAATCTTGCAAAAAGAACAAGAGAGAAAGAAGTAAGAATGAGAGAAAGAATTGAGAATGAATGTATTATTCATTAAATTGAATGTCGTGAGTACATATTAGTAAGACTCTATAGGAGAGAGGAGTAAAGCGAATTAGGTTGAGATTCTAGTGCATGCACATTTAATAACAAAAATAAACTCCCTCTTAGTATGATTTAACTAGCCATAAATGGAGTTAGCTATTCATAAATGGATTTAGCCACCCACAAGTGAGAATGCCTGCATGTATAACTTGACTCCATGACTGATAATAGAACTGGAGACTTAAGGATACTTGTGCACTTATTTAGGAGAATCATATTATCACTCAAATGTGCTCTCTATCCATGAAATAAGAGTTATCTCCTAAAATCAAGGAACACTTTCTATTCCTCCTAGAAAATATGAATTTACCTAATGGTGGTTTATGAGCCCATGGTTTTGGAAACCAATGGTATTACATATTGGTAGTCACCGACTAAAATATACTTTCTATAAATAGCAGTCTTCCTAAATAGTAGGAATGTGCATGTATTCCAACACATATGATGATAGCGGGGATGAATATCCACCTCCACATGTTCACCTTCCTCCAATTGAGTCCATTGAACATGAACTTATAGCAGCACCAAAACTTCCCAGATGAGTCCATTCAAAATGAGAAGCAACTGGTGATCTTGCCGGTAATACTAAAGATCAACAATGTACACATTCATAGCTCCAGTGAGCCTCCTTTCTTTTGGCACAATTTTTAGAGACTCACGATCCAGAAACATTTGCAAAATCTTATGGCCATCAAGATTGGAACACAATAATGAATTAATATTATCATTCCTTAATGGTGAATGATACTTGAGATCTTGAACATCTTCTGAAAGGAAGAATTTTTTTTCATATGTAAATGGGTATATAGAACTAAGGATGCATTAGAATAAAGTTTTGAAAGACATGCTGCTCGATTAGTTTCCAAAGGATTTTTTGAATTTGAAGGAATTCACTATATTGAAACCTTTTCCCCTATAGCTAAAATGAATTCCATCCACCTTGTTCTAGCCCTTGCTACCTCACATAGATGGGAGGTCCATGAGATGGATGTTAAATCTTCCTTCTTGCACAATGTTATACGATAAGAAATATACATGGAACAAACTCTTGGATATGTTTAGAATGACTCCATCCTTTTATGCTACATTAATAAATATCTCTATGGTCATAATCAAGATCCTCAAGCTTGGTATGCTAAAATGGATAGCTTTCTTCTTGACACCATGTTTTCTATATGTCATTCTAACCCCAATTTATATACCAAGAAAGTAGGAAGCCATATGATAATACTTTTTCTTTATGTTGATGACCTTATACTCACTGGTAGTGACCATAAACTGTTAACCCATGTGAAGTCCAACATTAATAAGAAATTTGAAATGGCAGACTTAGTTGATTTGCATTATTTCCTTGGACTCCATGTATTGCAAACGAAGTAAGGGATTTATATTTCCCAATCTAATTATGCATGTGACCTTCTTCACTACTTTTCCATGGAATATTTTAAACCAACACCTTCTCCTTTCCAGTCTAGATTCAAACTTGTTGCCACCTGCAATACACCCGAATTGGATGCCACTTTGTATAATTAGTTAGGTCGTATCCTTTTGTATTTGACTCATACCCTTCATGATGTTAATCCCTAAATAGTGGCTCATTACCCCTTAATTGGGGCATATTACATTATTAATGTTATTTTATTTATGTGGGCTTTAGTCCATTAGTTGTAATTATACCTCCTAGTCTCCTATATATACCAAGGAGACATTTTCATTTGGAATCATCTAGTAATTGAACATTTACGTGGGCATAAGGAGGTTGCCCCCTTGAAAATGATTATTATCTGAATTTATCTCTTTTTCAAGGCATTGAGTACTTATTCTGAGGTTTTTCTATGCTATATTGATATTTGGTTCCTAACATATGGTATCAGAGCTCAAGATCTTGGGGTTTCGCTGATACATCTGAGACACCTTGGAATTTTTTCTATAACATTTTTTCTACAACAATTTAGAAGGAATATATTGGAGGATATTTAGTAGATGGATCAAGGTATGTTGGGTTAAAATTTCATATCCAGAGGCCTTATACTTTCAGAGATACAACCTTTCTAAGATATGGTTATGGAATCATCCTGAATTGAGTCATTGCGGAATTTTCACATTAAAAGTTTTTCTGTAAGGTTTCAGACCATGAACTCCAGAGGATATTCATTGAAATTAGTAAGCTATCCATGGTAACAATTTAAGTTTCTGGGTCATCTTACATTTGTATATACACCCTGTGGAAGATAGGGTATCTGACTAGTCCTATTGACTAGTCTCAAGTAGGTGTTTCGAGTAACTATATCATAAATTCTTCCTAGAGTATCCAAATTGAGTGAGATGAGTTGCATTGGATAGTGGACTAATAGTAGTAGTTCTGGTATGAGTTTCAGAATTTATATCAATTATTTTGTGTGGGTCACGCTATACAAGTGAGATTTTCTGGAAATGAAAACAATCAACAAGTTGTGGAGAAGTTACCACAAATTCCACTTGGCACATCCAATTTTGATTAGACCTGTGGCATTCCAGAGAGGAAATATCAGAGACCTATAAAAAATAAAATTTCATACTTCAGAAGGGCCGAAATTTTGGAGATACAATAAAAGGAAGATTTTCTAGCAGAACCACCTCAAAATCAAGGTTTAAAGTGATACTTGGCCAACATGCCACCAAAAAATGGAACTTCTACACCAAATAAGCCTCCAAAAAATCCTACTTGGACTCTTGATGAAGGTGAAGAAATGCGTAGGGACATAAATGATTTACAAAAGAAGACAATAAAAAAAGATGAAATACAAGAGATGGAAGCTAAGTTGGAAGCAAAGATGGATGGTTTAAAAGAGGAGATCATGGAAGGATTGAAACATTTCGTAATAGAGAGGACACCTAAAAGTGAAAATGTATCCCATGAAATTAATGATGAGGACACAAGGAAGGTGAATCAAGATTGGAGAAACTCCAACTTTGGGTTGAAGACCAACCACGTTCTTAAGATCGATATGAGGAAGTTTGATGGCAAGGACCCTATCACATCGACACTTCAGATGGAGCTTTGATCTACATAATGTGACACATACACAAAAGGTATGAATTGATTCTTTATATTTAGAACCCAATCAATTTGTGTGGTATCGATGGATTTGTTCTCGCAAATCACTCATCACTTGGACAATTTTCACAGAAGAAATGATAGCACACTATGAGGATACAAGGAGCAATACATTCTTTAGCCAATTGATAAATCTCAAGCAAAAGGGTTCAGTTACAAAGCACATTGAGAACTTCCAAAGATTGAATATAAAGGTAACAAATATGCCATATGAGCACTTGATTGATGTATTCATAGGAACTTTAAGAGATAACATTCAACACGAAGTTCGCCTTTGGGAACCCAAATCATTGGAGAATGTATTTAGGGTGGCAATAAATGTTAAAAGTAAAAATATGGCTATGGCTACTAGAAGGACCAACCCTAACATCTCTAGAGAGAATAATGTTCCTTCTAAAACACCTCAACCTACAAGGTTTACACCTCAACAATTGGAGGAAAGAAAAGAAAAAGGTTTATGCTTTAATTGTGACAACAAGTACAGTAAGGGACATAAGTGTGGTGAGAAGAAATTATTCTACATAGATTGTGAAGTGGAAGAGGAATAAGAACAATAACCATCTCAAGATGAAAACGTAGAAGCAATTTCATCTGAAGATTTGACTCCCACGATATCGTGTAATGCATTGGCTGGAATTAGCACTCCTCAAACCCTCAAGATCGAGGGATATATCAAAAAGAAAAAGATAATAGTCCTAATTAATTCTGACAGTACTCATGATTTCATTCACTATAAATTAGCCAAAGATCTCACTTGATTTGTATATCCAGCACCAGAGTTTCAAGTAATGATTGCAGATGGAGGAACTATCAATTTCTTAGGAAAATGTAATAAGATCAATCTTACTATGGGGGAATATGTAATTAATAGTCCAATTATTTCTATACCCATGGGTGGCGCTGATGTTGTACTAGGAATCCAATGGTTACAATCATTAGGAACAATGGCTTTTAATTTTCAAGAACTTTCATGAAATTTTCATTGGAAGGGAAAGAAATTGAGTTAAGAGGTATCACAGGGAAACCCGGTAAGGTGCTAAGCTCTAATGGCATGACAAAATTATTGAAAAAGGGGCATCAAGGTGTTATTGCACAACTATGCTCACTATATGTTCAAACATCTAAGCCATCTATTCATTTAGATCTCCAAGGAATCATTGATAAGCATTCCAAAGTATTTGAAGATATTCCCAAAGGTATTCCACCCACTCAAAATCATGATCATGATATTTACCTAATTCCTGGGAGTGTTCCTCCTAACATCAGGCCATACAGATACCCTTATGCCCTGAGGAGTGAAATTGAGCATATGGTTGAAGAAATGTTAGAGGCTGACATTATTAGTGGTAATAGTATTCAAGAAAGATGGCTCATGGCGTATGTGTGCATATTATAGAGAGCTCAACAAAATCACTATTAAAGAAAAGTTTCCCATTCCTGTCATTGATGAATTGTTAGATGAACTACATGGAGCAATCTATTTCACAAAGTTGGATCTCCGTTTAGGGTATCATCAGATTAGAATGAAGGAATAAGATATCCCAAAAACAACATTCCAAACTCATGAAGTCCATTATGAATTTTTCATCATGCCTTTTGGCCTTACAAATGCACCTTCCACATTCCAAGGGTTGATGAATTCCATTTTCAAGCCCTTCCTTCAAAAATTTGTGTTAGTATTTTTTGATGATATACTAATCTATAGCAAGTCTTAGGAGGATCATGTGCGACATGTTGACAAGGTGATACAACTACTAAAGGAGAAACAAATATATGCCAAACCATCCAAATGTTTCTTTGGAGTGAAGGAGGTAGAGTATTTGAGTCATATTGTATCTCATGAAGGTGTCAAGGTAGACCCTAACAAGATTAAGGCCATGATGGAATGGTTGATTCCCAAAACATTGAAGAATCTTAGAGGATTTTTGGGTTTGACAGGTTACTACCGCAAGTTTGTTCGACACTATGGAAGAATAACAACACCTTTAATGACACTAACTAAGAAGGATGCATTTTCATGGACTCTATAGGCAACTAAATCTTTTGAACAACTTAAAGAGGTGATGTGAAAAGCTCCTGTCTTGACCACTCCAGACTTCACAAAAACATTTATTGTGGAATTTGATGCCTCAAAAAATGGAATTGGTGCTATCCTAATGAAAGAAGGAAGGCCCTTGGCTTTTGAAAGTCAACCACTCAAGGGAAAAGACTTACACAAACCCATTTATGAGAAGGAAATGATGGCAATACTACATGCATTGAAAAAATGGTGTCCTTACCTAATAGGTAGGCACTTTAAGGTCAAAACATATCATGATAGTCTTAAATACTTCTTGGAACAAAGACTATCTTCAGAAGAACAACAAAAATGGGTAACCAAGATATTGGGTTATGATTTTGAAATCGTCTATAAAAAAGGGAAGAAAAATGTTGTGGCAGATGCACTCTCAAGAAAGGATGAATATGTTGAGGCCTTTCTTTGTGCTATCTCAATCTTCCAACCCAATTGGATAATAGAACCAAGGGATGAATAGAAGAATGATGAAAAAGTGTGGACTCTCATTCAAAGTTTGCAGTAGGATTCCAATATATCAGATACATTTACATGGAAAAATGATTCACTATGGTACAAAGATCGATTATATTTATGTAAGAACTCCCAACTCAAACAAAAGGTACTATTGGAATTGCACACCTCTCCAGTCAGAGGGCACTCGGGATTTTAAAAAACCTACCATAGGGCCAAGAAGGAAGTTTTTTGGTATGGCCTTAAAACTGATGTTCAAAGGTTTGTGGCAGAATGTTTGGCTTGCCAACAAAATAAGGTGGAAATAATTAAGACCCCAGGTATTTTATAACCATTAGGCACCCTAAGTCAGTGCTGGGAGGAGGTTTCCATGGATTTCATCACAGGGTTACCGAAGTCTAAAGGAAAGAGTGTCATCATGGTGATTGTTGATAGATTGACCAAGTACAAACACTTTTGTGCACTTTCTCATCCCTTCAAAGCTAGTACATTTGCCACTGCATTCATGGAGACAGTTCAAAATCTACATGGCAGCCCAAAGATTATTGTAAGTGACAGAGATCCCATCTTCACTGGACATTTTTGGACATAATTATTTTCTTGTTTGGGTACTCAATTGGCTCATATCTGTTGACGGGTGAAAATGACCGTCCGTCAACTGAGAGAGTGGAACCAATCCGGGGTTGTCTAATAACCCAAGCTGTTTGGAATGAACCACCCTGACGGGTTTAGCAGCTCCGTTAGCCGATCTAAGGTCCTAAAATAACAAAAGAAAACTAATCTAAACTAACTAATCTAACTAAAAATAACTAAAACAAACAAAACTAACTAACAAAACTAACTAATAAACTAATCTAAATAAAACTAACTACTAAACAAACTAAACTAAAACTAAAATAAACTAAACTACTCTAACTATTCTATATATAATCTACTAATTACTATTATACTAACTCTAATCAACTATCTAACTACTAACTGCAATATCACTTATTCACAAAATGTACAATATAGACAATTTACAGATTTAATTAAAACCTAAAAAACTCATTAATATTCTGCCCTAAGACAACAAAAGATATTTTTGTTGATTTTATAATTTTTTATGAACAAGAAATAAAACAAAAAAATAACTAAACTAAATCACTAATCTAAACTACAAATATATCTAATCAAATCAACGAAAATAATCACAAACTAACCTGGAAGTACGCTCCAGATTTTCCCTGTGTATGATGACTGTTTTAGCAGATCGGAGGAAGGAAACTCGCACCGAATAATCCAGAAGCTTCTCGTAAACGATAGCTGCAATGCTCTTTAAGTTTGATCATAGGACAAACAAGACATAAAAACCATAACAATTATATGATTTATAAATCCCCACAATTAGGTAAACCTGTTATGCAAAGACTTATACAGAATAATCCAATTGATGAAGAAGAGAAATCTGTCATTCATAAACTGAATCAAGTAATTTCTATGTTTTTAAATACTGGAAGAAATCAGGTATGGATCATATTAATTAAATCATATCACTTTGCAAAAGACTAAGATAGCTAAAGTAGTCATTAATCAAATGCAAATTGATAACATAAACATGAAACAAAAGATTGATATTATGAAAGCTAAAGCTGTAGCAGAACATCAATTTCTGTCTCAGTCTCTATTAGATATCCATAATCCTGGTTCTCCCACCAGCGAGGATGATCCTTATTACAAAAATAATAAGTATTTATAAGTTTTTCCACAGGGTAAAACCTCCCTGTGGAAGTTATAAAACTGTTTACATAAGATTTGGAAAGATATCCCAAAGTTGTCTAAACTAGGAAACTAAAAATAAAAATAAAACATCCAAATTTCCTCTAGTTTGTCCATCAAATCCCATGCAATTCGAATTCACCTGAAAAGGACCAAAAACGAACAAATTAGAAGGATCTTTTATTAATAAATGATAGAAAATTTAATTTTATAGACTAGCTACATAATCCTCTGATTCCGTAGCTAGTCTAAATAAAGATACATAATCAACATTGAAATTAATTGAAAATCTTTTTAAAAAATTCCATTTAATTGATATCTAATAATTATTTGAGAACGAATCATAAATTGAAATCGTTATTCCATTATGAACTCAAACATGATCCAAATCAATTAAATGACTACATAGATAGGCATACTCTGTTTTGTTTTTGTTACCACAAGATCGGGTCAACAGAACCATAATCGAACAGTTGAGAACCCGTTTGACATCCAATGCGATCAATACAAAAACAAATCTTATGCATTTGTTATGTCGTTTTACCAATAGGAGATATGATCGAATCGAACATGATCGTTTACAATTCGTTATGGCTGTGACGACATAGCAAACAAAAACGTAACAAGGTGTAACAGAGTGTGTACGAGATATCCGATCATTCATTTTTGCAAACTGGGGTAAGCAAGATCGATTACATTCAAATGAATCATAACCGGATTTGGTAAAAATAACACAGTCAATCAATTCGTTTCATAACCAATTTAATACAACAGTTGTGAAATCCTTTTGATATCAATTGAAATGATTATAATCAAAACAAATGGCAAGCAACTATTACACTGCCTTGTCAACAAGAAACATGAATTCGACAAGATCATTCCAATCATTATGACTGTGTTGACACAACAAATGGTTCATGCCACGAATAGATCAATTCCAACCGGTGTGAAAATTAATTCAAATAAAATCATAACAGGCTCGAATGATTGGCAATAGAATTCATAATTTGTTATGGCAACTTGGGCAAACAAGATTGATCGACTTTGATCAAAACGAAATTGTTCCAATCAAACGAATCAATTGGCTGGGTTTTAGCATATTTGTCATGAATCGAATCCATTCCATGATTCGGGCACATCTGCACAGAGTTAAATGAACATATTGCTTTTATAAAAATAGAGTAGTTCGTTTCCCAAATTAAAATCGAACAGAGCAGTATTTCAACTTTGAAAATTGTAAGACAAAGCATATCGTAACAACCAAACTCAATAAAACCGTTTACCAATCACAGCATATGGATCATAAAAAAATCGAATCTGAACATGATTGTGTTCTAAACTGAGTATGAAAAACTTCCTTTTCAAATCGGATACAAACCAATCCAGTCGAAGACAAACTATGAATTTCGTTAACTCAATAAAGAAAACCAATCAATCAAATCCAAACGAAAACCACTCAAATCCAATCAAAATCTATCGATTGCTATACTTGAAATGATCATATCGTATATCGAATCGAAATTTCTTTTTATTCAAAGCAAAGCTATATATAGAATGCACGCATTATAAAAGAGTCATTCAAGATGTAAACAAAGCTATTTAAAAACTGAATTCAAATCATTATATCAACCTGGATTATTTACAAAACAAAAACGATGTCAAAACCATACTTGCATAGCGACGAGGCTTCTTGATTATGCCAATTTAGAATTGACAACGACCGTGGCTGATTCCACGTTTTTGAACAGGATGGAGCCGGTTGTCTTTTGCTTTTTATCTGTTGCTTGGAGCTTGGCTTTTTGACTGGTTAGCACTGCAATTTGATCTTCCAGTGATTGAATCTTCGATTGGAGCATGGGAACATCAATGTAATATCGTTCTAACCATGAATTGCATTGGTCACAGGGTGACTGTGTGGTTTTAGACAGAACAGGCGAGGGTTTGGGAAAATGACCGAGGGTTTCACGAGGCAATTTAATACCCGGGTAGTCAGGGTCATTCTTTAGGCAGGGGGGAAGGTTTGATACAAAATCATAAGGGGGCTTGGGACATAAACCCTGCAAGTAGGGGTACTCGCTGGCCAAGAAACGTTCAACATCAGAATCAGAATCCTCACTCAGAACTATAGGGTTTGACTCGGCAGAGGGTTTCGATTTGTTTCTGGCCATTCTCGAAATGAGCCAGGCATTCCTTTTCCCTTTGGCATTGGTAGTAAGGTTTGCCTTGTGTTTTTTTCTCATAGGCTTCTTAATAGCCTCTGCACTCTTAGTTACAGTGTCGGGTAAGTCACCACCAGGGTCGGATGAGGGTTTAGGCAGTAGGAGATGTAAGGGTACAGGCGGTTCGGCCTTGGTTTTAATTACCACAGGTTTATCAACCTGTATAGGGTCGGTGTCTTCAAAGCCATTACGGGCGATGAAAGCCCTCCAACTATCACCATGAAAACTCAAATGATAAACAACGATGAGCTTAATAAGCCCATGGTGGAACATGCTGCTGTCAGCCTTCTGCCTCTTAAACTTTTTTGACATTTTATATAGGCTCCGATGAAAGTAGAAAGGCATGTTTAGAGGATACCCTATAAAAATCATCAGAAAACGCAGGTGGTAGAGGAACACAAGTCTGTATTGACCTTCACAGGTCACGAACTGCTTGAATAGCATTAATAAGTTGTGCCATCGGGGTTTGATCATATATATGGGGATACCTCTGTCACAAGAGGTGACTTTGTGCGATAGAAACAACAATGTCCATGGCACTTCCTCGACCTTGCAATTCTTAAACCAATGCTGTCCTGAGGTAGGTAACCCTGTAGCTGAGCTGATGAACTGTTCATTGATCTCTAACTGTATGTCGCCCACCTTGGCTCGACAGCCATCGAAAGTCATGGCAAACTGTCGTGCTACACAAAGGTTAAAACCCTCAAATCGTTTCACGAAGGTAAGCCATCCATTGTCCTCCAAATATTGGCGGGCATTGTCAAACATTAACAGGGCTTGGTTTCCATTGGGCTCGACTCGCATGACTGGTGCCATGGAGCCAAACACATGGTAAGGGAAGGGTTTGGATTCACCAACACACACAGGAGTAGAGCTACTCGAGCTAACAGAAATGAACGAGCAAAAGCGATAAGCATAAATGCTAGCATGCGAAGGTGGTGGAGTCTGCCATGAAAAATATTCATTACCCAAGTACAACTGCCGATTTACATAGCTGTTCAATCCATAATAGTAGTTCAACCATTAAGTCATGTGCCCAATTAACGAAATAAAATGTGTATACCAATGCGCGCAAACGTTATGCCATAGTGTTTAAACACCCGACTTATAAATCAAAACCAAAATCAACAATGCGCCAATGTATCAATTCATATAATCAAAAGTTTAACCAAGGTGCCAAAACGATATTCATATAGTCGACAAGCCAAAAGTTATGAAAAGATTGACATAAGGATTATATCATATATATATATATAATTTAATCATAACCCCTATGCATTTTCATAGAATCAATGATCAGGCAAGTCATATAAAGTGCAAATCCAAATATAAATGCATTGCAAACTCAATGAACCCAGTCATACAATCAATATAAGAATGTCTAATGAGTATAGTTCGAAAATCCTTCCAGCTACGTAATGATAAACAAAAAGGTAAGCACAATAGGCATATCGATAAAAAGACGATGACAGTTCAGATAGTGATCAAAATACGACTTCGAGAAGAGAAGTTTTCACGCTTACAGTCATGAAAACAACATGAAAATAAGTGCGTAATTGTCATTTATTAGAAAATTGCGACGAAAAAATGATGTTTACAAAACATAGGTGTAGGCAGCTTAATAGACGATAGGAAAAAGTGAGTTGGCTGCCAACAATATCTCATCCTATCATCCTGAATCTGATGGAAAAACTGAGATAGTGAACAAATGTCTGGAAGGCTACCTTCGTTGCTTTGTCTCTGATAAACAAACACAATGGTTCAAATGGTTACCCTTGGCAGAATGGTGGTATAACACATCCTTTCATAATGCAACAAAAATGACACCATTTATGACACTCTATGGATAACACCATCCTTCCATCACTTATTCTCTAAAATAAAAATCTAAGTTTCAAGCAGTGGAAGATCACATCGAGTATCAACAACAAGTTCTCCAAATATTAAAGGACAACCTGACCATGGCACATAATCACATGAAACAACAAGCAGAGAAACATCGTAGTGAAAGAAGTTTTGAAGTAGGGGATTGGGTGTTCTTAAGATTACAACCATACAAACATATGTCCCTCAAGCAAGCCAATAAGGATAATACATTATCAACAAAGTGCTATGGCCCTTATAAGGTATTGCAAAATATTGGTACGATGGCATACAAATTGGAGTTTCCTGCATCTTCACGAGTACACCCAGTTTTCCATGTTTCATGCTTAAAGAAGGTTATAGGTGACAAGATCCCAGCTCAAACTGTATTTCCAGAACTTGACGAGGAAGAAAAAATCATATTTGAGCCTGAAGCAATCATCGACACAAGAATTTTCCAGCTGAGGAATAGATCCATTTCAGAGTATCTCATTAAATGGAGGAAACTACCGGCTGAAGATTCCACTTGGGAAGATGAGTCTTTTATACAGAAGCATCCAGAGTTACACAAGCATTGCAGAAAACACTTGTCTCAAGGGGAGGGGCATGTTAAGCCCTAAATAGTGGCTCATTACCCCTTAATTGGGGCATATTACATTAGTAATGTTATTTTATTTATGTTGGATTTAGTCCATTAGTTGTAATTATACCTCTTAGTCTCCTATATATACCAAGGAGACATTTTCATTTGGAATCATCTTGTAATTGAACATTTATGTGAGCATAAGGAGATTTCCTCGTTGAAAAGGCTTATTATATGAATTTCTCTCTTTTTCAAGGCGTTGAGTACTTATTCTGAGGTTTTTCTATGCTATATTTATATTTGGTTCCTAACACATGATATTCCATTTGTCATTTGTCTTGTTTCCTAGTATATCCAAACACCCCATAGAAGCCATTGGAAAAAAAAAAGGACACTTCAACATATCCAAGGTACAATTTAGTTTTGGATACATTACAACTTAGGGGGACTCCTTTGTTGGTTGGTTTCATTGATTCCAATTGGGACAACGACCTTGATGATCATAAGTCTACTATAGATTATGTTTTCAATCTTGGTTTTGGATCCGTCACTTGGGATTATAAGAAACAATAGCCTCTTTCTCTTTCTTCAACAGAAGCAGAGTATCGAGCAACGATTAATGCAATTCAAGAAGCCTTGTGGCTTCTGTAGATCCTTTTAGAGTTTTCATTCCAACGAAAGAATTCAAACACCCTCTGGTGTGACAATTAGAGTGTCATCAAGGTCGCAAAATATCTAGTTCAACATTAGTGAAACAAACACATTGAGCTACAAATGCACTTCATCAGAAATATCATGATTCCATTCTTGGAGTGCTCTTTTTCCCCATAGATGATAAAGTTTTGGACATTTTCACAAAGTCTCTTACAGAAACAAAATCTTCCAAACTTTGATCTATGTTAGGATTTGAGGAAGTTTTCATTAAGGGGAGATAGGATTTAATTCCTCTTTCCTTCTCCTATTGTGTCACCTTTGTAAATACTTCAATACTATATGAATTTTTTCTTATGATGGGGATGTTAGGATTTTAGACACTTAGAAGTTAGTTATGATCAACTTGGTCTAATGTGTCTTTAGGTAAAAGTGTGTTTCTTTAGTGTGTGTTAATATGCATTTGTGGTTATGTAATATGATGGTCATGAAATGTTTTAGATATAAAGTGATCTGCCGACTCATATTCTTCTCAATACTAAAAAATATTGATCTGTGGTTTAACACTTAATTGATCCATGATCTCTATTTAAAGAGAATGGAGGTTCATATGTTGAAAATTGATTGTGAGAAACTCTTATGTAAAATATTTTTCTTTTGCATTAATATATTGCTTCAAGTGGCCACATTTTCTGGGGTCGCAGACTATTTCCCTCTTAGAGGGTTTTAACCATACAAAAAAACTAGTGTATTGATCTTTTATATAGTTGTGTGAGTGATTTCTTAAGGTGTTCGTCTTGTGTGGAAATTGTTGGAAGATTGGTTGTTGTCATTGATATCAACCCTAGTCATTGGTTTTGGACCGCAATATTGATGAAGGTATTTGGACATGAAGGACAATGCACATGCAGATAAAACACCCATGGATGGATAATATACATCATTTTGTTTCTGGTGGTATGTGGCATGTCATGTGGATCCTCATGGTTGAGGAGAAATTAATTTTGGAAGATGACAAAGTGAATTGAAGAAGGAAGTACATGTAGGCCCCGAAGATAATTAAAGAGAAGAATTACAAAATAAGAAAGTGTCAGGTTGGCCCTATTGTTAAAAGGAAGTGACATAAATGTATAAATAAATATAATTATACATTCATTTGATACACAAGTCAAATTTAAGAGGAAATCAGAAGTAAAGAAGGCCAGATTTCAAGGGAGGATGAAGTATTTTGGTGGTGTGTTCTAAGGTATGTTATTTACAGGTCATCTTACCATTTTCGCTATACCTTTTTTTCTAGAACGATTCATATGGTGAAACTGATATGGTATTGAGAAGACATATCAAGGTACCTGTGGTAAAATTTTCAGCTCTTGATTTTCTATAATTATGGAGATACACTCTGTGGAAGATAGGGTTTTTGACCAGTCTTGAAGCTAGTCAATAAACATGTGTTTCAGGTAAAACAATCATAACTTATTCATAGAGAATCCAAATGAAGTGGGACCAATTTCATTGGAAACAATATGGACTGTAGTTTCTTTTGTACAAGTTTCATAATATGATGTTAAATATTGAGTGCGGGGCATTCTTTACAAGTTCTCTCTCTTGAATAAACTAGAATTGAATAAAGTCTACCATTCTTTCTATAACTTCTTTTTGGGGAGGATTCAAGGAGTGAAACTTGGAGAAGTTTCATAGAATACATTGAGTAATATTATCTACATGATCAGAGTATTCTATGAATTGAATAATTTCAGAAATTGAAGAAGTCTCAGGAAGCATTATCAGGTTCTATGTGATGGTTGGTTGATGGTGATGATTTAATGTAAAATTTTATTTTCTCTCATATATTCTTGGGTGGAAGGAAGGGGAAAGGATGGAGAGTTCAACCCTCTCTTGATATTGGATGATTGTATCTTCCTCTTGGAGGGTTATCCCTCCCTTTACATTTGGAAGTTGTAGCTACCTTTGGAAGTCATTACTTCCCTTGAACAATAACTATTGATTATTTCTCATATATTATGCATGGTGTATTGTGGTGCATTGGTGTAACTCTTATACTATTGTTCATTATTCATTGGATATAATTGAATGGTTTAAGTATAAGTTGATTTTTTTTTTTTAAATTGTACTTGATACTGATTCACCCCCCTTTCCGTATCAACAATTGGTATTAGAGCGGGTTACCTTCAGTACAGTTTAACCACTGGAAGGAAGATCCTAAGAAGAAATGGAAGACAAAATTCCAAATGGGATTCCACCATTTGATGGAAGCAATTTTGAATACTGGAGTAATAGAATGGAAACTTACTTGAAATCTCTTGGGGCAAATGTTTGGTTCTCAGTTTCTTCAGGATACAATGCTTTGAAGAAACCAAAGACTGCAACTCAGAAGGAAGCAAAAAGGAACAAAAAATTGGCAATAGATACCATCTTGGATGGATTGACAAATTCAGTGAAATCCAAGGTGGGATCATGTGCATCATCAAAATAGATTTGGGACAAGCTGCAAGACATTTATGAAAGGGAAGAAGCAGAAGAAGAAGAAGAAGAAGAAGAAGAAGAAGAAGAAGAAGAAGAAGAAGAAAATTACAACATCTCAGATTTCAAAGAAGCAAATAGAGGTCAGTTATTTTTCTTTAATTGTGAAGGAGTAGGACATGTTGAATTTGAATGTCCTCATCCAAGGATTGAAATATATGACATTGAAGAAGAAAAGTCCAATGAAGAAGAAGAAAATTTGGAAGCAAAAATTATTCAACAAGAAGATGAGAATCTTAAAAAATTTAAGCATGTTGATATTGAAAATAGCAAGCTCAAAGACACACATAGAAAACTAAGAAGTGAATTGGGTAGTTGTGAAAAGACAATTGTAAGATTGAAGAAACAATTATAATACTTTGAGAAACTAAAAGAAGAAAACATTTCCTTGAAAACTCTACTCGAAGAAGAAAGAAGAATATGAGAAGTAAGGAATGTCCAAATGATGAAGAAATAAAAAGACTGTGAGAAACTTGAACAAGAAGTTGTCTCATTGAGGAAGAGCTTAAGAAACTCTCAAGTGTCAAAATACTTAACACATCTTGGATGCATGGGTGAAATTTCATACAAAGAATATGCAAATACCAACAAGAAGGTTGAAGAAAGAGCTACACAAACAGTTGATGAGAAGTGGACCAGGATACCAGAAAGAAGGAATGATTACAAAAGATATGAATATCCAAGAATACCTCCTACCATCAGGAATCAAAGAAGCTTCAATCAGTATGAAGGAAAATACAGAAGAGTAGATCATGAACCCAAATGGACTACATCACAAAGAAGGCCACTTACTCCAAGGTATCAAAATTTCTTTCTTGGTCATTGTTATACTTGCAAAAATTTTGGACATAAGGCAATTAATTGCAGAATCAATGAAAGGAACAAATACACAAGAAACATGAATGATGTAAATAGAATATATGGAAATAATCATGGTTTTGTCAACATAAGTTATAATTCATTTTCCCCATTGATGGACAAAAATATTGCATGCTACAATTGTAATTATCTTGGTCACAAAGCATGAGATTGCAGATATATGAATGAAGATGTCCCTATGCCAACCACAATATGGAGAAAGAAAGAGATTCCAAACAATGAAGATTTTCGAATAGCATTAACCGCTGAATAATGTAAATAAGAAGATGAATGGTACATAGACAATGGATGTTCTTCACACATGACCGAGGATCAAGACAAATTCATCAGCTTGAAGAGAAAGAGTGGCAATGTTGCATTTGGAGATGACTCATCTACCAAAATACTTGGAGAAGGTGTAGTAGAGCTTGGAAGAAAAAATTTAAAAGTAAAGAATGTCCTATTGGTTGAAGACTTGAAGCATAATCTACTCAGTGTTAGTAAAATGTGTGATCAAGGATACACTCTTATGTTTGACTCCAGAAATTGTAAAATCAGAGAAAATATGTTAGGAAGATTGGTTGCAACTACAACAAGAAGACTGAACAACATATACATTTTAGACATGAAGAAGAGAGAGAAGACAGAAGCCACACAAAATGATTCCAAGGAAGAAAAAGTCACAAAGACAAAAAATAAGGATGAAGTATTATTGAGTGCCACATGTTCAGGGGGAGCAGCCCCAAAGAAGAAGGTCACCTTATGCCATTGAACTCAGGGGGAGAAGCCCTACCCTTTTCCATTGATGTCAAAGGGGGAGATAAATTGGGATCATGATGATAGCAGGAGCATGAGTGTTTCCATCAATGACAAAGGGGGATATTTTTGGAAGATTGGTTGTTGTCATTGATGTCAACCCTAGTCATTGCTTTTGGACCGCAAGCTTGATGAAGGTATTTGGACATGAAGGACAATGCACATGCAGATACAACACCCATGGATGGATAATATACATCATGTTGTTTCCGGTGGTATGTGGCACGTCACATGGATTCTCATGGTTGATGAGAAATGAATTTTTGAAGATGACAAAGTGAATTGAAGAAGGAAGTACATGTAGGCCCTGAAGATAATTAAAGAAAAGAATTACAAAATAAGAAAGTGTCAGGTCGGCCTTAATGTTAAAAGGAAGTGACATAAATGGTATAAATAAATATCATTATACATTCATTTGATACACAAGTCGAATTTCATAGGAAATCAAAAGTAAAGAAAGCCGTATTTCAAGGGAGGATGAAGTCTTTTGGTGATGTGTTCTAAGGTATGTTATTTACAAGTCATCTTACCATTTTATCTATAACTTTTTTTCTAGAACGATTCAGATGGTGAAATTGCTATGGTATTGAGAAGACATATCAAGGTACATGTGGTAAAAGTTTCAACTCTTTATTTGCTATAATTATGGATATACACTCTGTGGAAATAGGATTTTTGACCAGTTCTGAAGCTAGTCAATAAACATGTGTTCTGGGTAAAAAAATCATAACTTCTTCATAGAGAATCCAAATGAAGTGGGACCAATTTCATTGGAAATAGTATGGAATATATTTTCTTTTGTGCGAGTTTCATAATATGATGTTAAATATTGAGTGCAGGGCTTTCTGTACAAGTTCACTCTCCTGAATAAACCAGAATTGAATAAAGTCTACCATTATTTCTATAACTTCTTTTTGGGGAGGATTCAAGGAGTGAATCTTGGAGAATTTTCAGAGAACACATTGATTAATATTATCTACAGGATCATATTATTCCATGAATTGAAGAATTTCAGAAATTTAAGAAGTCTTAGGAAGCATTATCAGGTTCTATGTGATGGTTGGTTGATGGTGATGATTTAATGTAAAGTTTTATTATCTCTCATATATTTTTGGGTGGAAGGAAGGGGAAATGATGTAGAGTTCAATCCTCTATTGATATTGGAGGATTGTATCTTCCTCTTGGAGGTTTATCCCTCCCTTTACATTTGGAAGTTGTAGCTACATTTGGAAGTCATACTTCCCTTGAACAATAACTATTGATTATTTCTCATATATTTTGCATGGTGTATTGTGGTGTATTGGTGTAACTCTTATACTATTGTTCATTTCTCATTGGATATACCTGAATGGTTTAAGCATAAGTTTATAAAGGTTTTAAATTGTACTTGATACTGATTCACCCCCCTCTTAGTATCAACATAAATAACTTGTTTTGATGAACATGTAAGACCAATATGATAGAAAATTTCAAGGAAGCCAAGAAGGTGGAGAAGGAAATGCTCACCTTAGTAGAGAACTTGGGAGGAGAATATAGTAAAACCACAACTATAGGAAATAAACCTCTGTTATTGACCAAGCTTGTAGAAAAGGAACCCACTAAACTAGAAGGTGTGCTTAATCTAGTCAAGAAGTTATCTAATGAAGTCATTGACCTTAAAAACATTCCAGGGAAGGAAATTCCAATCAAATACCATTTAGGCCTTTCCAAATAAAAGTCAACGACCAACCCAAGCCCCTAAAATATTCAAATTTGAATTTAAATCTCAAGGAGGTGGGGATGGATAAATTCTATACCTACCATTAATCCAATCATTCTAAAAATACCTATCCCTAGTGGATCAACTTTGTGAATTTGGTTATAGACCAATTGCTTGATCAACATCCTTTTTTTGATAAGACAACACAAGAATATGATACTAAGGAAACTTTCGTGGAAGGGGACACAACTAGATAAGATACCATGTTCCTTTGGGACCAGGTAATAGATGATAATAATGATGCAGTAGGAGAGGTATCAGTAAGATATTTACATGACACCAAATTACCTTGAATAATTATTGTTTAAACATTTGAGGACCTATACCTAATGTTACTCTTCTTCCTAGACCAACTATAGCATTAAAAAAATTCACACCTCCCACATAGACTCAGTGTAATACTACTTCCCCTCAAACAAAGTCTTTTATCAGTGCTTCCCAAGCCAACAAGACCTTTGTGAATAGTACATACATGCAACCTATGGCGTACAATGCCAATGTTTCCATGTATGAAATATGTACTTTACCTCAATAGAGACATTTACTTATGAATACCTTCAAATCTCTTCCAAATCCATAGCAAAAATCCACTGGCATACTTGAAAGTCAACACAAAACCACTAAAAATAAACCAAAAAATAAAAAAAAACAAGAGTATAAAGCAACACATAAGGCTACCATTAATGCAACCAACATAGGCACACATTCAAAATCGCAGACATGCCCATTGTTACCAACTTTTGAAATCTACAACTATAATGTGGATAACTATTTAATAGATTTAGGAGCATCATCTAATGCCATGCCTTACTCTATTTGTCAAGAATAAATGTTGTCCCCGCTAAATGTACAACTAGAATTATTCAGTTAGACAGGTCCGACGTAAAGGTCATTGGTGAATTGAAATATGTCATAATTAGATTAGCTTTAGATCCCCGTGTTTATCGGGTTATTGACATTACTAAAACTTACAATTTATTGCTAAGTAAATATTGGTGACATAAGCTACATGGTTAATTTTCCATTGACAAGTCTCACTTGTGGTTTCCGTACAAGGGAAGAATGAATCAAATTAGGGTGGACAATGAAGTCCACATGAATCATATTATTATAGAGTTGAAAGGTCAGAAGAACCTATTAATTTTTCTCATTTAGTGTTGGGATTTTTTTTTTTGGAAACTAACTGTGGGTGTTATATAGCTCAAAAATCATCCCTTGAACCAAAAATGATGCTAATGACTGTATATTAGTAGAATTAGATAACACTAGTTCAACTAACATAGACTTAGATACTAACATTTTGACTTTGTTTTTTGATGGCTCTAGGTCACAAGAGATATCTGGAGTAGGTTGTATTTTAATTGACCTGCACAAATGGAAGATTCTAATTCTCGTTGGTTATATTTTTAGTGTGCCAACAACACGGCTAAATACGAGGCCTTGGTTCAACGTTTGAAGATAGCTATTGACCTCAAGGTAAAATTCTTGAAAGTTTTTGGTGACACAGAGATCATTGTGAGATAGGTAAAAAAATCCATACATTATCTATCCCCACATTTAAAAAGTTACCAACACAAGGTTTGTAAGTTAATTGTAAATTTTGAAGAATTTAATATCACTTCCATCCCTCACTCAAAAAATGATGCTATAGACACTTTAGCTAATGCAACTTTGATCTTTTCCTCATTGAATATTGGTTTCTCTATGACTACCTTTTAGGCCTTCAATAATAACATCACCAACTGGAGGGTGTTCAATGAAGATGAGAATATCACTAAGTTCCTCACCAATAATAGCATCTTCAAGTATGATGTCATGGATGGAGAAAAACATGAAAAGGATTTATAGAAGTGAAAAAACAACTCATAAAATTTCAAAGTTAGCCCAGTACCTAGAGGGGTATTGACTATGAAAAAAATATTCGATATAAAATCAAAGTTTTGATCAGTGTAAAGACAAATAGTCCTTCCATGATTCATGTATTAATTAACCTGGGTACTTGAGAAAATCCCAAATTCATCAATTTGGGAACATGCTACATTGAAGCCAAGATGAAAACCTTCATCCAGTTTTTCACAAAGTACATATAAGTCTTCACTTGGAAATATGAGGATTTGAAGACATATGACACGAGGATTATACAACACCTCATTCCCCTCAAGGAAGGAATGAATCCTTTTTAGAAGAAGCTTCATAAGCTTTTTCAAAATTTGGATCCAGTAATAAAAAAGGAATTGAATAAACTTTTAGATTCCAAGATCATCTTAAAAGTTCACCATTCAACATAAGTGGAAAATATGGTACCTATAAGAAATAAGTAAGGGGATATTAGACTCTGCGTGGGTTTACCGAATCTGAATTTGGCTTCATATATTAAAACTCTCCCCGATGATGGACCACATTTGTTTGTTTTGAAATGTCAAATTAAAAACTGATGCGATGAATCCGAAAGAACTACCTTATCATAACACTAGTCGCAAAAGTCTCAGAACTGAGATAAAGATAAATTCCCTATTCCTTTGATGGAACAGATCCTCCAACTCATCTCTAGCACTAATAAGTTATAGCTACTAGATGATTTATTTATGTACAATTAAGTTTTAGTATTTGAATATGATCAATTGAAGACAACCTTCCACATGAAGTGGGGAACTCATGCATATCGTAAAATGCTGCTTGGACTGATAAATATAGGTGCAAGATTCCAACGTGATATAGAAATTGCATTTAAAGGATTGATCATTTAGAGTGTCATGGTCTAACTTGATTAAATCATAGTTTCTTCCAAGAAGAGGTCAAATCACCTACATCATCTGAAGCATATTTTTGAAAGATGCCAAAAATATGGTATATCTCTAAATCCCAAGAAACGTGTCTTTTTTGTTTTAGAAGGTAAATTCTTTGGGAACATCATCTATAAGGATGGTATTTTTATATATTCATAGTGAATTAAATCCATAATGTAGATTACCATTCCCATGTTGGAAGATTGGTTGTTGTCATTGATGTCAACCCTAGTCATGGGTTTTGGACCACAAGATTGATGAAGTTATTTGGACATGAAGGAAAATGCACATGCAGATACAACACCCATGGATGGAT
>ML780695.1:262994-307192 GCA_009831015.1 Picea engelmannii | reverse complement strand
ATGGTTCAAATGGTTACCCTTGGCAGAATGGTGGTATAACACTTCCTTTAATACTGCAACAAAAATGACACCATTTATGGAACTTTATGGATACCACCCTCCTTCCATCACTTCTTCTCTAAAATAAAAATCTAAGGTTCAAGTAGTGGATGATAACATGGAGAATCAACAAGAAGTTCTCCAAATCTTAGAGGACAACCTGACCATTGCACATAATCACATGAAACAACAAGCATATCAACATCGTAGTGAAAGAAGTTTTGAAGTAGGGGATTGGGTGTTTTTAAGACTACAACCTTACAAACAAATGTCCCTCAAGAAAGCCAAGAAGAATAATAAATTATCACCAAAGTACTATGGCCCTTATAAGGTGTTGCAAAAGATTGGTACTATGGCATACAAATTGGAGTTGCCTACATCTTCATGAGTACACCCAGTTTTCCATGTTTCATGCTTAAAGAAGGTTATAGGTGACAAGATCCCAGTTCAAACTATATTTCCAAAACTTGACGAGGAAGGAAAAATCATATTGGAGATTGAATCCATCACTGACACAAGAATTCGCCAACTGAGGAATAGATCCATTTCAGAGTATCTCATTAAATGGAGGAAACTACCGGTTGAAGATTCCACTTGGGAAGATGAGTCTTTTATACAAAAGCATCCAGAGTTACTCAAGCATTGAGGACAACACTTGTCTCAAGGGGAGGGGCATGTTAATCCCTAATATTGGCTCATTACCCCTTAATTGGGGCATATTACATTAGTAATGTTATTTTATTTATGTCAGCTTTATTCCATTAGTTGTAATTATGCCTCCTAGTCTCCTATATATTCCAAGGAGACATTTTCATTTGGAATCATCTTGTACTTGAACATTTAAGCGGGGTAAAAGGAGGTTTCCCCCTCGAAGAGGCTTATTATCTGAAATTATCTCTTTTTCAAGGTGTTGAGTACTTTTTCTGAGGTTTTTCTATGCTATATTGATATTTGGTTCTTAACATCCATCCTATGTAATGACCTTGCAGAACTAGGCTGAATAAATAGCTTGAATCTTCAACATATTCAACATCCCTTGTTTGTAATGATGTAGTGTTCCTTAACCATTGAAAATTGAAATACAACCAGGTATATAGATAATATAATTGTACAATAACCAAAAAAAGGAGACAATAAGGTAAAATCTATAAAGAGACCCTTTTATATTGATAATTCAAAGAAGAATATAATGTTCACTTTCCTCTTAAGGTGGGGAAACCTTCCATTGAGAAAAGCTCCAAATACATAACACAAGACAAACATTCCATAATCTCTTATCTCTTTAAATATATTTTACATAGGAAAACCCATAACTACTTGTGGTCCTGTCACTAATGGGTATTAGATACCTAGTGGTGGTCCTTATAAAATGAACCCTTTTATATTGAATAAATATCCACTACTATCCGATGGGCCTTATTAAAAGAAAATTCCCACATACAATAATTAACTAACTCCTATGTAGCCTAAAGTAGGGAGGCTAGGGTAGGACCCTAACATTCCCTCCCCCTTAAAAAGAAGCATTGTCATCAAGGTTGAAGATGAGGAAATTACTACAGGATCATGGTTGGTTCCGATGTGGCGTCTTCAGGTGGCATGTTTTTCCGTTGGATCAATACTTCACTTATCATGCACTGGTGCAATTGATTCTCTTTGGTATCCAATATTGTTGCTTGCTGAAGCCAAATTGAGACTTCTTAATTGAGTTCTTGTAGGATGGTTTTCACCTTGCACTTTGATCCCATGACCTTTTTAGATAAGACACATGAAATATTGGATGAATCTTGGATTGGGTTGGAAGAGCTATTTTGTAGGCCACTTGTCTAGTGTGCTAGATGATATCATAGGGTCAAATAAATTGGGTGCTAATTTATGAGGTGTTTTTTCTTTGAGTGATGTTTGTTTATATGGTTGAAGTCAAAGAAACACCTGATTCCCTATTGCAAAAGAATGTTCCGAGTGATGATGGTTTGCTTGTTGCTTTATTTTGTTTTGATCCATAACCAAAGTGTCCTTTAGTATGTGGAGAATGGATCCTCTATTGTGGAGTGTGCGATCCACTTCCTAAACCTTGGAAGCACCTGATAAATATGAAGCAATTGACAATGGGATTTGTCCATAAATTGCTTCGTATGGGATCATTTTAGTATCTCCATGATAAGAGGTATTATACTACCATTCTGTGAGGGGAAGCCATTTTTCCAATTGGTTTGGTTTTTTAGAGGTGAAGCATCTCAAATAGATTTCTAGAAACTTGTTGACCACTTCAGTTTGAAAATATTTTTGGGGGTGATATATAGTCCTCATTTTTAGCTCGGTACCCCATATTTTAAACAATTTCTACCAAAATTTGCTAGTGAAGGTAGGGTCATGATCTGAAATAGTGGAAGTGGGCATGCCATGTAACTTAAAAATTTGATGAAGAAATACTTGCGAAACTAAGGAGGGGTGAAATGTGTTAAGGACCCTAAGGACTTAACACTCATTTGTTATTAGTTTAGTAGTTATCATTAGGCTGGATTAGTGGTATGTTTCATCACACTCACTTTATCTCCTATTTATAATAAAGGAGAATCATACATAGAAGAATATTATCTTGTCTTGTACATTGAATATATTGTAAAAAGAGGTTTCCCCCTTGAAGTGTACTATTATTCATTGAATTTTTATCATTTTCAAAGTGTTGATTCATAACATTTGGTTTCAGAGAATATGATCCTAGGGTTTCAATCCTTCAACTGAGACATCTTGGAATTTTCGCTATAACCTTTTTTTGGAATCCATCAAATAGTGAAATTTTGAGGATCCTAAGGAGACATAGAAAATTACACCTGGAAATGTTTTTTGGTTCTAGTTCATTACAACTTTGGAGATATCTCTTGTGGAAATTAGGGTTTGTGACTATTCTTGAAATTAGTCTCAAATGAGTCATCTTTTTATTTTCACTATAATCTTTTTTTGGTGAAGTTTAAAACTTTGAAATTTTCAGAATCTTGAGGAGATATAGTGAATTACATGTGGAAAAATTTCAATATTTTTAATTTTTATATATTATGAGATATATCTTGTGGAAGTTGGGATTTTTTACTAATCCTAAAATTAGTCTCAAACAAGTCATTTTGGTATTTTTGCTATAAATTTTTATTAGTGAAGGTGAATATTGTGAAATTTTTAGGATTTTAAGAAGGCATATCAGAGTACTAAAGGCCGATATTTTAGAATCCTAAGGGTTCAAATTTCAGAGATATATCAGGACAAAGGTCAACCATCCAGACAGTCTCCAAAAATAGGGTTCGAAAGGTACATAACTTATAGTTGGCAAAAATTTTGATTGAAATATTTGCAATAGTGCCGTTATATCTAGAAAATGTGTGGAATTTCTTAATTGGAGTCATAATATCTAATACAAGAAGTTACATTCTACATTTTCATCCTCAAACTCTTCCTTGTACAAGTTGTTTTTTGGTGATTTTAAGATATTTTTCTTGGGTTAGCAAGCTCATTTTTAAATTTTATTTTAGAGACATGTTCCAGTGTATTTAAATAACATAGTGATATGTCATTTAGTGGGTAAAAATGTGGTAAGGGAAGAATACATGCAGAAAATACACATGGTTTCACCTTTCCTTGTTGGAAACCCATGTAACCCCTGTTGGTACCCCTTCGAGTAGTACCACATTATATAGTACCTGTATATGGAATCTGAATTCCATGTACCTTTAGGCATATCATAAGCCCCCTAGGTATACTTGACACCAAATTTAGATAAACTATTCGACCATATTATTGCTGTAGTACACCGAGAACAACACTAAGGGTGACCACTCTCTAGTAACTAGGTAGTTGAGTAGTATGACTAAGGACACAATTGAGCCTCCTTAGTTAGTGGCATGAGATATTGAGCCAGGTACTATTGTTGGACCCCACACATATATTAGAGATTTGTATCACTTGACACTCCCTTGTCCTCAGGACTTAATAAACTTTTTTAGTGATCTCACTCTTGAAAGATAACCATAATTAGTAATAAAGAGAAAAAATATAAGTATTATTATTTTCTCCAATGGAAAGGGCTACTTCAAGAACTACTACTCCTCGTAAAACTCCATAAAGCTCACACATAAGGTTGGAAGAAAATAAATACTTCTAAAATAGGCTATCCCAATTAAAGAACCAAGTTGATGAAATGAGTGGTAGTATGTTGATTTCCATTATCTATTCTTTAACTTTGTAGTTGATGTCCAATTTGTTTTTATACAAAGGCCTTGTAGGAAAAAAACACGTCAAAAACTTCACTCTTAAGTTTTAAGAAGTAAAACCACGTGCATTTGGAGAAGTCATCAATTAAAATTAAGAATTACTTGCACCCAAAGAAAGAAAGAGAAGAAAGAGAAACACACAAATCAATGTGAACAAGATACAAAGGGGCCAAGGCATGCTAAGAGGCATGTTTGTAAAAAATGTCCTGTTGATGTTTTTCGAGAGCAAAACTAACATGAACACGATCTTTGCAGGAAATGAGAGGATTACCAATCACCATATTTTGATTACATAGTTTCTGCAATGAGCAATAATTTAGATGACAAAGCTGTTCATAATAGAGTTTGATCAAGTCATCGATGTGAACGATAAAATCTAATGGAAAAAATGATGACCCAAAGTAGTCAAATTTGTACAACTTGGTAATATTATCAACAAATCCAATTGCTAGGACATTCTTAGGATATTTTAAATACTTTATTACAACTTGGTGAGGTGAAAACTCTACTCTTTTACCTTCACCTAAATGAGTGATTTGATATAATGGTATAAGGTTGTAGGAAAGACATAGAAAACGTAATACATCATTGAAATCACCATGATCTACTTCAATAACCTACAACATTAAGAGATCTATCATCACCAACAAATATTTATTTGGTGTTACAATCATTACGAGCCAAGAAAATGGCTTTATCATTATCCATATAATAAGATGCTCCAAAATGAATAAGCCACTCATCAAAAGAAGAAGTAGATGTTGCATTGAAGGATAAACCAAAAGCAGAAAGTGCATATACATGATAATAAGAATTAGAAGAAGAAGAATCAATATTGTTGTTGTGATTATTTATTGCTTCTTCTAAGGCCTCCATATTTTTAAAACATTTAGATTCCATATGACTGTATCGTCCACAAAAATTAAAATGTGTGTCAATCTTCTTACTTTTAAATTTTAGTCCTTTGTCACCATTAAGAGTAGAAGCTGGATGAGAGCGTTTGGGACCCTTTTTTTTCTTTTTTTTGTGAGGATGTTGCTTCTTGGGATGCTTGGATTTATCTTTCCATTGGGACACTAAGGATTTATTACATGTACTCACAATGTTGATCACTCCAAGTTGTTAGAGTTTATCTTTCTCTCTAATTAGAGAATAAAAAAAAGACTCGAGAGTGGGAGCTTGGTAAGAACCCCCTAGAGATTCCCTACTAGCATAAAATGTAGATACAAATACATAATATGCACTACTCAACTTAGCAAGAATAACATATATGCATCAATCATTATTCATATCTATTTAATAGTCTTTAAATAAAATTCTAAGTGTTTTGAGCTTAGATAATTAATCTTCAATGCAAGGGAAATCATTTGGTTTAAATTCATTAATTGATTTTCAATTTGGTGGAATCAAATCACATTATGTTTATAAAAAACGGCTTGTAGCATAGCCCAAGCTTCATCTTAGTCATCAATTCCTTGAAGGTGAAATTGCAAATTGAGAGAGATGGATATTTCGATTAGTCCACATGATTTATCACTCTTATTATCCCATTCGTATTAATTTTTATCATTAGTGGGAGATTTTTCTTTTCCCAAGGTAATCCGATGCTACAACCCTCTACTTCTTAGTACATCCTCTATATGTGATTTCCATGAGAAATAGTTGGTACTGGAAGAAAAATTCCACTTGGAGTAGAC
This sequence comes from Picea engelmannii, assembly GCA_009831015.1. Classification (NCBI taxonomy): domain Eukaryota; kingdom Viridiplantae; phylum Streptophyta; class Pinopsida; order Pinales; family Pinaceae; genus Picea; species Picea engelmannii. Next base: position 301,197 of record ML780695.1, on the reverse strand, counting down.
ACATTAAAATATGTAGATAATATGGATTCAAAATCTGAAAGTGACTATTTGGATGAGAATCTCTCAAAAAAAAGGCAATTTAAAAAATGACACTAAAAATAGACTTCATATGTGACAATTATTCCCTTTTAAAAAATGCATAAATGTTAAAAAAATTCCACCTAGAAGGTAAGAGTAGTCCCATGTGGTGATGCATGCACAATGATGTGGTAGAGTAAAAACAAATCCCCTTCCTTCTTTAACTTTTCCTATAAGCTCATTTTTATAAATAAGTTACTTATGAAGTGACCCACTTTTATAGGATAAGTGAGAATCAATTTTACAATGAAGTTACTTTATAAATTAAAATTATATGTAAAAAGTAACTAAAAATATAATATTTAATTTACTTTATAGTGATTCACTTTTATAATTTAAGTGAAATTCATTTTACAATAATGTTATGAGATAACTCAAGGTTGCATGATCTTTTTTAAAAAGTAATTTAAAAGAAGAAAGACATGAACTCAAGACTTCTTATTAAATAAAGTAATTTTCAACCAAGTGAGCTAATGAAAATATATATAACAAATTTGATGAAGGAGGAGGGTTCATTTTTTTTATCTTGTTGCCTCAAAGTGCACGCCTACCCTAAAGACTCTTGTGTTTTCCTGCAAAAATTATTCAACATGACCATACACACAAAAAAATAAAAAAATTGAAAAAACAATTTCTGAATCTCAACAAAAGTGGAGTTATATCTTCGTCATATTACCTAGAAAATCCAAGCTTTATCTTTGTTTCTGATTTTCTGAGTTCGCATAAAGCATAGAGCATATACATAAAAGAAAACACTTTGTTCTCTATTTCTGATTTGCCGAGATCGCATAGAGCTCACAAAAAAGAGCACACATAAACTAGAATGAGTAGCAAATTGAAAATAAAAAACAAAAAAAAATGAAATATTAACTTTGTAAAAAAAAATTAAAATGATGTATTCAGAGTTTATACCTCTGAATTTGAAAACAATGACTGTATCTTAGGAAAACATAAATCTTTTCAAGTGAAATGAAAAATGTTTCCAACTAAAATGAATGCTCCAGATACAATGTAGTAGTCTACTCAACTCATAAATTCACATAAATAGCAGAACCCATAAATGTAGCAATACATGTTCGAATCTCAATTTACAACGAGAGTGGGTCTTCAAATAGGTTCTGATACCATGCTAAAAAAACCAGGGTATTCCCACATAGGATTAAAACCTTTAGTAACCACTCACACAATTAGATAAAAAATCATAACACAAATTTTTGTACATGGTTAAAATCCTCTAAGAGGGAAATAGTTTGTGGCCTCAACCAATGTGCCCACTTGAGGCAATACATTAATGTAGAAACAATTGTTTTGCAAGATAGGTTTTCACAATCTATCAACCAAAAATAACCCTCCATGTTCTTTAAATAGAGATCATGGACCAATCATGTGTTAAGACACGTATCAATATAGCCATTAAGATCGAGTAGAATATGAGCCCCAAATCATTCTGTGTCTAGAACATATCATGACCATCATATTATATAACTACAAATGCATACTAATTCATACTAAAGAAAAAAACTTTTACCTAAACACACATTAGACCAAGTTGACCTTAACTAACTCCTAAGTGTCTAAATATCCTAACATGGTATAGTCATAATCCTCCTTCTCTATGTTGATAATATTTTTCCTATGGCAAGGAGTTCGTATGATCTTGACAAGTGACTAAAAATCCTCAAGGATTTTTGATATAGTATGTGTATTACTACTAACACTAAAAAAATCAAGGTTATGACAATTAAATCCAAAAATATCACGATCACTTACGCTATGTATTTCATGTATGACAACAACAAATTGGAGGAAATGACTTCATACAAATATCTCAGAATCAATCTTCATCACAAGATTAACTTGAACTATAACATTGATAAAAGGATAAATGGAGGGTGGAAGTCTTATTATGGACTTGAAACAGTTGTAAATTAGTGGACCTTTGGTTATGGGATACAAATAAACTCCTCTTTGAGACTCCCGCCACTCCTATGATATTATATGGTTGTGAAATTTGGGGTTGTAGCATCTTTAGAGAATCATGGAGAAAGTGAGAACAAATCCAAAAGTGTTTTATAAAGTATAATATCAAAATTAAAGGTAATACACCATATTCTATCCTCCTCATAGTATCGAGTCTTTCCCCCATTGAGAACACGACTATTATTAAGTACCTAATTTACAAGAACAAGGTAAAACACATGGAAGACAAGAGGGTTCCTAATATTTATTTAAACTCCAGTCAAAACCACTTGCGGCTCAAGCAAGGGTGGCATAAAGAGGCCAAGTATTGGATAAATAATTGGGGAATAAAAAGGCGAGTCACTCTACAAAATAATGATAATATTTTTTTTAAACTAAAAAGAGAACATGATTCTATTATATGCACAAAAAATGGTTTAAAAAGTGTAGGGGGGTCTGCCATTAGAAGTCAGACCCAATTTCCTGACAGATTCACAGAGATATCAAGTCATCATCTTCAAGATCTTCCATCATAATGAAGAAACAATCAAAGTTATAGATACTGGGGCATGTGTCCCTAAAACATTTCTATTCTAAGTATAAGAGTTTGATGTCTATGATCCTAAATATCTACCTAATTTAGAAAAAAGGACTTGACATACATTCTAAGTTAGAAAATGAACATAGATCAATTAACCTGGTTCATATTTTTCTTGAGGGGTCTTGCTCAGATTTGGGAAACCTTCTTTAGTGTGAAAGGATCCCCATACTAATCCTCATCCATGTCGATGGATTAATTAATTGACCATGGATGACTCTACACCATAGAGATACACACCTTCTTCTCCCGCTTCTAGTATGTTTGGGTAACTCTGAAGCTAATTCCATGTTGGGAACAATAGAAAAATTCAAAATTTCCTTCTAGGATGCGGACGATGTGAAGCAATTCCGCTTGATCATTTCTCATTTTATGTAGGTCCTGCCCTATGATGGCTTTGAACATCTAATAAGGATCCATCATCCTAGAATATCTGATGTCTCTCATTCTAGTGTGGACTAGATATTCCACCCAATAATTTTTCTCATCTATAATTTCATTGTTTGGGATGTCCCGTCTCTACAAATGAACCTAATCCTCTACCTCTTCAACCTCCTTAATTTCCTCTTTTGAGTAGAACTCAACAAAATTGGTCTCAGCTTCCCATGCATCCCTGACTACTCTTATGGAATGGGATGGGCCCTTATAGGTAGAGGAATCCTTATCATGTCGGCTCGACCATTGGTCTTTTCCCTTCCTATTCCAAAGGTGGTCCATTTTCTTAAATTTTCACCCTAAGTACTTGAACCCTCGCAGATTAAATGAGAGTGGTATAGGTTTTCCAGAATGGGATATCCCTATACTTCCAATTAGTAGAAATAGAATAAGTCTCACTACTTTGGCCCAAACATTTTGAGCGTCCTCCACAAAACTCTTATAAATTGGTTCACCACCCCTCCAACTGAACGAGTGAGCCATCATGAACACACGAGTAATACCAAACATCATCCCAGCGCCATCATTTCCACAACTTCTCCAGTTTCCTTCATGATCCTTTGAAATCACTTGGAGTGAATGTTGTGTACAAACTCTCAGATTACCCCTATGAGTCCCATGCGTATCCATTATGAAGGGATCTTTTTTCTTCTTCTCTTGCATCACATCAATCAAAACTTTCTCGTGTCAAATAAAAAATACATACTCGCCACTTGCATTTGCATGAATTCCTTTGAGAACCTGTCCACTTACAATTCTTCGGGAACCATTCTGACCTCATGTTCCACCTCCCTCATATCATGTGTCACCCCCTTTAGGCCAACTAGGTCCATCTGTCTTAGTTTCTCCACCTTCTCCTGGAGCCCTCATGGTAGTGGGTCCCCTTCCATCTAGACACAATGTTAAGTAGGAAGAGAGACCCCCACATTAGCCATGAAATCCACTATGACATTGGATTTGCGATGTACATGTTCAGGTATGATAAATTGGATTGACTTGACAATCCTTTCTATCTCTAAGAATCCATATGCTAGTCACTAGTGCTTTGAGAGTTTTTCTAGTGGAGTCCCGTTCAAAATTTTTCTCAGGGATGATATTAGCACCTGGGAATCTCCTTCCACAATAATGGCTTTGCATCCTTTTTCCTATGCTATCTCTAACCCCCTGAGGAGGATGACCAATTCTACTGCGTTATTGTATGAACTACCTAGGTTAGAGGCAAATAAGGCATGTACCTCTCCAAAATGGTTTCTGAAAACTCCTCCCACCCCCATTGGGCCTTTATTTACTTTAGAGGCACCATCGAAGTTTATATTTAGGAATCCCAATTGTGGAGGTTTTCAGTGTTCCCTGTATCTCAACCACATAGGTTTCTGAGCAAGGATTGTCTGCTTTAAGCATGAACAAAGATTTCAATTTTTGAAGATGATGGATTAATTCTCCTCCAATAACGTGTCTTGCGTCGATTAGGATGAGGCTTCTATGGATTCTTGCATGTTGGTTCAGATGATATACTAGACCTATTCATTGGTAATGGATTTGTTTTTTAAAATTCTCTTGTTTCTTTCTTTCCAAACGTTCCACAACAAGAATCTTGAGAAGGTATTCCAATCTCTATTAAGGATTGGATTAACATAGATGTTCTTTCCCCATTCCTCTATGGTCCTTAGTGTGTCATTTTGAACCCTGTATAAGCTTCTAAAAATTTATTCCCCTTTGCCCCATAGATATTTCGTTGTTCTGCTGGAACCCAACAAGTGATCAAGGGATTCCTCCTTTGTCTTGCATAACATGCACATAGAAGGCCATGTGAAGCCCCTTCAAATCAGGTGGTCCCATGTCAGGATTTTCTGGCTGGTGACTAGCCATAGGAAAGTAGATATATTTGACCAAATATCTGGTTGAAATACCTTGTCCCATAGTGGTTTGCATTGCTCCTCCCCGTTCCCACCATTGCAAGGTAGGCATATTTCACATGAAAAATTCCATCACCCTAATCTCCCCATCTAACAATTTCCTCCCATATTCTTATTTCTATTTGTTGTTCCCTCAACATCTCCTACATCTACCTTTTTGTGTCTTCATTCCATAATATTGGCCATTCCTCCAGGGGTTTTCAAGACTGGGTATGTGGGTTCATCATACCCTGCTGAGACTATTAACATTGGTAAAATTTGGTCCAGCCTACCCATATCATTTTCTGTCTCATAGTTTGAAAATTCTCATAGTGATCGAGGGTGGGATGCCGATCCTATGAATCATCCCAAAAAAGGGTGGAGTGGCCATTATGGATCTCCTAGAAACATTGTTGTTGGAAAAATATGTTGACGGGCGAAATTGACAAGCTGTCAACTTGGAAGAACAGGTCCGGTTCGGGGTTGTCCTAGTAACTCAAGCCATTTGGTGTAACCTATTCTGACGGGTTTAATGGCTCCATTAGCCAATATAAGATACTAGAATAAAGAAAAGTAATAACTAAATAATGTTAAATAATAATATATACATAAACTCGTATATAATTATATGTGTAAGTGTATTTGAGCAAAAAAGGAAAACATAAAAATATCGCTTATGAATAGAATTTACAAGTTGCAAGTTTTAATGGAAACTTACAAAATCAATGTAAAAATAATTGTTTTACAAAAGAAGATAAAGAAAGAACATTTGAATATTTTCTATTTTCTAATTAAAAATCTAACAAAACTTGAATTAACTAAGTTATGAATCACAGATGTACAGATAGTCAAAGCTGATCTAAACTTTCTGGTTTCACTAATACATAAAATGATAGAAATTAGAAACAAAGCAACTAACCTAATATTAGTTCGTTAAATGTGTCTGTGCCTTTGAATGAGTCAAGAGAATCCAACTGCCATGCCTACGAGATAAATCTGCAATAGACTTCTACTGAAACTATTTTGAATAAATTCACAGAATGTATTGGCAGCCAAGATTTAAGAATGAAAATGGAACACATATTAATTATGTGATCTTATGATCGCAAATGATTACATTCAGAGAAATATATGTGTAATACATTCGTCTCATGTTTCAACTAAACATCAAAGAGAAATCCTGATATTCAAATTGAAAAGATGATCACAGTCTCAATATCTGGAACAACAAATCATGAATGATATTTATAACATGAATATCCCCAAACATAACATATCATTGAGTCTAAATCTACACGACATATTAATATATTAAGATTAAATAAAACAAAACATTAATGAAACACCATTCACAAAGGACTAAAGCCAAAATGCTGTATGCTGTTTCATTAAGTCTTGAAAGTCATTCGTCGATCTTTGGTTCTAGGCCAAGATGCCTTTCATTTACCAAATGCAGAGTATTTAAAGAGTCTTTTTGAAATCTCATCTTCCTATCTCTTAGGATAGGATTAGATCCCATGAGATCAAAATATTACAAATAAGGAGGGCCTACATCCACTCATAATCAAATTGTATCTTCAAAAATTAATAAAAGTTTTTTCTTATTTACAAAATAAACATAAAAGAGATACTAATCATCTAAATCAAACATGTTCCACATCATAAAATCAACATCAAGATATACCATGTCCTGAAAATGAAATAGGAACAAGTTAGATAATTTATTAACAACTAATTACTAAATTTTATATAAAAATGACTTGGCTATAGAATCGAGAGATTCTGTAGCCAGTCTTATATTGGCAAAAGAAACCTAAGTTTAACCGATTTGATCCAAAAAAAATAACATGACTGTAATAAGAGGGAAAAAACTGTTTTACCATTTAAACCAATGACTAAACATGGATCAAGGTAGCTCGGAATTGATTGTGGCATTCACACTGTCTGCATTCTTTATCACAATGTTGCCTATCTTCTTAAGACGTTTAGCTTGTCTCTGTTAGTTTTCTCTGAGGTAACGGTTTTATTTTATGAGTAATTCATTGTGATCTGTGAGTGTTTTAATTCGAGCTTGGAGGACAGGAATATCAATATAGTATCGTTCAATCCAATGTAGGCAGACCTCACACTGCATGGGAGAGACAATATGTTGATGGAGTGTACAGTCAAGACGGGTTGTGTCAATACCACCTATTACGTGCCCTTGACCAAGCCTAATACCAATGAACTCACCTTTATCCTTGAGACACGGTGGAATATTATTAACAAAGTCATATGGCTGAGTAGGATCCGATTTATGACAATCTGGATCTTCTTCTGCGAGGAATTTTTCAATTTTGAGATTTGAGACCTCATTGACCTCGATCAGGTCGATCGAGCTCAAATGAGGTTTAGATCAATTCCTTAGAATGCTCGAAATGAGCCGACCATCTTTTTTTATTTTGGAACCCTAATGTTGTGTGCTTCTATTTTGACTATTTATGAGACTTGTTGACACAGGGTTTCATATTGGCGTTATGGCCACTATCCAAATTAGGCACTTGATTTTCACTCCACTCACAACCTACAACATGTTTCTCATGAGGGAATTGACTGGGCATTACTTCATCCAGGGGTTTTATGGATGGCTTATTATTCAGACTGTCAAAGCGTTCTTTTACCATTGATTCACCCGAATTAGGCCCGTCTATAGAAACGATAGGAACGAAACCATTCCTCACTAAAAATCCATCCCAATAGTCACCTATGGTTTTCAAATGGTGTGTTAACATAATTTTGATTAAGCCATGGTGAAAAAGGCTCGAGTCGAGGCTCTGTTTTTTATACCTTTTAGACATATTGTACAAGATTCTAAGAAAATAGAAAGGCACATTCAAATGAAAACCTATGAAGTGCATAAGAAACCGTATATGATAGAGAAAAACTAGACCATAACGACCCTCACAGGTCACAAACTATTTAAGGACTGATAGGAGACCATGCCATCTAACTTTAAGCAGAGAAACATGGATACTGTTTTTACAGCAATCGATTTTCTTGGAGGTCATGAAGAGTCTCCATGGAACTTCTTCGATTTTCGATTTCTTGAACCACTTCTAATTGGTGGATGGGAGCCCTGTGGCTTCACTGACAAACTTTTTAGTTACTTCCAACTGGATATCTCCAAATTTCGCCCTATACCCATCAAATGTTTGTGCGAATTCCTTAACCATGCAAAGGTTATACCCTTCTAACATTTTGATGAAAGTATCCCAACCCTGGCCTTTCAAATCCTCGACTACATCATCATGAGACAACAACGCTTGAGATCCATTCAGCTCTATTCGGACAACAGGAGCCATTAAAAATATGACTAGACTGTAACGGGGGTGACTCTAGATAGTTATGGGTTTAGATTACAGGAGTAGGAGAAACAAATTTGAGTGAATAAAATGGAAATAAACCAAGAAAAACCCCTGTGCAATCATAACATAAACATCAAAGTTTTGGTCGTGAAGTTTGAGCACTCCTAGTAATGAAAACCTCACGTACAGGGCATGACAAAAAACCTCAACTCATAATGAAAAACTTATCAATTCACTCTGCCAACAAAATATCGAGTACATGATACGATACTTGTGCATTAATTCCCATGTCTAGCAATGACTATAGTTGATTTGCAAAGGGTTCAAATAAATATGTTTATAATTCAAATGCGAATCAACATAAGTATTATATCAACATTCAACACACTCAAAGGAAAATCATTCAAGTATTAAATATAGAGTAGATACAAGCACAATGACCCTTTAAAAGAATGCCTTGAATAGGAATATAATACGAAACTAAGTTTTCATGTTTGATTCATGCTTTCAGTCATGAATCAAGCATGAAAACACAAAAATTTAAAGAGTTACCGAACATCTTTTATAATCCAGTAGTTATCCCAAAATGATAATATGAGGTGAAGGAAACTACATAAAGTGTCGTTTATCGTTCAAATAGCGAAAACATGTAGGGCTGCCAACAATGGCGACTTACTAGGTGAAGTAGTTATCTCTGCATCACCAGAGAATTCATGTTAGGAAATATCATAATGGTTAAAAATTAAAGAACAGGCAATAGTAAGTCAAGTATCTCAATCAAATTCAAAAACATCACACAGTCTAGTGTCATATGCCTTTCTATTCAAATGCAATCTGGTGACAAGTTTTAATTACGAGAGAAACAATATTTAAGCCAATGACTCTGATAGTATTGATAGGTCCGCTACTGCCAGCAGGCATCCATAGCCTCGGCAGGGATGTCAATTACCCACTCTGGTGCCTCTATCCTGTCCAAGAATTATCAATTCAATATGAAGGAAATTTCACGATTAATATCAAAATTTATACCTAAAAATGTTTCTTGAACCCGACATTGCTTCGTTGCCAGCAGGCTTGTTCAGTACCCTAGAGAAGTTGTATTGGAATCATGCATGCATTTACCCACTGCCTGCAGACTTGTTCAGTATCTTGGTGGGTTTAAAGACACTTCCCATAGCTCTCTAGAAGTTAAATTTGTCGTAAATTTTATGATCTTAAGGAGAGAGGGGTGATGTTGAAAATTTCAGATTCTGAAATACTTGGTATTTTCCAACTTAATTTTTTGCTTGATGACCTTCATCATGATCTGATTTAGTTTTCTGATAAGAATAACTTTTCGAAGATAGGAAGACGTACTTGAGATGTTTTCTTTTAAAAATAGGAACAACGTAAAGAGCTTTAATGATGATCGTGTCTTCTCATGATTATAAAATGAAACCAGGAAGATTATTCCGAACATGAAGTTTCTTTTGCTAGTCTGAGTTTCAACAATTTACAACACTGATACTTTGAAATGACCTTGACTGTTGCTTTATGAAGAGGAATTTTGGTTTCCTTTCACGAACTAAATGGTGACACATATATAAATTTATTCGGAAAGCAGTGAAAACAAGCAAAATGAAAAGAACAAAAAAAAAAAGACAAAAAAAAAAAATATGAACAAAGGTGAATCTGGAATCATCAGGAAAATAACCACTTGAGAGCTTGGCCATTCACTAGAAAAGTGTCTGGCCATCCCTCCAAATCATGTAGACGGAAAGATCTAGGACCTATTTTTTCAGAGATTACAAACGGTCCCAACCACAGATTTTGGAAATTGGTGTGTTCCCCTTTTACCTCGTGGGGTTTATCCCATTTGAGAACCAAGTCTCCTACCTCGATGTTCCTATATAAAGAAGAGTTTGAATCAAACCAGTTTTTAACAATCTTCTGATGCTGATCCAACTTCTTCTTTGCTTGCGTTCTTACTTCCTCCAGCTTTAATAAAGCATTGATTCGATTTTCTAGAGGAGGACAAACCTCTTCTTGAACTTTATGCGATAATTGTAGAGATGGGAGTAAAACATGTGGAGGCAGGATTGCTTCTCTCCCGTAAACGATAAAGAAAGGAGAATTACCAATAGATGTTTTGGGTGTCACTCTATCAACCCAGAGTGCATTAAATAGTGCGTTGTGCCAGTTCTTATGGTTTTCAGAAACTGTCCTCTTGATGATCTTGATTAAATTTTTATTTGTTGATTTTGCTAGACCATTTCCTTGGGGGTAGTAGCTAGCATAATATTTTAATTTGATCCATTTTTCTAAAGAGAACACATTCATATCCAGGGATGAGAAATAAGATGTGTTGTCAAAGAATAAACATTTAGGAATGCCAAATCTAGTAATGATATTCAAATTAAGGAAATATACTACCTGATTCGTGTTTACCACTTTCAAAGGTGTAGCTTCAGACCATCTGGTAAAATAATCCATTGCTGTAATAATATACTTTTTCTACTATGAAGAAGAAGGATTGACTGGGCCTATGATGTCAAGACCCCATTTATGAAAAGGTGAATCTATAGTAACGGGTTGTAAAGGGAATGCTGCCTTTTTCACCCGTCCAACAACCTTTTAGCAAATTATACATTTGTGACATAGGGTGTGGGAATATTTAAACAATGTGGGCCAATAGTAACCAGATATTAATACTTTGTGGGTAATGGTTTCTCCACTGAAGTGTCCACCAGCTTCACCTGCATGAAGTTCAGATAACAGTTTCCCTACTTAATCTTTTTCCAGACAACACATAAGAACACTGTCGAAATTCTTTCAAAACAAAACATCATTTATGAACTGGAAAGATGCAGATTTTAACCTGAGTTCTCTTCTATTTCTAGGATCAAGATGGCGAGGGGTAGATCCATGTGTCAAATAAAATTTAATATCATCATACCAAGAATTAGCAACAACTTGTGTACAATTTACTTGTTTCTCATTGTGCTGATTTTTAGTCGAGATGTTAATTTTATTTTCCTGTTCTTCAACTGAATCAACCACTAATTTACATAGGCCTTGACCTTTAACAATTTGTGCGGGAGTTATTTCGAGGTCATACTCTTGTAACGATGTCATCCAATTTTCCCATTTTTCACCTAGTTCCTTTTGTACTAACAAGTTTCTCACAGTAGGGTAAGGAACGATGACTTTAGTTTTGGATTTCAGCAGATATGACCGGAAGTGATTCACTACTTTAAAGACAAAATACACCTGTTGATTTGCAGCTGGGTAATTCAGTTCAGCCCCTTTGAAAGCTGATCTCATGAAGGCAATGGGTATTTCATTGCTTTCAACATTTTTTTGTGTCAACATAGCGGCATAAGATCGGTCAAAGGCGAAGGTGTAAAGAGTGAAATCTCGGGAGAAATCAGGACTCATCAAGGAAGGAGCTTCTATTATTGATTTTTTAATAGATTCAAAAGCTTGACTTTCTTGGGGTCCCTAGCGATACTAAATTTCATTTTTAATTAAATTTTGTAATGGTCTTACAATTTCTGAGAAACTTGGGACAAATCTTCTGACGAAATTAATCTGTCCTAAAAAGGATTGCATGTATTTTTTGGAGGAAGGAGGGGGAAGTTTGGAAATGGCTTGGGTTCTTTTGAGATCGATGATCATTCTGTCATTGGATACTATGAAACCGAGTAGTTTTCCTTGTTCTACCACAAAGACTGATTTCTTAAGGTTGAGAGATATGCTGTACTTTCGACATCGTTCTAAGACAACCCTAGGGTGAGATAAGTGATCTCTCTTCTTTTTAGAAAAAAATGGTAATGTAATCAAGATAGACCACTACTGAGTTATTTATGAGACCACAAAAAGAAATGTCCATTTCTCTCTGGAAAGTGGCCCCGACGTTTATAAGCCCAAAAGGAATCTTCCTGTAGGCATAAGTACCCCATGGAGTACGAAAAATGGTTTTGAGCTGATCTGAGGGAGACATGAGGACTTGGTTGTATCTCGAAAAACCATCTAACAGAGATATTCTTTTGGAGCCATACACTTGTTGAATAATTTGTTCCATCGGAGGAATGTGGTAGTTATCTTTATCAGAGGCTCGGTTCAAGTTACAAAATTCGACACAGAATCGAATTTCACCACTTTTCTTTCTTACAAGAACTAGATTAGACACCCATTGTGTGTGTCTAACTGGGAAAATTGTCTTTGCATTTAGTAATTTAATCAGTTCTTTCTTGACAGTGGGTTCCAATTTGGGGTGCATCTTTCTTAACTTTTACTGAAAAGGTTGAGTTTGTGGTTTCATGGATGATGGGAATGACATGTTGTATTATATTATGATCAAACATTTTCAGGTCATCGTATGTCCAAGCAAAAACATCTTTGAATTATTTAAATAATTTTATGAAGGAAGATCATTCTTGCTCGGAGCATCCCGTTCCCAAATTGATGTTTTGAGAATTATCCTTAGTCCTTAAATTTACCATTCCATAAGTCAAGGAAGAACTGTTCATTTTACAATTAACTGCCCCTCTAAATTTATCATGCAAGTCATAAAACTTTTCTAGTCTTACAATAGATTTGGGGATAGAATTCACCATATTGGACATCAATTTGGGAGATCTAGGATATGATATTACCGTGAAGTTGTGAAAATTTTCATCGTGAGTGCCTTCATCGATGATCACACCTTGGAAGGTGTCTTCCATATGCAAGAAGTTGATGATTTGTTGATCATCGTCAAACACTCTCCAATTGGTAATGTTATCTGAGATTGACGTCCTGGACAACAATTCAATCAAGAATGTATTAGGAGAAAGACCTTCTGCGGGCAACATTTTAGAAGCAACATTAGCCAATAAATCAACCTCCGAATTACTTAGTCTAGGAATGGAATTTATGTTAAATGCTGAAAATTTTTGCATTAAACTCCATACCTTAGTTTGGTAGATTTTCAGATGTGGTGACAAGAAATGTATGGAGTTCCTTACCTTCCTGACCATGATTTCTGAATCACCGAATACCATTAAATTTCTTACATCCATATCCACAACTTTCCTGAGTCCTTGCAAAAGAGCTTCATATTCGGCGGTGTTATTGGTGCACTCGAACTCTAATCGACAGGTAATGAAAGTCTTATTACCTGCAGGATCGATGAGTACACATCTTGCACTGCCTCCTTCTTTGGATTTGGATCCATCAAAGTACAACGACCAGATTTGAGCTTCATCAGCAGTGTTTGACACACTTGGTGAAGCTGATGACTGAGTATAGGTCATAAGTTCTGATTATTGCCCATAATCAGTGAAAGGTGAAATTTTGGTCATGGAGTTACCAAAGAAGGTGTTCATTCCCTACATTTCAAATGAATTAGTAGATGCAGTAAATGGTTCATTTTCATCATTTAGATCCGTCACGGTATGCTTGAGATAGCGTTCACGATTTATATTGATTTTATTGGGATGTCCATTTTCCGACAACCACAAATGAGCCCAATCTGTGGAAAAATAACCATGCAGCTGTTCGAACCAGTCCCTGCTTAAAAACAAACCATATACTTCATGGATGTCAACAATAATAATTTCAATAATTTGGTGAACCTTAGGATTAGAAGATAACCTAACCAATACATTCTTCAGTTCACCTATTACCTTGACGTTTGTCCGATCAAGTTGAATGATTTTGAGATTAAAAGGTTGAAACTCTGCATTAATTTTTTGACACAAGGATAAAGGAATTACATTTGATGATGCGCCAGAATCAACCATGCAGTTATGTACATTTCTATTAAAAATTTCGAAAGTTAACAAAAAAGGCGAGACATTTTTACGAGCATTAACAACAAAATTCTACTGATTTTTTTCCACTGTCCCTAGAATAGTTTTATCTACATTTGATACAATTTTTTCAGCTAAATCCCTTTTATCCGGAGGTACAAATGTTGTTTTAGTAGGGATATTTTTGGCTTTCTTGGAACTGGTTTCTGTAGTCTTCTCGTTGCTGGGATCGTTGTTTTTACTATTTTCTGCAATATTTTGCAGCATTTTCTGCAGAATATGAGGAAATTTCAAAAGCTCAAAAACATAAATATTAGCCCTTAGTTTTTTCATATCTCCAATCAAGTCATATTCTAAAACCAGGGCTGCTAAACTCTATTTTATTTCAGCTTGTTTCGACTTTTTTGGAGGTACATGATTACTCATTTCAGAAGACAATTTACTCTGTGTTTTGCTTCTTGTGTTGTAAGGGTGGACAGTTTCAAAGTTTGCTTGGAAAACACTGTCAGAAAAGTGTCCGAAGATATTAGGAGATGAGTCCTCTTCTTCAGCTACTTCTTCCTCAACTACGTCTTCAGAACTTTCAGGAGGGACAGAGTTATCATGTGCTTCCAGAGTAGTTTGCAAAGCGTATTGTAAGCTTTCGAAATTAAGACCTTCAGTGGTTGGGTTTGGCCGATTGGGAGGAAAAGGTTTTCTGAAAGGTGGTTTAAAATCACCTTTTCTTGAGGATGCCTCTTCGACCGATCTCTTCAAGTCCACGACTTTATTGGATAATTTTTGGAAAGCCTTTTGCAAGATTTCTAGATCTAAAATTTCTAGTTGACTTTTAGTGTGAGGAGGCTTAGTAAGGATTTCTACTTTCTTTTTAGAAGATGAAGCTGCTTCAGCTTCACTATTGATATTGTCCTTTAAACTTAATATGTCTTTCTTGATTTGTCTTGCCTCCTCGAAGGCTTCCAACAATGTAGACTTTTTATACCTTTTAACCCAAATTGCTATATTATTATGTAGAGATTTGGTGTAATATGCAACAATTAGACTCTCATGAGGCATTGTATCTGTGGAAATTCAATTTTTTAATGTAGGAAATCTCTGGTTGAAATATTTTACTTTCTCCATAGGGTTCATTTTTAAGATGGAAAGTTCCATAAACAAGACTTCAGGAGATTTATCGTCTCCAAATTTATCTAAGAAGCAGGTTTCGAATTTGTCCCAAGAGACAATGGTCTAGGGTTGTTGGGCAAAATACCATGTGGAGGTATTTCCCTCAAATGTATAAGGAAAAATTCTGCATACTACATCTTCATGCTCTACACTTCGGAGTCTAATGGCCAACATATACTTCTTTATGTGATCCTCAACAACTTGTTTAGAATCTAGATCAAACTTAGGCAACCATTTCTCCAGGTGTTTCGGTAATGGATGTTGAGGCCCAGGTACAACCACGACATCTTGATCGAGCCAAGGTCTAGAGAGATTGTTTTGATTTTCCATGGGTGTTGGTGGTGTCGAAGGCTGAGATAATTCAGACGAGGAACTTCCTTCGTCAGATGATTCTCCTCCTGAAGAGGATGGAGATGAATGAGGTGGGGAAGATGGAATACCATATCCTCCAGCTTCAAGGATAGGTGTTTCGACAGGATCTATGGTATTGTCTCCTAAAGGGTTCAAAAGTAGACCAATGCCTTCAAGCTGTTCTCAGATATCAGAGAAATCTAAGGGTTGATTGAGTGGCCTAACAGGTTGTCTAATGCGAGCCAAGGAACTATGTGTCCTTATGAGTGACAGATGAATAATTTCTTGTACGTCGGTCCCTTAAGGATTTGGTGTCACCGGTTCAACGGGAATCTCAGGATTTTTCGTTGGAGGTAGTTGCTGTTTCCAAATTAACGTTGTTGTCTGAGAGACTACGTGTTGCTACAGGGGAGCGAGTGTGTGGGGAGGATTATTACAACTTCCATGTGCTATCAATTTAAATCAGACCCTCCTTCTAGTGCCATTTGTTGACAGATGAAATTGACAAGTCGTCAACTTGGAAGAACAGGTCCGGTCCGGGGTTGTCCAAGTAACTCAAGCCATTTGGTGTAACCTGTTCTGACGGGTTTAATGGCTCCATTATCTAATCTAAGATCCTAGAATAAAGAAAAGGAATAACTAACTAATGTTAAATAATAATATATACATAAAATTGAATATAATTATATGTGTAAGTGTATTTGAGCAGAAAAGGAAAACATAAAAATATCGCTTATGAACAAAATTTACAAGTTGCAAGCTTTACTGGAAATTTACGAAATCAATGTAAAAATAATTGTTTTACAGAAGTAGATAAAGAAAGCACATTTGAATATTTTCTATTTTCTGATTAAAAATCTAACAAAACTTGAATTAACTAAGTTATGAAACACAGATTTACAGATAGTCAAAGTTGATCTAAACTTTCTAGTTTCATTAATACATAAAATGACAGAAATTAGAAACAAAGAAGCTAACCTGATATTATTTCATTAAATGTGTCTGTGCCTTTGTATGAGTCAAGAGCATCCAGTTGCCACGCCTACGAGATAAATATGCAATAGAATTATACTGAAACTGTTCTGAATAAATTCACAGAATGTATTGGCAACCGAGATTTAAGAACGAAAAGGGAACACATATAAATTTTGTGATATTATGATCGCAAATGATTACATTCAGAGAAATCTACGTGTAATACATTCATCTCATGGTTCAACTAAACATCAAAGAGAAATTCTGATATTCAAATTGAAAAGATGATCACAATCTCAATATCTGGAACAACAAATCATGAATGATATTTATAACATGAATATCCCCAAACATAACATATCATTGAGTCTAAAGCTACACGACATATTAATATATCAAGATTAAATAAAACAAAACATTAATGAAACACCATTCACAAAGGACTAAATCCAAAATGCTGTACGTTGTTTCATTAAGTCTTGAAAGTCATTCATCCATCTTTGGTTCCAGGCCAAGATGCCTTTCATTTACCAAATGTAGAGTATTTAAAGAGTTTTTTTGAAATCTCGTCTTCCTATCTCTTAGGATAGGATCAGATCCCATGAGATCAAAATATTACAAATATTGAGGGCCTACAACCACTCATAATCAAATTGTATCTTAAAAAATTAATAAAAGTTTTTTTTTTTTACAAAATAAACAAAAAAGAGATACTAATCATCTAAATCGAACATGTTCCACCTCATAAAATCAACATCAAGATATGCCATGTCCTGAAAACGAAATAGGAACAAGTTAGATAATTTATTAACAACTAATTACTAAATTTTATATAAAAATGACTTGGCTATAGAATCGAGAGATTCTGTAGCCAGTCTTATATTGGCAAAAGAAATCTAAGTTTAACCGATTTGATCCAAAAAAAATAACATGACTATAATAAGAGGGAAAAAAATGTTTTACCATTTAAACCAATGACTAAACATGGATCAAGATAGCTCATAATTGATTATGGCATTCACACTGTCTGCATTCTTTATCACAATGTTGTCTATTTTCTTAAGACGTTTAGCTTGTCTCTGTTCGTTTTCTCTGAGGTCACAATTTTATTTTATGAGTAATTCATTGTGATATGTGAGTGTTTTAATTCGAACTTGGAGGACAAGAATATCAATATAGTATCGTTCAATCCAATGTAGGTAGACCTCACACTGCACGGGAGAGACGATCTGTTGATGGAGCGTATAGTCAAGATGGGTTGTGTCAATACCACCTATTATGTGCCCTTGACCAAGCCTAATATGAGAGAACTCACCTTAATCCTTGATACACAGTGGAAGATTATTAACAAAGTCGTATGGATAAGAAGGATCCAATTTATGACAATCTGGATATTCTTCTACGAGGAAATTTTCAATTTCGAGATCTGAGACCTCATTGACCTCAATCAGGTCGATCAAGCTCAAATGAGGTTTAGATCGCTTCCTTAGACTTATTGAAATGAGCCTACCAACTCTTTTATTTCGGAACCCTAATGCTGTGTGCTTCTATTTTGACTGTTTGCGAGACTTGTTGACATAGGGTTTCATATTGGTGTTATGGCCACTATCCAAATCAAACACATGATTTTCACTCCACTCACAACCTACATCCTATTTCTTATGAGGGAACTAACTGGGCATTACTTCATCCAGAGGTTTTGTGGCTGGCTTATTATTCAGACTGTCAAAGTGTTATTTTACCGGTGATTCACCCGAATTAGGGCCGTCTATAGAAACAGTAGGAACGAAACCATTCCTCACTAAAAATCCATCCCAACAGTTGCCTATGGTTTTCAAATGGCGTGTTAACAAAATTTTGATCAAGCCGTAGTGAAAAAGGCTTGAGTTAAGGATTTTTTTTTATACCTTTTAGACATCTTGTACAGGCTTATAAGCAAATAGAAAGGCACATTCAAATGAAAACCTATGAAATGCATAAGAAACAATGTATAATAGAGAAAAAATAGACCGTAACGACCCTCACAGGTCACAAACTATTTAAGGAATGACAAGAGACCATGCCATATAACTTTAAGCAGAGAAACATGGATACCTTTTTCACATCAATCGATTTTCCTGGAGGTCATGAAGAGGCTCCAGGGCACTTCTTTGATTTTTGAGTTCTTGAACCACTTCTAACCAGTGGATGGGAGCCCTATGGCTTCACTGACAAAATCTTCAGTTACTTCCAACTGGATATCTCCAAATTTTTCCCTATACCCATCAAATGTTTGTGCGAATTCCTTAGTCACATGAAGGTTATACCCTTTGAGTCTTTTGATGAAAGTATCCCAACACTGGCCTTTCAAATCCTCGACTGCATCATCATGAGACAACAACGCTTGAGAGCCATTCAACTCTATTCAAACAACAGGAGCCATCAAAAATATGAATGGACTGTAACATGGGTGACTCAAGATAGCTCTGGGTTTAGATGGCAGGAGTAGGAGAAACAAATATGAGCAAATAAAATGGAAAGAAACCAAGCAAAACCCTTGTGCAATCATAGTATAAACATCAAGGTTTCAGTTGTGAAGTTTGAGCACTCCTGGTAATGAAAACCTCACATATAGGGCATGAAAAAAACCCTCAACTCATAATGAAAAACTTATCAATTCACTCTGCCAGCAAAAGATCGAGTACATGATACGATACTTGTGCATTAATTCCCATGTCTAGCAATGACTATAGTTGATTTGAAAAGGGTTCAAATAAACATGTTTATAATTCAAATGAGAATCAACATAAGTATTATATCAACATTCAACACACTCAAAGGAAAATGATTCAAGTATTAAATATAGAGTAGATACAAGCACAATGACCCTTTAAAAGAATGCCTTGAATAGGAATATAATACAAAACTAAGTTTTCATGTTTGATTCATGCTTTCAGTCATGAATCGAGCATGAAAACACAAAAAATTAAAGAGTTACCGAACATCTTTTATAATCCAGTAATTATCCCAAAATGATAATATGAGGTGAAGGCGGCTACATAAAGTGTCATTTATCGTTCAAATAGCGAAAACATGTAGGGCTGCCAACAAAATCCTTGTTTTTTCCATGTGTTTTTCCATATTAGGGAACCTAGGATGTCCCCCTACACTCGGATCAACTCCTCCTAGGGATTCTGAGGGGAATCTTACTTTTCCAAATATTTTCCCATAGGGAATTTTATTTTTGACCCATCTCCACCATAGTTTGGCTGCCAACGCTTGATCGATCTCTTTTGGATCTCTAATAGCCAACTCACCCCGATACTTAGGTTTGCATGTATTCTTCCATGCCACCAGAGCCCATTTTTTCTTTAGTTTCCACTCCCCAGAGGAAGGAGAATTGTAGGTTCCTTATTTTATTTAAAATGTTCTTATGAGTGGCCATGACTGAGAAAATATACATCGAAACGATCATTAGAATTTATTTAATCAACAGGATTATCCCCGGGAGAGAGAGGAAACAAGAGTCTAGCTAGAGAGCTTGGCTTCTATTTTGGCTAGGCGTTCTTCCCATGAGTAATTACAGAGGGATTTGGCTATGAGAAAAACCCCACGTATTTGGAAGGGAGGGATTCATGCTGGAATCCTAGGAGGAGGGAAATGTTCCTCTAGATAGGTTGGGGTGTGTTGAAGAAAAAAAATTGAGACTTGTCCAGGTTGATTAGGGTCCTGGAAACCTTGTTGAATAAATATAAAACCTTCTTAAAGGTCGTGGCTTCTCTTACATTTGGTTGTCCTATCAAGAATGTATTATCTATGAACTGCAGATGTGAGAGAGGATCCTCGAGGGAGTGTAGGGATGTTGGATTACTCATAGGGGGGGTGAATTAGTAATGAGTAATTGTAGTACTTTTAACCACAATTTATTCTTCGACAATATTCAATAGTTTATCATCATCATTCAATATATCATCAGCAGTATAATCATTAATAACATCACATCATAATAGATACACAATACACCAAAATTTATGTGGAAACCCAAATGAGAGAAAACCACATAATTCTTTTCTTATATATCAAAATAATACATTCATTGGAAGCACCAACTTCCGATTCTCCAACTACAACTGGAAGGAGGTTGAAACCCTCTGTTCTCAGGATCCAACCTGAAGGAAGCTACAACTCCTTGAATGTTGTAGCTCCAACTAGAAGGAGGCTAGAACCCCCTGTGTTCTCCAGCTCCAACCGGAAGGTGGATACAACCACCTATCCTTTCCCCATCCAAACGACCTATAATATAAATGTAGACCAACTGTCGCTATCACAAACTCTGCCACTGTCACTATCACTCTGTCTCTATCACTGTCACTATATTTCTTTCATTGTCACTCTATCTCTTTCATTTCCTCATCAATGTGTATCTACTCATCAACCAACTAACCCTTGTGCAATACCATGTATCAACTATATACCAACATACATACTATCTCACGCATCAATCATGAACCAAAGATACATCAATAAAGAATAGTGAATCATGAACTAGAGCATCAACCATGCATAACCTGTACCATATTAGGTGCATCAACCATGTACCAAACATGTATCATCAATACCTATACCATATCATGTACCATCTATGTACCATAACAAGTGTCTCAACCATATACCATATCAATCTCAATCATGCCATGTACCATAAGATAAGCCTCAAATGTATGCTCATATCACAAAAAATGTGCCTCTAACAATGACCCATAACAACCATATACCAAGTATCAAGAGTGTGTCTCAAGCATGTAACATTATTGCCTCAACCATATGCAACCATGCACTATTTATCACAAGGACCTCCAAGACATTCCATATGCATATGCCATACCATTTAAGATACAATTTGTCCTTGCTACAACTATGGGTGTCTGTTTCCTTATTGTTGCAACTCTGAGTGTCCACACCCTTCTTGCTGCAACTCTAAGTGTCCCCACCTTTCTTGATGCAACTCTAGTGTCTGCGTCCTTATTTCTGCAACTCTAAGTGTCCACGCCCTTATTGATGTAACTTAGGGTGTTTGCACCTTTATTGCTGCAAATCAGGGTTGTTGACGATAAAAATCACGAGGACTTCGCCTGCAAAGTATTGCTAAAGCCTATTATTTAAACTAAGGTAATGATATATAATACTAGTAGGTGGCCCCCCTTGTATATTGGAGGATCAGATAAGGTTCTTATTACACATTTATGCTGTTGTTCGACATTTCTTACAGGGTTCCACATGATTGATGATGAAATACTGGTTTTATTTGCGACATAATGACAAATGGATAATGTATTTTATGTGTTGTTTTCGTTACTCTAAGCTCTAAAATCCATGTTATGAATGGCTTATGTTCACTGGAATTACATTGCTATTGTAGCCATGATTCATCACATGTTACACCTGCACAAGACACATGTTAGTTATAACAAGAGACAAAATCAATGTGGAATAAATCCAAGAAAACAAACTACGCTATGCTATGCTATCCTATGTGCAATTGAAATTTAAAAAGGTTGATGTTAGTCCTAAATAGCAATGTTAGTGGCTATACGATTTTATTGAGTTATATGAGGCGCATGTGATATATGTTATAGTATGTTTTGGCAATGGTTAATATGGATTGGGTGGCGCATTTGGCAAGCAATGTATGCAAGTTTCGATGCATGGATTAATGGTTGGCTAGCTATTGTGTACTACATAATTGAATGAGAGGGAGGATGGAAGTGACGTGCAGTAAATGCACGTCAGTCCATAATTCTCCCATTGGCTGTCACCCTAGCTTGGTTATTGTTCATTTGATTTTTTCTGTGGTTAATCTCTGGGATTTAGGCGTGGCAAGAACTGCTCGACCAAGCTTTCATTTTTAAGGCCGTTTGTTTACAGGTATGTTTTTTTTTTCCCATCCATGAACTCGCTCTGTTTATGAAATGAAATTTGGCTCGATGATGTATTGGTTTGTGTTTTATTGAGGCTGGAAACTGTGTAAACTTGTGGTGTTGTCTCTGGAATGACTGTTTGTGTTATTCGTTACAAATGGAAAATTTGATGGTTGAAGTCGTGATTTCATTGGTTGTTCTGTGTGGTGGAAGCCGTGATGGATCTATGTTGTCTTTATGTGTTTTTGTTGGAGGGATTCATTCTGTTTTGCCTTGCTAGACGTCTCCTCAAAGTCATTCTAACCACACCTGGTTGTATTTGGTGTTATGGGGTTGCTGTGTATGATTTGAACCACCTTTGGGAACTGCATATCATTTTTCCACTTGGTCGTGAGCTCATTTTATGATTTGGTATCCACTCAGTTGGTTATGAGTGGCTATTATGCCAAGAATCGTGCTTTAGGGTTGATTGGTTTTACTTGAGCTCTGCATTTCTATCAACACTATTCAAATTTTGGGGAAAACCACGAGGGTTATGCCTCTGCGTGTTCTTGATGTTGGTTACTGTCCATTAAGAAACCTCTACTCGGCCTCATGGTCAACCCTACCTGGTGTCAAACTGTCACCCTGTCTTGCAAGATAAGGGTTATAAGGCTTATGGTTCATCGTGCTTGTCTCGAAGGATCTCACCTACTATTGATATGGTTGGCCTCCAGTCTCCCTATGTTTGGTTCCACCGAGCAAACCCTTGGTTATTTTGTCATTAGTTACAGAGCCCTATTTTGATTAACTAAACCAATCACACCCTGTCAAGTATCTTGTTGACTGTCATGAGTTGGTTGAGTAGCGTTGAAAATGGTTTTGATTATTGGCTTGTTTCTGTTTGATTGGGTTGATTACCTAGTTTTAATTGGAAATGATAATTGGTATATAGTCCCTGCATTATTTTATTATGACATTTGAATCGATTACTCACTATGTTTAATTGTTTGATTAGAGAGTTTTAATTGGGAATGATAATGGGCACACAATTGCTGCCTCCTTTTGTTGTAACAATGGAATTGATAACTCAACATTGTTAAAAATGTTTTGATTGAGAGTAACTGAATATGTGCAGTCACAGAGGTGGCTCTTGGCGTTATGTGTGGTCTGTGTGTTCCTACAACGTGGTATAAATTTAAGTTGGGTTGTTGTGCATTTAATTTGCCCCGATCAAGATTATTGCAAGTTGAAAAGTTGATAATTGTGGCTTTGCTGTCTACTGTGTATGATTTATGGACATCGCACATCGCTTGGTTTTATTACATCATTAGAGATGAGCACGGGGTTTTTAGTAGTATGTTTTTACTTCAATTTAATTGTTAAATTGGTTAAATAAATGGAATCGAGAATGTTTTAAAAGAGCTTTTTCAACTTAGGAAAGACCTGTGTTTATGGTTGATTTGAGAAATTAAATTATGAGCAATGGTTGATGTTTTTTTTATGCTGAACAGAGTTGAAGTAATATGATTGTGTGTTCCTTTGGATGTTGTTTTAAATATAAATGAAAATAAACATAATTCTTTTAACAAGATGGGTGAAGTCATGTCGATTCTGAGTATGATTATTTTGTGTTAATTGAAATATTTTAAGGAAATTGAATGTGGACAGTGAACAAGTTTTAACACACAGTAATGGTTTAATTGACCACAGTAATTGTTTAATTGGTGCTGGAATAGTTGTATTGAATACATAACTGTTTTATGGATTACTTAATTGATTTTTTGAACAATATCTACTCTTTTCCCCTACCATTATTTCACTTTTCGCTAATTACAATTCCCCTCACCTTCCCATATTCACTATCCACTCCCTGATCCTAAAATTTAATTATAGCTAAGATAAGTTCTGTATTATGAAAGTTAAGGGATCACATAGATGATTTACAATGATATATTCTTTTGGTTTATAATACAATTGATTGTTTGATGTCTTTGAGTAGTAATCATGATCTTTCCCCTCCTCATTTTAACATTTTTCGCTCACTACAACCCCTCGCATATCCCAGAACCCTTGTTCAACACCTACTCATTGACGAATGCTAAAAAATTTGTATGGATTGGATTGCATGAGTCTGATATGTTGTTGAGCCAAATTTTATTTCATATTTAAAAGAGTTTTCATGTATGGTTGTTAAAGAAACTATTTGCTAATCAATTATGCATACATGAATGATCTTTTTCAGCAGAGGTAGCCATGGCAGGGGTAACCGAGGAAGAGGTAATTGGAACAGGGCCCTAGAAGGCCAAGATTCTCTATACACTTTGATGCAGACTTGCAAGAGTTAGGATAGTTATTTCAAGCTGGGTTTTTTAACTAGATTGGGAAAGGAGTGGTCCAACCTAGGCCTGAAAGGCCTCCCTTCCAAGCCCCATAGGTCCCTGGTATCCCTGTGCCTCCTCATGTCTCACTGCAACCTGAAGTTCCCAAAAATGACGGATGGCAAGAGATTGTCCACCCGTCAGTCTCCCAACATTGTGGTTGGCCTAACTTGTCTTTACTTGATCCTCCACCCATCAATAAAATTGTCAAAGCTGGCCCTATCCACTCACTAGTTCAGTCTTCCCATGCAAGAAAAAGGTTGAAAACCATGTCTCTCCATGCTCCTGACAAAGGAAAATCCACTGCTGCCCCTTCCTCACCCTCAAATGACTATGATAAATCCATGTCCTCTCGCATATATTTGAGAGATGATTGCTCTCATGTGATCATTGAGATTAGGCCTAAAGGCTCCACACAGCCTAAGGAAAATTTAGAGAGATCAAAAGGTGACAATAGCAACAAGGGAAATATTACCTGCCAGAGTGGAAAATATGGATTTTAAGTTTTTATTTATTAATTGTTGAGAACAATTGACTTCTGATGATGGGAGCCATAAGGGGGGATGTTTTGTTTGATTAACTAGTTGTGTTATGATTATTAAAAACTAAAGGGAGTCACAAGGGGTCCCACCTACTAGTTATTATTTATTTTAAAACCCTTATTATGATTTATTACTTTTCCCCCTTAACTAAAAATTTGGTTGAGTTTTAGTTAACTTAACTAAGGAAGTAGTTCAACTACTTCAACCAATTCTAATTTTATTAAAGGCAAAAGGAAAGGGAGGAACACAAGGATAATAGAAGGAGAAGAATACTAAGGTTTTCTCTTTGAGTTTTGTTGAGATAATTCACTTTTTATTCATTCCTTAATTCATTAGAAGCCTAATTCTTTTTTATGATAGAAGGGTCTTATTGTAGACAACAAGATTCATGGTTGAATTACATCATTCAAACACTTGTTTTTTAGAGGTGTTGATCTATCTTTGATAGTCTATGTAGACTTGTCATTTTGTGAATTAGATTTCATGAATGACAAAGGCTATTGTGTAGAGTCGAGTGGGCAACAATCAGTGGCAAGATGATCCAGATTTTAAAGTTTAGTTTTTTACATTCTGTCAGAAGTCCTTTTGTATGTTTCATCGGGGACGTCTAAGTCTGACTTTGGTCCAAAACTTCCTTAGGAAATTTTGTAAAGAGAACGATTCTTTGATGAATTTGAATGAAATAAATGATTTCTTTATGTCTCATCTGTTTTGATTATTGACTTGGTGTCTTTACTTCCATCTCTATATTCATTTCAACATCTGTTATATTCACAAAATCACATAAATAATGAATTTTTCATCAAGCTTTTATTTATAAAAAAACCATCCTAAGCACTTGTAAACAATACTCATGAATTAAGATAACATTTTTGATGGCTATAAACATAGGGTGATATTCCCTTCTATCTTTCTTTAGTCAAGAAAGATCTGAAAATGCTTGAGTAAGATCATTTCATATCTTTTCCTCAACATTTATTTGGTGACCATACTCAGGAGATCTTCAATATCTCTCTAGTTAATTTTTATGCTTGATTATCATCGAGAACATCTATTTTTCTGATATTGATTCTTTGACTATTTTATTTCTTAATGAATGTACCTGTTGCAAGGAAGCCAGATATTGAGCCTAGTCTTCAAGATCAGACCAACATTGCTTTGAATTTGAAACTGCCAATACTCGGGCTGAGCTTAATCATTCATGGGAAACAATTGAACGAGATATTAGTGCCCAAGAGCATTGGGAAGATAGACATGAAAAACCTAGAAATCAATAGTAAACTTCTTGTTCCTTAAGCTTTGGCCTTCCTTTCAGGTCCTTAGACTCTCATGTTTCTAGGAGAAGAAGAGGATTATCACTCAAAATTAATCCTGTTGCTGAAATAGAAAGAAGGAATGTTGTGTTATCAACCCAACAAAGTACTCTAAGGAGAACCTTGTATGATTCATCCAGTTCATATTTATCTCCCTCACCTATCATCCACAAGATGACATCTAGTGGTGGCTCTGGTGGCACTGGAAGTGCTTCCTCCTCTCAGTCTTCATATTCATGAATGATTGGTAGCTTATATAGCCACCATATCCTTTTCCAATCTACCACAAATCCCACCAAAGTCATTAAAAAGTATGGGCTTTTTCAGTTTGAAGAAGACGCCACAACCACACTATGGCATGTTTCCTCTCCTCTTGACCTAGCACCTGCTACTCGTCCACTTCCTAAATTCAAAGAGATTATCCCTAGGTTTTGGGGGGATAACACTATCACTACAAATGAACACTTGATGGCATTTTCTAATGCTTGCCACAACATAGGAGCCAATGCTGACGATACTTGCATGCGCTTATTCATCAATTCCTTGGAAGGAAAGGCTGCAACCAATTTATCTGACCTCCCTCCTAATATTCTGTCTACTTGGGAGGATTTAGTTTATTGGTTCAAGTCCACCTATGGGCAATCTAAAATCCCAACTGAGCAGTTACGGGAGTACAATAACGTCGCCTATAATAATGGTGAGACCATCAATTCCTTCAACTTGCGTTTCACTAAGTTATACAATCAAATCCCCGAACTCATTTGACCTTAGAACCAAGCCACTTTCATGCATTACTAAAATGCATTACCTTCCCCATATTGTCATAGGGTTGAGGAAAAATCCATTGAGAACCTCGGTTCCGCTCTGCATACTTATTTAGAGTATGAAGAACAACTTGAAAGAACATGTCTTCCTCAGGGAGAATCAGTTAAACAGACAGACATGTCCTCCCTCTTACAACTAGTAAAATATATGAATAATCATATGACAACATATGAGCAAAAGGGAAATGTCTCCTCTCTCACCTCTGGAGCTTCATCCTCTTCTGCACCCCCCTTTAGAAATCCAATTGAAAATAATTTTCAGCCTAAAGATATCATTCCTCGAAGTTGGTGTAACTTTTGTGAGGAACATCATGAGGAAACCACATGTGAGGTAAGGAAGAGTGCCAGAGATAATATCTTTGGTAAAAGACCATAAACTACCATCGTTGTCCTAGATTTTGCAGAGCTGGAATATGTCATGATCATCAATACTAGGAACAAATCCTACACTCCCAAAGGCAAATATGATCCTCCTCGCAATTCTTCTAGCCCGAGCTTATCCTCACGAGCTGCTACTATTCAGGTTCCTAAAGTTACTGAAAGTCAAGGAATTACCTCCCCTCTCCCCTCTTCCAAATACAATATTCTGAATCAGTTGGCCAATATCAAAGCAGATGCAACCCTTCTGGACATGGTTGATGTCCCTAAACAACATAGGCATCTAAAAAAATTCATGGAAGGAAAAGCTTCCATTGTAGCCAACCTCTCTGAATAGGTAAATGAAGAGGATTCATTTGTAAATAAAGTAGGTGTACATAACTTTAGATACCCTGTAAAACCCCCCTTTTTTATATTTCTATAAATATTATGGATAAAATCACCCATTTTTTTCTCATTGATGGCGGTTCAGGCTTAAGTGTGATGTCGAATATTATTATGGAAGAGCTAGGCTTGTCTTGTACAAATGAAAATGCCAGGAGCATGCTCTCTTATAATAGTATACAACAAACGACCATAGGTGAGATTAAAGCCATGACCTTAGTTTTGTGTGCACACCCTGAAATAAGAACAAACCTTAGCATTCAGGGAATTGACATGCCAGGGAGCAATTACTCAATCATATTTGGAAGATATTGGCAAGATTTGATGGGTGGATACCTCTCACTCGACGAGACACACTTATTCATTCCTCAGAATGGTAAAAACATTATAGTCCTTAGAGAGGGAAGGATTTCACCTTACATAGAAAGTGTCCCACAAACTAATGTGAACTATATCGAAGAGGACCTAAGGGTGTATTCCATCTTTGCTAAGGAAGATAACATTCCTTTGGAACAAATTGATTTGGATGATGGTATGTGGAACTTGCACTTTGATGTTTCATTATCTAGTGAAGGTAACAAAGATGAAACAATCTTGTACTCTCCTGTGGGGAAAATTCATAACTTTTCTTACAGGTTGGATTTTTCTTGCAAAAATAATGTCACTGAATTCAAAGCGTTATTATTAGGCATTGAAAATGCCTATAATATTGGTTGTGGTCACCTTTTAGTTTTTGGAGATTCCGAGCTTGTTCTGAACCTTGTACATAAGATATACTCTCCTAGCAAAAATTTGATGAAACAATATACCCAAACTGTTTGGGCACTTATCTCGAACCTATTATCTTTTAACATCACTCATGTTAAGAGGGAATTGAACTTAATGGCTGATTGGTTAGATGTTTTTGCAGCCTCCCCTAATCGACAACTTCTTCCACACATACCTGATTGTACTCTTCAATCTATATATCATCCACATATCCTTGACAATATAGAATCTTGGTAGGTCTTCCCTAGTGATGAGAGCATCTGTGCTTTCATTCAAAATGAACCTTATAAGCCCAAGGAAATCATATCCATAGAAGATAAAAAGATTCCTAAAGGGTTGACTCCTCTAGAGAGTTCATTTTCATCAAGTGATTTAGGCAATAAAGAGAAGAAGACATAAGAGGAGTCAAAAAGGAAGGTGGGTGAAACCATCTCCTTGAACATTGGGACACCCGAGTCTCCAAAGAATGTTAAAATAGGTACCCAATGTTCTGATGAAGAGAAAATGAATTTTTCCAAACTACTTGGTGAATTTTAAGATGTTTTTGCTTGGTCTTATGACGATCTTCGTGGTTTTGATCCTGGTCTTATACAACATTCCATCCCCATCAAGGAAGGCATAAAACCAGTTAGGCAAAAGAAAAGACCTATCAACCTTGCACCGGATGCAATTATTCGAAAGGAATTGGAAAAACTCCTAAAGGATGGGATCATCTTTCCAGACAAGTACCTTGAATGGGTTTCCAAATTGGTTCCTGTTTGGAAATTCACTGATCATATTAGATTTTGCGTTGATTTTCGCACATTCAATCAGGATATTATGAAATATCACTTTCCTCTCCCTAACATGGAAATGATTCTTCAACAAGTTGTAAGGTCACAGAGGATGCCCTTACGTGATGGTTTTTCTGGTTATAATCAAATCAAGATGAAAATGGAAGATGCATACAAAACCACCCTTATTACTCATTGGGGTACCTTGACTTACAAACGTATGACTTCTGGCTTATTTGTTACGAGTACCACTTTTAAAAGATCTATGAAAGTAACTATCAATGATTTGATCGGTAAGGTTATCCATGTTTATCTTGATGATATAATCGTGTACTCTAAAGGACTATCAATTGTCTCAAAGTTTCGAAAATTATGGTCGTGTCCTTTCAAGATCGCTTTTGTCCTGGGTACTAACTCTTACATTCTAAAATATTTACAAGAGAGATTGTTCACCTACAACACTAATGGTTCTCACTTGAAACATTACGTGGAACCAACTTGAAAAGCTTTAACGCTGTTTGAATTTTCTGTATATTAGTAGCCTAGTTCTGCTTTTGTTTTTCCACTGTTTTTCACTTTTGCTTTTATAGTAGTTTGATTTTTACTTTCCTTTTTAATAGCTTCCTGCTGCTTTTACAATTTTGTCATTTTATTTCTGCTGTTTTAAATTTTGTAATCTTAATTCTGTCATGATTTTTATTGCTTTTCATTTTTTAGTTGATTTTGGTCAAGAATAAGATGTTGGATTAGTTCTGCCACAATGACACTCCTGCAAGATATTATTAGTCAATAAGAATCAAGCTTACACGACTATTACGATGTTCCCCCTGAAAGCACACTTGAATTTGTTATATGCTTTCATTGTTGTCTTATAAAGAAATTTGTTATTCCCCACTTCTAGTTTCCATTTCTTCATCCATTTGAGAATTTAAAAGAGAAAGTGCATAAATTTTTCTCCTTGAAGTAAAGAGCAAGTTCTGGTTGAATGATTATGCATACAAGGATAAACCCCCTCATACTTAACATTTTTCATGAGTTATTCCTGAATTTCCAGTCATTTTTCCATTAAATCCGCTCACTTCCCCCTGTTGCATAATCATTCTTGTTATATATTATTGATCTATTGTTCTTGGTCTGTGAAACCATGTGTTTTGAGTTCTTAATATGTTGGAAACAGATTTCCCTATGGATTCGCCAGTTTGTTGACGATAAAAATCGCAATGAGGATTTCGCTCGCAAAGTATTGCTAAAGACTATTATTTAAACTAAGCTAATGATATATAATACTAGTAGGTCGGATCCCCTTATATATTGGAGGATCATATAAGGTTCTTATTTCACATTTATGCTACTGTTTGAAACTTCTTATAGGGTTCCACATGATTGATGTTGAAATACTGGTTTTATTTGTGACATAATGACAGAAGGATAATGGATTTATGTGTTGTTTTTGTTACTCTAAGCTCTAAAATCCATGTTATGAATGACTTATGTTCACTGGAATTACATTTCTATTGTAGCCATAATTCGTCAAATGTTACACCTGCACAAGACACATGTTAGTTATAAAAAGAGACAAAAGAAATGTGGAATAATTCCAAGAAAAGAAACTACGCTATGCTATGCTATACTATGTGAAATTGAAATTTAAAAAGGTTGATGTTAGTCCTAACTAGCAATGTTAGTGGCTATACAATTTTATTGAGTTATATGAGGCGCATGTGATATATGTTATAGTATGTTTTGGAAATGGTTAATATGGATCGGGTGGCGCATTTGGCAAGAAATGTATGCAAGTTTCGATGCATGGATTAATGGCATGGATTAATGGTTGGCTAGTTGTCGTGCACAACGTAATTGAATGAGAGGGAGGATGGAAGTGATGTGCAATAAATTCACTTCACTCTATACTTCTCCCACTGGCTGTCACCCTATCTTGGTTATTGTTCATTTGATTTTTTCTGTGGTTAAGCTCCAAGATTTAGGCGTGGAAGGAACTACTCAACCAAGCTCACATTTTTAAGGCCGTTTGGTTACAAGTATGTTATTTTTCACCCATCCATGAACTC
The DNA here is from genome assembly GCA_009831015.1 of Picea engelmannii. Taxonomy (NCBI): domain Eukaryota; kingdom Viridiplantae; phylum Streptophyta; class Pinopsida; order Pinales; family Pinaceae; genus Picea; species Picea engelmannii. The sequence goes on along the minus strand of ML780695.1, from coordinate 269,313 downwards.
GCTCTGTTTATGAAATGAACATTGGCTCGGTGATGTATTGGTCTTTGTTTTCTTGAGGCTGACAAGTGTGTAAACTTGTGGTGTTTTCTCTGGAATGGTTATTTGTGTTATTCGTTGCAAATGGAAAATTTGATGGTTGAAGTCACGATTTCATTGGCTGTTCTATATGGTGGAAGTTGTGATGGATCTCTGTTGTATTTATGGGTTTTTGTTGGAGGGATTCATTCTGTTTGGCCTTGCTGGTCGTCTCCTCATAGTCATTGTAACCACACTCGGTTGTAGTTGGTGTTATGGGGTTGTTATGTATGATTTGAACCACCTTTGGGCACTGCATATCATTTTTCCACCTGGTTGTGAGCTCATTTTACGATCTGGTATCCACTCAGTTGGTTATGAGTGGCTATTATGCCAAGAATCTTGCTTTAGGGTTGATTGGTTTTCCCTGAGCTTTGCATTTCTATTAACACTATTTGGATTTTGGGGAAAACCACGGGGGTTATGCCTCTGCGTGTTCTTGATTTGGTTACTGGCCAGTAAGAAACCTCTGCTCCTTGGCCTCATGGTCTACCCTACCTGGTGTCGAACTGTCATGCTGTCTTGCAAGCTAAGGGTTATAAGGATTAAGGTTCACCGTGCTTGTCTCGAAGGCTCTCACCTACTATTTATATGGTTGGCCTCCGGTCTCCCTATGTTTGGTTCCACCGAGTGAACCCTTGGTTATTTTTTCATTAGTTACAGAGCCCGATTTTGATTAACTAAACCAGTCACACCCTGTCAAGTATCTCATCGACTGTCATGAGTTGGTTATGTAGTGTTGTGATGCAAGTCGTGCCCTCGGCGGCAGCTGCTTCCACCAGGACCTTCTTAATCTCGGCCCGAAGAGAGACAATGCTCTTCCAACTCCTCTCGGGAGTTCTTGTTACCCACAGTTATCTCCTCGGCACTCTCCACTTTCCCTTGCTTGGGAAATAAGACCTCGTGATATCGCGAGACTCACAACACTGTTCTCAGGCGATCAAACACCGAGCACTGAATGCCGACGGTCAACGGTCAACGCCTCCGACCTGTCGGGGGTTACCCTATTGGGATATCGCCACTCGTGATGTCAAACCTCTGATTATCAAAACCCCGATCCCCGAGGTACCGATCTTCCGATGTGAAGCCACCTGCCCTTCACTCGTTCTCGTGGTCCCACTCTACCACGTCACCTCCTCGCTCCGTGTGATCGGGAATCGCGGAAACGCGACTTCGCCGACTTCAATTCCTTTACACCAAAAGTCCCGAACGTCGAACCCCGACCTTTCGGGATCCGATGCCATGTGTCCTCGAAATGATCGATGGCCCCGATCGATTCTGGAAATCGCTACTCGCGATTTCTACAAGTGTGAAACCTTTGCCTCGTCAAACGCCGAACTCCGAACCCCGATGGGCTTTTACCCTTCCTGTGCCTACGGGTTAATGTCCCCGCAACTTCTCCACGATCTAACGGTCAGTGGGATTTCGCGACTCTCCTCTGCGATCCCTGGCCATTGATCCTTTGCATTTGGAGATCTTCTCGCTCCAAAGCTCGTCCTGTTCGAGCCTTCGCACATATTTTCTCCCACAGCAATGGTAAGGAACTATCCCTCCTGATCTTTGCAACTCTAAATCCTTCAGAGAATTTTACGCCCGCTTCCTGTGCTCAACTTTCAACGACTCTCTAAGTGTTGAATTCTTCAAATCCCATGCACTCACCTGCAACAGAGATCTTCCACTCCCTTAGCTCAGAATTGCCACTGAGACTTCCAAATTCGGTCGGCACTTTCCCTGCACGACTTTACCAACCCAATTCAACTTCTGGGCAGATGAGAATAATTGTTTAACGGTTTGACCTCATCGACGCACTCTATGCAGATGAATTCGACTTCACTCTATGCAGGAATCTCCTGGCTCAGACAGAGAAACAATTGAAACTCATTCTCTCTCTCTCACAGATTTCGAATCTACCATGAAATCACATACACAGCATATAAAACGAAGGCATAACAAGAAGCAAGTATGCAACAGCATAATATCAACAACACACAAAGAATAATCACAGCCATGGAATTGAATCAAATCTTTCCTATTAATTCAATATCTGTACATGGGGATTATGCTCACACATCCTTTGCTTGCTCTCTTCTTGCTCCTATCTGAATGCTAATGCTCTGAATGAATACAATAATACAAAGGAGGGTGCCTATATTCCGTTTTCCCTCACGAAAGTAAAAAAATGTCTAATCTAGACTTAATTATTTTGTCTACCTACAGTAAATATAATAAATGCCTCAGCTACCTAAGGACAAGAGCTTATCTGCTCAAAGTCCGTCTTACAATACAAGTGCGTTTCATTAAACCCTGCATTAATGTCTTGGCGCAACAAATATCAAGGTAAATTTCAAAAAGAAGTTTGCTGGCTTGTCCAACTGTCTTTCTCCACGCGTTGGCTCGCTTGATGAGGTGTGGATGCTCCTGCATCATGTTGACAATGGTTTTGATTATTGGCTCGTCTCTGTTTGATCGGGTTGATTATCCAGTTGTAATAGGAAATGATAATTGGTATATATTGTTGCATTCTTTTATTATGACAGTTGAATCAATAACTCAGTATGGTTTAATTGGTTGATTAGAGAGTTGTAATTGGGAATGATAATGGGCACACCGTTGCTGCCTCCTTTTGTTTTAACAGTGGAATTGATAACTCAACATTGTTAAAAATGTTTTGATTGAGAGTAATTGAATATGTATAGTCATGGAGGTGCCTCTTGGCGTTATGCATGGTCTGTGTGTTCCTACAACGTGGTATAAATTTAATTTGGGTTGCTATGTGTTTAATTTTTCCCGATCGAGATTATTGGATGTTGAAAAGTTGATAATTGTGGATTTTCTATCTACTGTGTATGATTTATGGACATTGTGCATCACTTGGTTTTATTTCACCATCAAAGATGAACACGAGGTTTTTAGTAGTATGGTTTCACTTCAATTGCAACTTGTCTGCATAGGAGTACTGACTAGTTTGCAATATGTCATTCCAAACTTCTTCAACATTTCTATGATATACTTTTCCTAAGAGATGAAGATACCTTTGTTTCTCTGAAATATCTGTAGTCCCAAAAAGAAGGTTAACTCACCAATAAAGGACATTTCAAACTCTTGTTGCATGTCTTTGGAAAAATTCTAACTCATCCTATCATCGTCACTTTTGAAGATAATGTCATCTACATAGACTTCAATAATCAATATATTTTTCAACCACCTTTATGTAGATATTGTTGTCTTCATTTCATTTCCTGAACCCTTGTTGCTGTAAATATCTATCCAGTATTGAATACCATGTTGTGGGGGCTTGTTTTAGACCATATAAATCTTTCTTCAATCTACAAACATAACTTTACTTCTTTGATAATTGAAATCCTTTTGGCTGCTCAATGTAGACTTTTTCCTCTAGATATCCATTTAGGAATGTTGATTTTACGTCCATCTGATACACTTTAATTTTCTTGGAGCATGCATAAGCTAGTATTAGTCTGTTTTCTTCGATCCTGGCAACTGGGACAAACCTCTCTTCAAAATATATACCTTCAACTTGAGAGTATCCTTTGCATACCAATCTTTATTTGTTCTTGGTAACCTATCCATCCTCATTCAATTTGTTCATGAAGATCCACTTTGTACCGATGAAATTCTTGTTTCAAGATTAATTTCCAGATAATCCACAGTTGGTGTCATTTTTGTCATCGACGTTTCGAATCCGAATCGGGATTCATCATCAGGACTACTCACCACAGAAACTAATCTTGAAACTACTCACCACAGAAATCTGAAAACAACAAAATTCTTGTTCTTTGGTCTTGGAACCAGTTCCCATGTGACATTCTTCTCTATCCGATCTAACTCTTCATCCATGGCCTTGACCCAATGTTCATCTTTGCTAGCTTCTTCAAAACTTCTTGGCTCAATTGTAGACAATAGTGCTAGATGTTGTTGTTCTGGTGAACAAATTGTTCTTCTGGTTTCAACTCCTGCATATTTATTTCCAATAATCTAATCTGATGGATGATTCTTCTGCACTTGTTTGCTGGGTGTCTTTGGAGGTACTTGGATATCCTATTGTTGTTGTTCTACTTCTGACTTCTCTTCTTCTTGTTCATCTGATTCTTCATCTACTTCTTCTTTTTTCAAATCTTATTCATGATCTTGTTCCACTGAATCTTTGCTACTTTCCTTTATCTTTCGACCATCCATCTCATCAACTGTCACATTGATACTTTCCACTATTCTATTGAGTCTCAAATTGAAACATTTGTATGATTTCCTTTTGCTTGAATACCCAACCAGTATGCCTTTATTGACTCGAGAATCAAATTTTCCAATTATTTCATCTTCTCTTTTGATGTAGAATTTTCTTCCGAAAACTCTGAAGTGATTTATATTTGTTGGTATTCCTTTCCATAGCTCATATGGAGTCTAATCACTGTTATTTATGATCATCCCTCTGTTTTTAATGTGAACTACTGTATGCACTTCTTGTACCCAAAATACATTTGTCAACTTAGAATCCATTAACATGGTTTTGGCCATTTCCTGTATTTTTTTGTTCTTCCTTTCAACAACTCCATTTTGTTGAGGTGTCCTGGCTACTAAGAATTGCTTCTTTATCCCATGCACACTGCATAATTCCATGAATTCCTTTGATGTAATTTCTCCCCTATTGTCTAATATGAAACACTTGATTTTCATCTTTGTCTCAGTTTCAACCATCTCTTTGTATGTCTTGAAGATTTCAAATGCCTCTGACTTCTTGTTTAGAAAGAAAATGAAAATAATTCTTGTGTAGTCATCAACTAACAACATGAATTATTGTTCACCTTTCAATCCTTTTTTCTTGTCGTTCAAACCAGATCAGTATGTACAATTTACAGTGGTTTTGTTGTGTAGTATTCCTTTGACTTGAACTTTGTCTAGGTTTGTTTTACCTGTAGACAATGCTTCCATAGAATTTTTTTTGGCTTCGATATCTTGAGAATTAATCTTACTGCTTCCTTTTTGTTGACTTTGACAAGATTATCAAAATTTATGTGACCCATTCTTCTGTGCTAGTGCCAACTTTCATTGTCCTTTGCTAAGCAACATCTTTTCTTTCCTATTTCATTTAGAACATATATGTTTCTTGGAGTCTTTACAACTGTAGTACCAACTTGCTTGATTCTTCTTTCCTTATCTCACACTTCTTTGAATCAAACACAAGTCTATGTCCTTGATAACACATTTGACTTACACTTAATAGATTGTGTTTCATGTCTTCGACCAGTAAAACATTTTCTTCCATGGCATCCTTACTACTGAGCTTGACTGTTCCCTTTCCTATGATCCTGGATGAGTTGTCATTCCCAAATGAAACTGATCCATCTCTTTCCTTATTCAATGTCAGAAACCTATCTTTGTCACCTGTCATATACTTTGAGCATCCATTTTCAACATACCATCCATGTTTCTTGTGTTGAGATTGTAGAGAAAGATTGCATTCTTCAGTGTTGAATTGATCCTGCTTTCTTATCCATATCCTTTGTGGTTCCTGCTTATGACTGTTGATATCCTTCTTTGGTTCCCTTGGAGGAACAACGAGTCTGCAATATCTAGCCATATGTCCAAAGTTGTTTCACTTGTAACATTCTACCTCATCATTTAATGATCCAAATATGTTGTATCTTCTATTCTGTGCTTCATGAGATCCTCTTGGATAACTATTTAGTGTATAACCCTCATCATCGCTTCTGATCGTGGTATTGGCTCTACAATTCACAAATTTGTGCCCAAAATTATTACATGAATATCATGAACCAAGAAAAATAGTTTGATACCTGCGAGTGAAAGATCTTCTGAATGGTGCCACTCTTCTAAATCCTTCTTCTTCTTGAGGTATTTATATAGCTAGATGCTACTGATATTTACTTATGAATCTTCTAGGTGGTGCAGTGTCTCTATAATATTCCCCTTGAGTTTTCCTGTCTTATTCTTTCGAGGGACCTCTAAAAGCTTCTGCATAGCTTCTTGGTTCTGCTTCTTATTCTGTTGCTTTGGAGCTTAAAAATTTGTTAAGAACCAAATATCAATATAGCATAGAAAAACTTCAGAAATAGTACTCAACACCTTGGAAAAAGAGATAATTTCAGATAATAAGCCTCTTCGAGGGGGCAACCTCCTTTTACCCCACTTAAATGTTCAAGTACAAGATGATTCAAAATGAAAATGTCTCCTTGGTATATATAGGAGACTAGGAGGTATAATTACAACT
>ML780695.1:234925-248704 GCA_009831015.1 Picea engelmannii | reverse complement strand
TTAGGTTTTTGGATGTCTAGGACTTTTGGAATTCCTGATTATTGTAAAAACGCCTCCAGAGCCTCATTGTAACCATATTATTGCGAATGCGAGTAGCCGTCACATCTCTTCTCAGAGATAAGCTGCCACCATTCTAGAGAGTCTTTCACTCTGTATTTTTACAGTCTCTGTACATTTCTTTCATTAATAGAAATCGTGTATTACTGTATCTCTGTTTTTATGGTTGCATCTCTGATATATTTCTGTTATATTACTGTATATACACGATATCTCTGTGCATTTCTTTATTATATCTCCGCTCTCATTTCGTGCCAAAAATAATCCGGATCACCTGACAGACTATGAGATCAACCGATCCCATCTTCATCAACAACCCTTGCTGAATTGAACTCTTCTCCGAGTCCATGAGACTTTCAGATAGTCTCGAATGTTCATCTCTACCCACCTGGCAGTTTAATATGCTTCCGCTTCCCTCCTAGCAATCTTCGAGATTCCGCAGTGACCTCATTTCATTGCCCAGCTGGCAATGTGAAATTTCTTGGCTGTCCTCATGACAATCTCTGAGATCCCACAGTGATCTCAACTCGTTGCCCACCTGGAAATTTTGAATTTCTTCTCTGCCCTCCTGATAGTTCTTGAGATCCTTAGCTGATCCCAATTCATTTTCTTCATCATCGAGACCTCTCCCAGTCTCTGGTTCGCACACCTGAACCATTTCTTCCTCTGGTCCATTGAGGTTTTCAGCATACCTTAACCATCTTTTTAACAGCCTGCGCTGCCCTCTGACCATCAACTCCTTGACTAGCCATTTTACCTTAGGCTCCTTCATGGGCCATTCATACACCCATCTCGGCTTCTTATCCTACCGCATCTGCAGTTCAAGCTTCTCTATGTCTTCCTTTAATTCATAGAGCTCTTTATCCCTTTCTGCAAGCTTTTCTTCCTTGCTTTTCTTCCCAGCATGCCTATGGCCTTCAGTAACCATGGTGCTATCTTTGTATGCTCTCCTAGAAAACCTGCTGCTGTCACTCTGCACTAAGAGTTCTACCAACTTCATCCTCCTACAGTCTCCCTGAATGTCTTCTTGATTGCTGCCTACCTGCAAACAATCATCACAGAGTCTCCAACGCTCTATCTTCCTTTGCCTTCCCGCTTCACTTGAAATCTACAAGTGAATTCCCCGCTCTGATACCACTTGATGCAGTAAGAACACGTGACCACACCTCGTCGTTCTCTCCTGCTCATAGGATCAATCAATTTCCCTTTGAGTCGAATTATCTCACTCGATTCCCTACTGGAATCTCTGATGGAAACTCGATCCACAGGTCCTTCATTCACCTACACAGTCTTTTGCACATGACTGCGCTCTTTCCCTGATCTTAATTTCAGGTTTTCGGGGTTTCATGATCCCCGATGTCAAGAGTTCCTGTCCTCTTGAACTCATGATCACCGATGAGCTAATTCATCGATGCGCGCCTTTTACGTGTTAGCCCTCCTGGCTGTGCCCTGGTCCATGTGACCGCTTTCCATAAGACCGCAGCCTTATATCTTTCTGTTGGGGTTTTCGGCTTCAAAATCCCGATGTACTCCAACTCCCGTTAGCCCTCTAGGCTAGACTCATGGTCCACATGACCTTCCCCCTATATGACCGTAGCCATATCTCCTCATCGAGGTTTCAGAATTTTCAATGTCCAAATACATATGTCGTCAGGATTCACGATCCCTCGAATCCCGACGCGCTCTTTACGCACTAGATCTCTTGGCTAGGCTCCTGGCCCATATGACCGCTATCTCACAAGATTGTAGCCTTGTCTCCCATCGGGGTTTCGAACATCGCAATGTTGAAATGCATAAAAATTTTGTCCTCGGAATCCCCGATATCCCGATATGACGTCAGCTAGTGACTCCTGTCCGCCTTTAGCTTGATCAACGACTGTGATTTCCTATGAAGCCAATGGCTCCAGATCTCCCTCGGGTTTCGAGGTTTCAAATGTCGAAAAACATTTGCCCACGGGATTGTCGATTCCTCGAATCCCAATTCTCCGCTATGTTGACAACTGGCCCACAATGGCACTTTCCTCCTTCTCCGATATGCTGACAGCTGGCCCCACGATGGCTCCTTCCTCCTTGTTAGGGTTTCAGACTTTGCGATTCTAAAATGCCCAAACTTCTTGCCACCAGGATCATCGATATCCCGATGACCCAAATTCCGATCAACAACTTCCTATCGGGACTTTTCCCGATGGCTCCGATTGTTGCCGCACGTCCTCCTCTGATGGACGGTCCCGATCACCTCTCTGGATTTCGAGACTTCTGATGTCTTGATTCTTTTGACCTCGAGAACTCCGATATCTCGAGTGCCGATTTCTAGATGTCAAGTGCCCAGATCTCCGGAATGGACGATCACGTGACACGCGTCCTCTCTCAGATGGACGGCCCAGATTTGTGTCAGGGTTTTCAAGGTGGACTTACCTGATCTCCAGTCCACGGGAATGCCGATATCTCGACTCCCAATGCTTCAATATCTGCCATGTGTCTCCTCTAACGGACGATCCAGATCTTCCTGGGACTTTTCCTATGGAAATTCTCGATCTTTTGCTCTCGTGACTCCCAATTTCACGAACGTCGATATCCTGATGACGGTCGGGACTTCTACCTGGCGTGAGAAGGGTTAAACCCCGTGCACCTCTTGTCCAATCTAACGACTGACGGGTATCTTCTCAAGATCTGACGGCCCAGATCACCTCTTCTTCAGCGCACACTCCAGAGACTAAACTTCGAGCATCTTCTCCCGATCCAACGACTGACGGGATTTTGTGTCAACATCCGGCGGTCCATAATCTCCTGGGCTTGCACCTTGGAAACCCAATCGTAACCTCCTCGCTTCTTGCCAAATCTGACGGCTGACGAGATTTTTCTCCAGATCTGACAGTGCATATCGTTTGTTCCCATGCGCTCCCTCTGGTGCTCTCTGGACGTGAAATCTTCAATGGTCCAGGTTTCTTCTCCTGCCGATCTGACGACTGTTGTGCTCCCTCCTGAGCTTCTACGCACTTTCTTCCTGCACTTGGAAGAATTCCCAGTTTCCAAAGGCCTCGACCTTTGCTATGTCTCCGCGAACTCCTTTACCTTGAGCTTCGCTGCGCGTATAAAAACGTCGACTTCTCCTGAGATTCTCCTTCTGAATCCTCAAAGGATTCTTTAACTCTTGCGCATATATAGAGTCTCCACGCACACACAGTTCTGCCTCTCCCGAGCTTCTCACACGCTCAGACCCCTAATGGATTTTGTCTTTCTCCCTTCTCCCGCAGATGGAGAATATAATGTCCTCCTGGCTATCCTTCTGCTCCAGCCACCTCTTGCTGAGCCTCTCAGGGTGTTCAACAACCCTATGAAGATCCCTCAATGGATTCGTCCTTTAAAATACAGAACTCAAAGAGTTCTCTTCTCTTCTCTGTGCCTGTCTGCACACTAACTCAAATGCCCACCTGGCAGAGTATCTTTCTCCAGAACTTCCAGCAGTTCTGTCTCCTTCTCTTGTGCACCTATGCATTCGCTCGATGCCCACCTAGCAGAGATCTCAGAATCCTCCGTGATTCTGTTTCTTCTCCAAACTCATAGCAGAGTCCTTCCTCTGTGCACCCCTTGCACCTGCTCAATGCCCACCTGGCAGAGCTTCACAGAATCCTCAGTGATTCTGATTCCTGTCTGAACTCACAACAGAGTTCCTCCAACTGCACCTTGTGCCTGTGCTCAATGCCCACTTGGCAGAGATTTACAGAACTCACAGCTAAGTTCTGTCTGCAACTGTGTCTTCTCCCACACAGCCTTGCCTCCAAGGTATTCAACAACCTTGAGGTCTTCTCCTGAGTTGTTGATTCCAGTTCCTTTGCTGCAACACATCTTTGTCTGAACCCACAGTATTCAGAAGTGCATCCTCTGTGCACGTCTCTCAGAACCCGCAGCGTTTTGTCACACCCTCCTGGTGTGAAGCCTCAAAGACCTTCTATCCATGAAAATCAAACACACTCCTACAAATGCATGATAACATCATACATATACAACATACAATGGAACACACACAAACATTCATTCAACACAGAGTAATGCAGGAAAAACCGCTCTTTGTATTAAAATGGAAAATGCCTGCTTTTACAATGGTTTTCTCGAGCTCTCTCTGGCTCTTCTCAGACTTCTACTCATCTAAATACAAAATGAGATACTAAATCTCTTTTACTTGAGGGGGCTCTTCAAGTTCTTCCCTCCAACCTACCTACCCTATTCAATTACATTGAATAGCTATCTAGTCCAGCATCTAGAACTAGATCTTAGCCTTACAAACATTTAAGGCCGATCTACTCTACGCCTGCACAAAGGAACGGCTCTACAGCTCACCAGCTTAGACATTAAATTTACATTCAATTTAGATTTAAATGAGGATTGCGCCTCTCTCTTCAGCTTTGAATGCACGCGCTCGACGTGGCTGGCTGGCTGGTTGGCTGACGTGGAGAGATGCTCCTGCATCAAACAACGTACCATAACAAGTGTCTCAACCATATACCATATCACTCTCAATCATTCCATGTACCATAAGATAAGCCTCAAGTGTATGCTCATATCACAAAGATGTGCCTCTAACAATGACCCATAACAACCATATACCAAGTACTAAGAGTATGTCTTAAGCATATAATAATATTACCTCAACCATATGAAAGCATGCACTATTTATCACAAGGACCTCCAAGACATTCCATACACATATGCCATACCGCTCAAGATACAATTTGTCCTTGCTACAACTCTAGGTGTCCACACCCTTATTGCTACAACTCTGAGTGTTCTCACACTTATTGTTGTAACTCTGAGTGTCTGTGCCCTTCTTGCTTCAACTTTGGGTGTCCACACCCTTATTGATGCAACTCTGAGTGTCTGTGCCCTTATTGTTGCAACTCAGGGTGTCTGTGCCCTTATTGTTGCAACTTGCTGCAACTCAGGGTGTCCGCGCCCTTATTGCTGCAACTTTGAAACTTGCACCTTCGAATTTCCTTTTCCACCTTAGAAAATGATGCTATAACCTTAGAAAAAAGATCACTATATCATAATAAATATAAGCAATGAATAAGTATGTGAGTGTATTTGTGAATAACTCCTCGAGGTGCTTATATACTTGTGCTAGGTAACTCCTCTTCTTAATTTAAGGCTTATAGTGATAAAAATTATTTTTGGGACGAAATGAAAGAAGAGATATAACAATCAAATATGCACAAATATTTGTAGAAATAGAGAAATACAACAATACATGATTTCTATTAATGAAAGAAATGTACAGAGGCTATAAAAATACATAGTGAATGAACTCGATAGAATGGTGGCAGCTTATCTATGAGAAGATATGTGATGACTACACTCATTTTCCAGAATATGAGTACAATGAGGATCTGAAGGCCTTCTTACAATAAACATGAATGAAAAAACCCTAGACATCCAAAAATTTAACCTTAGGAGATGAAGCACCAAAAGTCGTGTGGCCCTCTTGGGGTAATTTAGTACATCAACTTCCCAAGGTTGTAAATTTTGCATACAATCTCCGTTTTAGGCGTGTGATAGCTTGTTGGAAAGGTATTTTCGATAATTACACATTATCCCATCAAACTTTGACTTTGTTAGTAGTTTGATCACGGTAAGCCCAAAAAATGTTGTTTAGGGCCTCAAAACGACCCTGGAAGTACAAAAACATGTACTGAGATGAAAAATGCCAAAATAAGCCAGTTGGACTAGATGGGCATCCACCAATATCCACCTGGTTGTTGTATAGGGCTTCAAGACAACCTCAAAAGTGCAGAAACCATAATTACAAAGAAGTGTCCCCATTACCCAGAAACATGTTGAACTGAAAATTGTCAAGATGAGCTAGTTGGAATTTGGATCAAGTGGGTGGCCACCAATATCCACCTAGATCATTCCTCCCCCCTTAGGAAGCAATGGTATCCATTGCATTGAGTTCCCGGGGAAGAGGGAAAGAGTTTTCTGAATTTGAATCTTGGTGAGTTGCGTTCCTTGCTAGAGAAGTTGCGTTGCTTGGTCTGTGGAAGGCTATCACAAACCTATTGGTGGCAGGGTTGAATATGTTCGACCAACCTGTTGTATCTGGGCTTGACGAGGCATTGTGTAGGCACCATAGTAGGTGAAGAAATAATATCTTCTTTATCTTATGAAATATCCTTCTGCTGGGTAAAAGGTGCTTAGGCTGTAGTGGTTGCAGTGACCTTCTGTGCATCATTTGAACAAATTGTGAAGAGGCTGAATTTTGCAGTATGAGAGATTACCTTGCGACATTGTTTTGGTGGAATAATAGTCAAAAATACCTTTGGTGTCCTATAGATATGACCCCCCAGAGTAATAATGACACTATGGGGTCGAGAATCATAAACAACATGACATTTCCACATATATGGTTGGCCCAAAACAACATCACAAACATCAAGAGGGGAAACATCACACACTACCTCATCCTTGAAGGGATGGATGCCATAGGATAGAGGACATTTCTGGCTGACATGGAGATCTCATCCATGGTGAAGCCACCTGATGTTGTAAGGCTGCGGGTGTGGTGTTGTCAACAACTCCAATTGTTTGATGACCTCAACTGAGATGAGGTTCTTCTGGCTTCCACTATCAATAATGAAATGAAAAAGTGTCCCTTTCACCCACATATGTAAATGGAAGAGGTGCCCCCCCTCTTTAGGATTTGCTGGTTCTTCTGGTTGAATTATTATACTCATGAAGGTAGTAGTGGGGTTTGTGTCGATGATCTATCTTTTTTCATTATTTTTTGGATCAGATTCTAAATCAGGGTTCGATTCCTTGTCTTTGATATTAGCCACCAATTACTGTTTTGAGCGACATTCATCAGTGTTGTGCCAGGGGATTTTGTGGAAGTCACACCACTTCCTAGTGTCATTCTTCATCTTTCCCTTACCCTTCTTTTCCCGTGTCTTGGACTGGTTGTTAGGAGGTTTTTTTTTAGGTCTATCTTTATTATGCTTTGGTTGTTTCAGATTTGTAGACCCAAGCTCCCATTTTTTCTAGTGCCTAAATTTCTTCTCGATTTTGACAACATATCGATAGGCAGCTCCTAGTGATGAGATGTTTAGGAAATCCATTTCAGTTTGGATGTACCTATGCAGAGCCCCACAGTATTTTAGAACTAGATTCCACTCGAAGTCTTTGATACCCAGCTTGGTGTGCAAGGCATGTAAAGTATTTGTGAACTATGGAACTGTTTTTCCACTCTCTTGCCATAGCATGGTCCATCTCATGTACCGGTCTTCATAGTTATCAACACGGTAATATTGTTCCTTGACTGTATCCACAAAAAAATACCAAGTGGGCTCAACCCCATATATTCCAGATTCCTCTATGGAAATTTTCTCCCAGTAAGTTTCTCATCAATGTTTGACATGTGGGAGAGCCTTGAGGAGTGTGAAGGTGATAGTTTCCCTATCGAAAAAATTGTGAACAGAGAAATAACCTTCTAGAAGATTTAAATATTTTTCTAGGGCATCTACATCTATTTGACCTTCAAATATGGGAATATCAAAATTAACTTGTCCCTTGAAGGGAGAGGTTCCTCCAAAGTGGTTGCATGATGAATATGCACATGTTGCTATCGACAGATGTTGAAGGATGTGGGAAAAACTCTCCATCATTTTGTCCCTCTGTCACATGAGAGTTTGATCAAGCAACAGGTTAATAGAATCTTCTACTCTGTCGTTTTTATTTTCTTCCACCATGGAGGGTTTCTTGGGTGTGCGAGAGAGATTGTCTTAAAGAGAGACAAACGCAAGATCCAACTTTATATACTCAGACCTTGTTGGGGACATGCACTGAAAAACGATCAAGAACAACCTGCTCTGATACCACTGATCCATATTATTTTTGAGATGAAATGAAAGAAAATATATTACAATGAAATATACACAAATATTTCTAGAAATAGAGAAATACATCAATACATGATTTCTATTAATTAAATAAATATACAGAGACTATAAAAATACAGAGTGAATGAACTCACTAGAATGGTGGCAACTTTTCTCTGAGAAGAGATGTGATGGCTACACTCATTCACCCGAAGATGAGTACAATGAGGCTCTGAAGAAATTTTTACAATAAACATGTATTCCAAAACCCTAGACATCCAAAAACCTAACCCTAGGAAATGAAGCACCAAAAGTCATGTGGGGCCCCTTGGGGTCAGTTAGTACATCAACTTCCCAGGGTCGTAAATTTTGCATACAATCTCTGTTTTAGGCGTGTGATAGCCCATTGGAAAGGTATTTTTGAGAAACACACATTATTCTATCAATAATTTACTATGTCAACATTTTTACTATGGCAAGCCCAAACAATTTTGTTTAGGGACTCAAAATGACCTCGAAAGTACAAAAAGATGTACTAAGATGAAAACTACCAAAATAGGCAAGTTGGACTAGATGGGCGACCACCAATATCCACCTGGATGTGTGTAGGGATTAAAGAGAGCCTCAAAAGTGTAGAACACATGATTACAAAGAAGTGTCCCCATTACCGAGAAATGTGCTGAGCTGAAAACTATCAAGATGAGCTAGTTGGAATTTGGATCAGGTGGGTGGCCACCAATATCCACCTAGATAATCTAGGTTTTTCTTTTTACAACAAATTTACCCCTTTGAACAAGACTTATAACAAACTAGGGGCTTCTTTTCCACTCTTCAGGGATTCCAACTTTATAAGGCTCTATCTCCCTAACCGTGAGGAGCCACGTGACATTCCACATATCATCGAAAAAAACACGATGATTAATATCCATCTATGAGGGTCTTTCCTACATTCACACTGTACTTTCTATCCATATTCTTCATTCAACTTCGGGTACCAAAATCACACCGTCATGGCTACCAGAATACTTCAAGGGTTGACATCAATCTCTAAGATCACTCTCCAAGAATTGACATCAATGAAAACCTACTGTCCAAACCAACTGTCCAACAAGGGAAATACCCTGGATGGAGCCATAAGATCTATCCTGATTTATACTTCTTCCCAAACCCTCCACCAAGATAATATATAGAAAATGGGAGAGGGGGTTTCATTTTCTAAGGCCTTGGGAGGGGTTGAATGTTTTGGAGGGGTTTCCATTCACCAATATGGATAAAAAGGTAGAGGATAATAGGTTTAAAACCCACTAAACCTAATCCTCCCTAAAACCAAATGCTTCCAACATCTTCCTAAGAAACACCCAATTCATATGGTCATATACTTTGGACATATCAATCTTCATCATCATTCTTGCTTTCCTCATGGAATTGAGGGAGTGGGTGGTCTCATGTGCTACCATAATACCATCTTGTATTTTACTACCCTCTACAAAACCTCCTTGTTCTTGAGAAATACTAGGATGGGCTTAAGTATCATATCTATTAACATAGTAACTATCTTATAAATGACATTACAAATGGAAATAGGATGAAACTTATTCGTTGTAATGGATTCCTTGGCCTTGGGAATTAAGGTGATGAAATTGGAATTGAAGGCCTATATGATCGATCTAGAAGAACAATACTCCTTGACCACCTCCAAAATATCCCTTCCTAGGATAGGCTATCCCACTTGAAATAAATCCATGGTGAATTCATTTGGTCCTAGGGATTTTTCGGAGGCCATGTATTTGACTATGACTTCCACCTCCTCCAAAGACATTGGTCTCATGAGACTTTGGTTTTGTTATGGGTGGAACAACTTAGGGATGGACTCTGTAATACTATGGATGGATTTCTCCCTATGTTGATCTAGCTATGTTAACAGGTTACTGAAGTAGTATGTCAGTTCAGCCTCAATATCCTCCTAAGTTTCCTTAATTTATCCTTCAACCAATATGAGGGTCACAATCCTATTTTTGCTTCTCCTTTTTAAGAGGGCATTATGGAAAAACTTAGTATTATTACCCCCCTCCCCAAGCTAGTTGATTCTAGAATTTTTTTTCCATAAAATTTCTTCTTTATTTTCTCTTTTGACCAATTCCAATCTTAATTATTCATCCCTTGTAGTCACAGCCTCAGAGTGAATCTGCTTAATGACCTTTGTTGGAATCTCCTCCTTCTCCACTTCTAATATCCTTTTATCCTCAAAGATGTTTTCAAAGACCTCCTTGTTCAATGTATTGATGTGGTTGTGGACATGTTTGAGTTTCCAATGGAGCTAAAACATCTTTATTCCATATAATTTTTTTCTCTCCTTCCACCAGAGTTCCAAGTTCTTTTAGAAGTCAGTGTGTTTCAACCAGACTTATTCAAACTGGAAGGGATTTGGATCCTGCCTTATGTTCTGTTGCCATTCTAAATAAATGGGCTAGTGGTATGACCTAAAATAGAGTAGGATGTTCGTATAGAGATCCTTCTTAGACTAGAGAAAAGTTTCAGAAACTAAGAACCTATATAGATTCACCATTATCCTCTCATCATTTCATCGTTTGTTGTTCCAATTGAACAAACCACTCCTCTAAGAGATATCTATTAATTTCAGGTTCTCTATCAGTGCCCCAAAGGATTCATTCTCTAGGTCTAGTCTTCTGGCTCCTCCCTTTTTTATGATAGTGTTTTTATTATATTGAAATCACCTCCCACAATCTGAGGTTGTTGTTGCATAATGATGCCAAAAAAAATTAAATCATCTAAGAAATCCCTCTTTTGACATGGGGCTGGGGGGAAGTATGCATTAGATATGTACTCATGCTTTCATGATCCTATGATATTGAATTTTACTATGAGGGTCCGCTAGATCATTGAGTGAAACTCAACATTCAGAATCTATGGATCCCACAAGATGGAAAGTCCTTTCGAGGCCCCTTCTACTTCAATCGCTTCTACTGCACAACCTTTCCAAAATTTCTGGGCTATACTTCTTATCATTCTCATCTCACATTTTGTTTCTTGTAACATAACAAGCTCTGATTTCTCCTGGCCGATACAATTTCATAACATCCTATGTTTTGATGGTGCATTAATTCCTCTCACATTCCATGATGTAATATTCATATCAACACTTTGGTTGGGAGGGAAAATAATTATCTGAGAGGCCTATCATTTATCCTGAGTCTACCAAGAGGGCCTCAGTTTCCTCTATTTTATATTTTTGAGGTTTTTGGCCTCACTTCCTCTCCTTCCTTAGACTCTTTTTGAGAGGCTTGAGGGGGTTGGTATTGATTCTCAGGTTGCCAGTGGTGGATGATGGGGAAGCTTGAGAGGCTCCCAACCCTTTTCCTTTCAACATACCCATTCTTATGTAGTTGGTGGATTGGAATGTTATTGAATTTTTGTTCTCCATGTTCTTCTCTTAGGGATATCATATCCACCTCCACTTCCTCCATGTCCATGTCCCCTATTGTTTCATATTTTACCTCCCCCTTTGACTCAGATTCTTGGTCATGAGTATCTTTCAACTATGCTTCCCCTTCTTCTAGCTTCTTTGTCCCCATATTTGGGTAAGTATTTTTTCTTTTTGGTATTTCCTCCCATTTTGTGCTTGTGTTCTTTGTGTCTTCCTTTTGATATTTTGATTTGTCACCCTCTCTCAGTTCAATGGTCTCTCCCTCTAAGGCTTGGAATCTATTACTAATGTTCTTCTCTGGATCCATCCCTGGTTTTTTATTTGTCCTTTTTCCTGCCTTTATTTTGATTGGGATTTTTGAGAAACCCTCTTGGTTGGTTTCTTCTTTTGATTTATTTGATGGGTTTGTATCATTTTAGGGGAATTCCCTAAAGAGGTGGCCATGAACGTGGCACTTTATGCATTGGAATGGGATATGATTGTAGTCCAGGGGTCGATTCTAATCATTTTCTTGGTATGAGACTATGATTGAATATGGAAGGGCACCTACTACATTCATGTATACAAAATGTTTTTCATAAGAGATGTACCTAGATGATTTGGTTACCTCTGAAACTATGATGAAGGATCCCAATGTATTCCTGATTCCCTCCAGGGTTTCTAGGTCCCATAACTCTTGTGGTAGTGAGTACATTTTGATCCACACCAGTGCTGTCGTGAAATCCTCTTCTCTGGGGAAAATCTCTCCGTCTAGTATCTCATGTGCAGGCCAACCAAGTTGAGGAAGTATGGGCCTTGTTTAAATTTTTTGTCTCCGTCTCCCGTTTAAGAGAATATGACTGTAAAAAAACCCTTATATACCAGTTGCAGGTCTATTTTTCCCTTCACCTTCCATTGAGACTTTATCCAAATTTGCAAGGCCTTTTCTGAGGGCTAGATTCCCATAAATTTCCCGATAGTGCATGGTATTTCATCCATTGGATTTACATTCCAATGCTTGTTGATGTGACCTCGTAATGGGGGTTTTCTCTTTCTTTAGACAGACAACCATTTTTCATCCTCTTTCCCTCTCAGTCCTTATTTGGCCCCTTGTCAACTTGATCCTTTGGATCCATCTGCCCCTTGCTTGCAATCCCCATTTCCACATCTCCCCCACATGATTTTGGGGTCCCCTTTACAACATCCTTAAAGGACTTCCTTATTGTTGTTGTAAGATCCTCTTCAATTTCTAGGACCAGTGTGTGTTCTGCCATCCCTACTGTGAACCTCCCACTGGAATTATGTCCCCTCCAAACTCCCTCCTGATAGAGAGTCGTGTACCCTTAACAGGAATATAACCCTAGGTTATCATATTTCACCTTCCACCTCCATTCTCAGACCTCCCATCCTCAAAAAATCTAAACCAATATTTTACTTCCAAAATAATGATAAAACTAAAAAATATTAATAAATCTAAATTTAAGGAGAAATTGCAGGGTGATAAAGAATTAAAGGATAAAATAAGATTAAGATATTATAAGGAGGTGATCAACCCTAATCTATAATATCAAAAGTATCTCTCTATTTTGACTAGCGTAAAGAAGAAAATCAATATCGTTAAAATAAGAAGAAAGTCTCATGAGCTCCAAATTGGAATAGGGCATTGGAAAATTTCCAAAATGTCCATCTAAAATTTTTTAATGAATAAAAAAAACACAATATAATCTATAGTGTAGTGTTTAAATTAAAATATGTTTTTTTTTTATATGTTGAAAGGAAATGATCAACATTTTTGTAGAGTAAAACATCCAATTTTAAAATTTTAAAATTTAGAAATCTCCCTACCCATTATTTTCTCCTTATAAATATATTCTATGAAACAACTCATATATATATATATATATATATATATATATATATATTGATTGTTTAATATTTTATTTGTTTTAAGACTTCCTTTTCATAAGGTGAAATCATCATCATCATCATCATCATCATCATAATCATCATCATCATCATCAAATTTTAAGGTCACGGTCAAACCACACACCAAATTGGCGTATGAGACCCCCTTCGTGCAACGATTTGACTGCTAAAGCCTACGAAGGTGTACATACTCTACCTCTCTGGATATCTGCAACCTTCTAAGAGGAAACACATATTATTAACCATTAGGCCCACTCAAACTGTAAATCAATTTAATGACAAAACACTATGTGGACTAGAAGATGAAGACATTGAAACTTTAAATATAGGGGATTAAAAACTTGAGTACTAGGTGAAAAAGGGAGAATAACGTGTTCGATGTGGGGTTTCTTTTTATGAATGGCTTAATCAATTTCTATTATTAGTTAAAAAAAATATTTTCATTTTTGATGCCTATGGAGTTACAAGTAGCCTCTATCCTGTTTTGTGACTACATTTTACCAA
>ML780695.1:200260-234819 GCA_009831015.1 Picea engelmannii | reverse complement strand
TTGTTGAATATTCAATTTCACATTATATTTCGGGTCTATGGTTAGGCTCCTCGTGCAAATGCATCCTGCAACATAGAACCCTGGGCAGGGGTCGCAGGCCCTCCCTTTCCCTTATATGTTCCCTTCTAGTTCCCCACCTTCCATTTTCTGGCTCCCACATTTACCTTTTCATCCTCTTGTCTCTAGTTCTGGTTTTTTTGACAACGTACTTTGGCAGGCCCTAAGAGGAGCACGTGTGCCCACCACGTGGGATGGGAGACATGGAGGAATCCAATATGGAGGTTGTGGATTATGAAGCTATTCCTTTAGGACCATATACCTTCGCCTCCCATGACGAGTTTTTGGAAATCCTCCAGGCTCCTTGTTCAACCCCTCGCAAGAATACACACTTACTACAAGTTAATGGAAACCCAATTTTTGAGCATGCTAGCTCTATTCCTTGTCATGCCATCTCCTTAGGTTCTCAAATTTCTTCTCCCTATTGTCTATTAAATCAATCTATCGATCTTCTGCCATCTTCTCCCAAGGAAAATGTTTCTCTTTCTGTGGATTCAAAGAGGGAAGAAAAGGAGTTAACTGACAAAGGAGACCAGCCCCTGCATCGAATCCAGGCTGGTTCGCCCCCAAAAAAATCAACAAGGTGTATCAAAGAAGGAAGGGGAACTGTAAGGATGGTATTCAGAGATGACATTCTCATAAGAGAAGTCCCTCAACCAATTGGGAAGACTATGGTTGGAATATTTAACGGTAAGTCTCCGAGAGAAAAATCCCTCATAGGTTGGATGAATAACCTACAAAAACCCTTGATTGGATACTCCCTGAAAGTTAATCTCTTGTCCAGAAACTGGATTTCCTTCATGTTCCTTTCGACAAAAGATTGCGAAGAGATACAAAAGTAGAACCAGTCCCGAGGCTCGTATGGTCTTACCCTTAAACCCTAGTCAGTGGATTTTGACCCTATTAAGGAATCCATGGCGGTAATGAAGGTGTGGGAGATTTTACCTAGCTTGCCTTTGGATTTTTTGTCTAAGGAAGCATTGGAGACTATTGGTATCAAATTGGGTTCTTTTGTCAAGATTGAACCTAATTGGGACTAAAAAAAATACCGTAGGTGGGCGTGGATCATGATTGAAGTGGATGTCAGAGAAGGTATTGTGGGTAGTATCGATCTAGTCTATGTTGGAATTACATGGCACTAAAAGGTATACTACTAGAGACTACCCTTCAAGTGCCATGAATGCCATGAAGTTGGACACATCCACTCTCAGTGCACCAGACTCACACTGCTTCAAAAACCCTCTACTAGACAATGGAAATCCAAATCCACAATTAGAAAGAAAGACTTGGTTGATGTCGTCTTGGTTGAAGGAAAACATGAAGAAATTCCCATGGACAATGAAAAAGTGGTACTCTCCAGTCTAGCTTTGGGCGCCCTGGTTCAAAAATATTCTAAATCAGGTATGGTTTTTTCATCCCTTTCTTCGTCAAGTGCTCTTCATAATGGTATGGGGTTTTTGGCCCTTGGTGATGGAAGTAAGTGAAGGTTAAGGCATAAAAGACAAAATGCGAACTGCGTGGAAGACACAATGACTGTTACTGGGTCGAAGTGAGAAAAAGAGCAGAAAATACGAAGCAAAGTAAGAGAAAGCAAGACATTGGACAAAGAGATCGAGGATGAGAAATCATCAAGGAAGACGGATCGTGGACAACTCAACAAGAGGAAAAATACACTATTGGATGCTTTGGAGCATTGCGCAAGAAGGAAGGAAAGACAGGCTGGCGAAGCCCTAAAAATGCAAGTCAAGTTGACCTAGGGTTTTAGACACCTAGGGTTTTGGTATCTAGGGTTTTGACACCTAGGTTTCAACCTAAGGCCGTCGGTGAGTGATTGTAATGTATAAATAGAGGTCTAAAGGACCTTGGATGGGTTGTTGTTGTTGTTGTTGTTGCCATCTTTGTTATTGTGTGATCGGGTGAGGATTATTGTGTGAGAGAGAAGTTTTGAGTGTAGAGCCTTATGGGATTGTAAGATCTCCAACTGGGTGTGAAGATCAACCCTGCAGCTGGGTGCACAGGAAGGGGAGAGATAAAGAGAAGAGGAAAAAAGATCTATTAGCTAAGAGGGCATACGAGAACTGTATGCTTCATATTAATATATTATAAAGCACAGTTCTGTGGACGTAGCCCTAGAGAGAGGGTGAACCACGTATATTTTGTGTTGTGTGTGATTGATGCTCTATTCCGTGTCATGTGATATACCATTATTGCATTACTGTGTTAGATCTGATAGATAGTTCTGCGGAGTAGATCCAAACTGGTAGATGATATAGAACTATTATATTGATTTTTTATTAGATCCACTTGATATCCCCTTGGTTGTAGACACCTCTGTCCTGCAACCCCCCATAGCTTCCTCGGGTGAGACTGCATCTGCTTCACAGGTGTTGCCGAAAGGGCTAGTAGTTAGGGCTTGTTGGTGCGCTCTTGGAGATAAACCCTGGGTCTACCCCTGTGCCAACAAATGGTTCTGTTGTCAGGACATGAATCTTCTTGAGGGAATGTCAAGGTGGTTTCCATCGAAGACAAAGATTCATAAATGGATAGAAGACCAAGAAAAGGACTTCGTTGAAGCCTAGAATAAGAACCCTAATCTTAGTACAGAGGATTGGTTGGAGAGATATATCCTTACTGATATACACAAAATTTTCTTTGGAGGAATGCATCAGGAGCTATATGAGTGGCTAGCTAGGTTAGCAGATACCCAATTTGAGATCAGATCTAGGCCACATGTGGTTTGGATGTCGGTGCTGATAAAGAAGGTCAAGAGATTTGATAATGTCGTCTCAAGAGCAGTAGATCACTGGTTTGATAGTACCATTGGAGGGTATATCACTAAGTTTGTTGTTGACATAGTAGATTCATATAGCCAAGCCGAGAGATATTTCTTCAAGGGACCCAGAGGAAAATTTTAACATTTTCTGAAGTTGAAAATCAAGATGCTATTGCATGAGAAGAACATCTTGAAGATACAGTAGATTAGTCAGATTTGAAAAAGCTAATGTTCAAGAATTCAAACAGTGATAACGACATAGAGTCTGGACATACATGCAGTGGGAGAGTGTTTAGAGAAGTTCCTCTCGTGAACTTGTTTAAGAAAACCTACGGGGACGAGGGTTTCTACAGTGGAGAAGAGACAGATCTGACAGATGAGGAGCATTCAGAGGAAGGGAAAGTTACAGAACCTCACCAAGAAGAGCCAGAAGCTTCAGGAACCGCGTCAACTGTCAAAGTAAGTACTATTAATCCTATTGTTGTTTAAACAACATTAAGAAATCAGAGTAATCAGAGTCACCAGAGTGCTCATAGCACTGTCACTAGTAGTCTGCCACATACTCAGTCCAGAAGCCTAGGGATATCTATGGCAGACGAGATGAGGCTACCCACCTTTAGAAGAGATGGATCTGAAGACCCTGAACAACACTGGTTTCTCTACAAAGCTGTGTGGAGTATTAAGAATATCACCGTCGAAGCTGTCAAACGAGCTTAGTTTAGTACTACCTTAAGAGATCGCACACTGAGCTGGTATATGAAATTTGACCAAGGAGCTACACCTAAACCGCTGAATGCCATTAATACTTCACTAATTGATGAATTCAAGAAACCCAAGTCAGAATCACAGTGCATTACAGAGCTGAAAGAAATCAAGCAGAGAATAGATGAACCGGTATGGGAGTTCGATCAGAGATTCAAGACCTTGACAGGCCATATGAGTTTTCAAATCCCAGATGAGCAGAAAAAGGAATGGTTCATTGCTTCCCTCTTACCACACATCATAGTTCCTTTGATGCAATAGAAGATTGCTTCACATGCTGAGGCACTAGAGATATCCATGAATCTAGAATCAACCCCTATGGGAGAATCCAGCTCAGGTATGAGTCAAATCTTGAGTTATCTAACTAGTTTGTCTCTACAGGTCGAAGATATGAAGAAAGACAAGGGAAAAGATAAAAGAGAAGACATCTGGTGTGTCAGAAGCAGGTCGAAAGGCCATGACAAGGAACATTGTCCCCTATTTCATGAATACTTGGCCTCTGGAGCTTCAAGCCCCTTGAAACAAGTTACCCTACCTTGGTGTGAGGTATGCAGAAACAAACATTGCCCTGGTGAGTGCTACTACATGCAAAATTATGTTCAGACACCCACAAATCTGTATTGCATGTTCTGTAAGTCCATAGGACATGATGATAGGGATTGTAGGGCTTACGATCTCATGCATGAAAGGTCAAGGGATATATAAAATATTCAAGGCGAAGTACAACAAGAAGGAAACACTACACAATATAACTCCCCTGGGAGAGGAAAATTCAACCCTCATGGTGGATTTCGAGGAAGAGGAAGAGGAGGAGGTATGGGTTGAGGTAGAGGATAGATAATCTATTATAACTGTGCACAACTTGGACACTTGGCAAGGGACTGTCAGAACCCTTGTACCACTTGCAGCTATTGCAACTCTTTCGAGCATGCCATCGAGGAATGTCTAACATTGCTGAGTAAACTTCAAGAGAAACAGGGACCTTAGCAGAACCCGCAGATACAATTTGTAATATCCCTCAGTCGAACCCAATTGTAAATGTAATGCAAGTATACTTAAGCTAGTGAGCTGTTTTGACATCATTTTGTAATGCACCTTTCATGGCATAGTGTGCGCATGCACTACGCAGTAAAATGATGTAGTGTACACATTCCCGGATACCGCGCGCAGTAACTAAAGTGCGTGCAGTATGGAGGTCATCGAGCCTTGTGTATATGATATGTGTTATAGGCTGGTGAGCCAGTTGTTATAAGCTGGGATGCTTATGTTTTGGAATTAGGCCAAAGCTCCTAGATGTTAAAGGCCAATGTGCCTATTTTGTACATGTCTCATGATTAATATAAAATACATCGTTGCATGTAGACCGACCATGATAAAAGAGATGGGGGACTGAACTACACCAGTTAGGAAAGGGAGGGACAAAAGTTAAGGGAAAGGGCCAAGCTAGAGAGATTAAGCCAAAAAAAAAGGAATATTATATTAATATTTATTTAAAACATAAAGTATGGATAACTATTTTATCCTAAGTTCTAAAGTTGGGGACAAGTGGATCAAAGTATCTTCCAACATGAAAAGTGTCAAGTTGGGGACAACATACATATTGTGGGGACTTAGTTCAGTTATACACTTTTTCCACCATCATCCTCACGATTATTCTTACCATCATCCTAACGAGCATTCTTACGATCATCTCTCACATGATTTCTTCCATCATTAGTCATCCAGTCAATGATTCCATGACCATTTCATTCATGCATTCAATTATCCTTGAGACATCCATTTCAATGTATCTGAGCTTGTTTCCATAACCATTCTGGTTGGTGTACCTGGTTAGCTTGGGAGAGGGATTGGAGAAGTGGGTTGTTAGGCCCGTGGGAAATTGAAGAGGTGGGTTGTCAGGCCCATGAGCAATTCTCTAAGCGAGAGAATTACTAGGAATTGATTTCTTGAAGGTGCTAGACTGCAGCTACAATGCTCTGAGACTTCCTATCCAACCTGTTGCTAAAGCCCTGGAAGGGAAGTGGGGTAACCAAAGGACTATTGAGCAGATAAGGGGCACACTTCCTTGGGTGGGACAGGCATGTGGGGAATGAGAGGATGTAGGCTGTTAGTTGAGTGAGCACCTGAGACAAAGTCTTTCCTATTATATATGAGCCTTTAGCCTGGTTAGGAACCCCTTTACTCGGGTGGAGTTCAGTCCCAACTCGGGGGTGACTCACTGTTGAGAGTGATGAACAGTGTAGTCTAAGGCTGGGAGGTTCGTGGACGGTCTGCACACAGTTGGTGATAATCTTTCCAAGATAAGTACCAATTGTGTGATAAATTTACATGCTGCATTGTTATTTACGTGCTTATGTTTACAGTTTATCATATGTGTGATTATAACTGTCTGTATGTTTATGGGTATTTCCCTATATATGTTGCATGTCTGTGTTTACCATTATTTCAGTATGAAATCATACATTTACATAGTGTAATTATTTGTTTATGTTTATATGTAAAGCTTCCGCAAGAGTGTTGTATATATATGTTATAATTCCATGCAGTTTGAAGACAAAACTTATGTGGCATAACTCAGTTGAATACTGGGTATGTTACAATATGTTCCACAGTGAGAGAACGAAAATGTTCCCTCATGTAGCCTGGCCCTTTGAAGGCTGGAAATGTTACAAAGATGTTATCAAATATAAGTAAAACGTCTGAGGAGTGGCATGGTCTGGCCATGGGTGGCTGGGGATGTTACACAATTGATCAAATCCGAACCTCATGGAGAAGACCCTAGAGTCACTGTTATCACTCGAGGAGGTGTTGTTACATGAGAAGACATAATGACCCAAGGAAAGACTACAGAAGAATCAAGAATTAGGAAAGCTGTAGAGAAGACACAAACTTTGGATGCAAAGAAAGAAAAACAAATGTTTGAGGAGGCAAGAAGAGAATTCAGGGGAGACCAGGGCTCTTCATTGAAGACACGACCATAAGTCAGAGAATGTGGAATGCCTCTAGCATTTGATCAGTCTGCTTCACCCGGAGATGGAAAAGAGACAAGTAAACTTGTCAACTTCTTGTATACATTTATAGAGCTGATTAAAGATGAGAAATCTATACAAGAACTACAAAATTTGGTCAGACAGTATGAGATAGGAAGGGTACATCCTTTACTGAATAAAGCAGTACATAAACTATCCAAGAAGAGAAGGAGAAACAAGGAACTACACCTGAATACTGAGATTGGATAATATGATATAGACTATGTGGTCCTCGACTTAGGATCGAAGGTCAATGTCATGACGAAGCAAACTAGGGCATTGATGGGAAAAACTAAGTTAATCTATTCCCCTATCAGGCTTAGGATGGCTAATTAGTAGGTAGTAAGCCCCTTTGGTAGATTGGAACATGTCACTGTGGACATCGATGGAGTAAGGACATTTGCATACTTTGAGGTAATTGAGATAATTGATGATAGTTGTCCTTATCCTGTGCTATTAGGAATTGATTGGGCTTTCAATAAATCCACTATGGTCAATTTAAAGAAAAGGAAAATAGAGTTTGAAGGAGATGGCATTAGGGTCATCACACCGTTAGATCTCAATGAAGGTCCCCGATAAACTGAGCCCATCAGAGAAGAAGACCGCACATACGAAATGGAAAACATATACAAATTAACAGCCAAACAACAAGATTACATTAATCCTACGGTGGATGGAAATTTAAGTTGGCGAAGTGACAATGCATGTTCATCAGACTCAGAAAAAGCACTGGAGAACTGGCAGAACAAAATGTATGAAGTATCTACAAGGATAAGTGCTATATTAACCAAGGAAGTATGCTGGATCGACACAACAGTAACTTACCCACCTTTGATGGTTTGAATCTGTTAAAAACCTTCTTATCAGACTTTGAAGAAAGTGTACCAACAGAACAACACTTGATGGTAATGGACGAAGCCTTGAAATCCACACCAGCAAGATGATGGGGGATGCATAAAAACAACATTACAGAATGAGTACAATGTTGTACCCTCATGACCGTGTATTTTTCAGCACAAGTAGAAGGCTGCGAAGTTAGGTACACAGGTCGAATCTTCCCAAACGACCATGTGATAAGTTGCAAGGAAGCCCAGAGAGCCATTCCTCAAGAGCAGTGGGTGCACAAATTCATAAACACGTTGGACACTATCCCTATCAATTGGTACCTTCAAGTAGAGTTGCACCTCATCACTGCAGAGTGGGAAGGTATGACTCAGAACTTTGTCACAACCTTTTTATTCGAAAGCCAATATCCTACAGTAGATCAAGCATTACAAACTGTAAGGAAAAAAGTATTTGAAGAGGCACCTAGCCTCCTTTTGGAGCAAGAAGAGGATGAATGGACTGTGCCTCTCCAGAAACTGCAAGGCTGTTACAACATCAATGTTGATGAAGACGATGATCCTAGGAAGGTGAACATAGCAGAAACAGAATCCCAGAGAGATGTGGAAGGACTAGGAGTTGAGTTACCATTCATTGGACAACCGATAAAGATAAATAAAGTCAATATTGGAATAGAGAAAACACCAAAGCTTGCAAATGTTGGAGATTACTGGGATGCTGCCACTATTGACAAGATCATTGAGTTACTGCATGAATACCAGGACTTGTTTCCAACCAAGTTTACTGATATGAAGGGCATTAAAGGGCCCATGGGAGAGATGGGGATCCCTTTGAAACCAGATGCAAGACCAATCAAGTAGAGACCCTATAGATTGAACCCTAAATATAAGGAGAAAGTGAAGATTGAGCTTGACAGAATGCTAGAAGCAGGGATTATAGAACCTGTTGAAGAATCAGAGTGGATTAGACCTATCGTGGTACAATATAAGAATACATGAGAGATCTGGATTTGCATAGACCTCAGGAAGCTGAATGATGCATGTTTGCATGACCCCTTCCCTACGCCATTTATTGACGAAGTGTTAGATAATGTAGGAGGTCAGGAAGTATATTCTTTTACAGATGGATTTTCAGGATACCATCAGATCCGGATTGCCAAGGAAGATTTCCATAAGACTACCTTTTCCACAGAATGGGGATCCTACCAATATACAGTAATTCCATTTGGATTGAAGAATGCCCCAACCATCTTTTCCAAGGTGGTAGTCGAAGCATTCAAAGAGTTCCTACATAAATTTCTAGAAGCATATTTTGATGATTGGACTATTTTTAGTTTATTGAAAAATCATATTGAATGTCTAAGGCTAATGTTGGACAAGTGCAGGCAGTGTCAGATTTCCTTAAACCTGAGGAAGTGCATTTTATTTTCACCATTTGGAGTGATTTTATGTCATATTGTATGCAATCAGGGATTGCTGGTAGATCCTTCTAAAATTGCCATCATAGTCGATCTAACTCCTCCTACTTCCGTCAAACTACTGTGCACTGTGCCAGGGCACACAGGATATTACATAAAGTTCATTAAAGGATATGCCCAGATTACAACACCTATGAAGAATATTTTGAAGAAAGATTGTCAATTTCACTCGACAGAAGAATGCCAACAGAGCTTTGACACGCTAAAATAAAAAATGGTTACTGCGCCTATTCTGGTTTTTCTAGATTGGAGTAAGGAGTTTCATGTGCATGTCGATGTATATTCTATTGCATTAGGAGCTATGTTAGCACAACCAGGAACATGAGACATCAACCACCTGTTAGCCTTTTCTAGCAGGAAGCTATCAACAACAGAGACCAACTACACCACGACTAAAAGAGAAGGGTTAGCCATGGTGTATGTGCTGCAGAAGTTCTGCCACTACTTGTTGGGAGGACACTTTAGAATGTTTATTGATCACTCTGTACTGAAATACATAGTCAACAAGCCAGTGTTGGGGGGAAGAATATGCATATGGATTCTTCTATTTCAGGAATATGACTTTGAGATCGTAGTTAAGCCAGGGAGAATGAACAAAGGTCGTGACCACTTGTCGAGGTTAGAGCATGGAGAATAACTCACTAGTTTGGAGGACACACTGCCAGATGCATATATGCTAGCCATTAGAAGGATTGATGACCACTTCCTAGAGATAGTCTAGTTCCTATCAACATGAATGGCACCTAGCGAGTATACAATTCTCCAGAAGAAACAATTAGTAGTGCACACTGCAAACTTTTCTCTTATAGCTGGACAACTATACAAGATGGGACCTGATGGGATATTGAGAAGGTGTGTTATGGAGGCAGAAATACCATTAATCCTCGCCGAAGCTCATGAAGGCATCACAAGAGGACACTACGCAGGGAAAGCCACTGCACATAAGGTTCTTAGAGCTGGCCTTTGGTGGCCTACCTTACACAGAGATGCTAAAGACTATTAAAGAGCCTGCAATGTATGCCAAAGAGTTGGGAAACCATCCAGAAGAGATGAAATGCCATTAACACCACAAATGACCCTACAAGCATTTGATAAATAGTCCATTGACTTCATAGGACCTATAAACCCACCAGGGAAGTGCACATGAGTAAGGTACATCATTACTATGATAGAATACTTGACCAGATGGGATGAAGCAAGAGCAGTTGAGGACTGTAGTGCAACTAAAATTGAATGCTTCATATTTGATGACATCATAACTAGGTTTGGATGTCCAAAGATCCTTATGAGATATCAAGGCACACATTTCATTAATAAAACAATTGAAGCCTTGACCGAGGAATTTACAGTTCATCATCAGAAGAGCACACCTTACCATCCACAAGAAAATGGGATAGTTGAAGCATTCAACAAGATCTTGTAGACAACATTAACGAATATTTGCAGTGTCAATAGAGATGACTGGGATTTAAGAGTATCAGCAGTATTATGGGCCTATAGAACCACTTGCAAGAAGCTAACAATGTCGACCCCCTTTAAATTGGTGTATGGTCTTGAAGCCATTGTCCCAATGGAATACTTGGTACCAAGATTAAGAATTTGTGCCTTTACAGATATGGACGACACTGGCATTGTTCGAGAGAGGCTTACATAGTTGGTCGAACTAGAGGAAGACAAATTTGTTGCAGGATTTCATCAGCAGGTCCAAAAAGAAAGAGAGAAGGCCTACCATGAAATACATATTAAGAAGAAGTCATTTAAGCAAGGTAATATGGTATTGGTATATGACAGTAAATTCATGAAGCATCTAGGAAAGTTCAGAATGCATTGGCTTGGGCCATACGAGGTTGCCTTTGTTATAGAAGGAGGAGTTGCGTAGTTGAAGACTTTCAATGGAGAATGGAAGGAAGGTTTGGTGAATGGGAGCCAACTGAAGTTGTATTATGACAACCAACTCCCTCACATCTCTCAGTAAAAGCATGAGGATAAGTGTCTAGGTACTAGGTGCAGTTGAAATTGGGTACCAGACACAAAAAAAGACAGTCTGCACAAGGGAGGAAGAGAGGACTAGAGATGGAAGCACATGCTTCCCTGCGCAGTCTGAAGTCAAAGAAAAATAGAAAGAACAGATCTGGAGTGCCTCGGGATGAGTCACAAGTGAGTGTTGGGGTCCTGTTGGCCCTTGGTGATGGAAGTAAGAAAAGGTTAAGGAAGAAAAGACAAACTGCGAACTGCACGGAAGACACAGTGACTGTTACTGGGTCAAAGTGAGAAAAATAGAAAAAAAAGGACGAAGAGAAGTAAGAGAAAGAAAGACATTGGACAAAGAGATCAAGGATGATATATCAACAAGGAAGACGGATCATGGACAACTCAGCAAGAGGAAAAATCCACTATTGGATGCTTTGGAGCACCATGCGAGAAGGAAGGAAAGATAGGCTGGTGAAGCCCTGAAAATGCAGGTCAAGTTGACCTAGGGTTTTAGACACCTAGGGTTTTGGCATCTAGGGTTTTGACACCTAGGTTTCGACCTAAGGTTGTCAGTGAGTGATTGTAATGTATAAAAAAAGGTTTAAAGGACTTGGGATGGGTTGTTGTTGTTGTTGTTATTTCCATATTTGTTATTGTGTGATCGAGTGAGGATTATTGTGTGAGAGAGAAGTGATGAGTGTAGAGCCTTTTGGGATTGTAAGATCTTCAACTCGGTGCGAAGATCAACCCTGCAGATGGGTGCACAGGAAGGGGAGAGATAGAGAGAAGAAGAAATAATATCTGCTAGCTAAGAGAACAAACGAGAACTATGTGCTTCATCTTAATATATTATAAAGCATAGTTCTATGGACATAGCCCTAGAGAGAGGGTGAACCATGTATATTTTGTGTTGTGTGTGATTGATGCTTTGTTCTGTGTTATGTGGTATACCATTATTGAATTACTGTGTTAAATATCATAGACAGTTCTGTAGAGTATATCTGAACTGGTAGATGATATAGAACAAATGTATTGATTTTGTATTGGATCCACTTGATATCCCCTTGGTTGTAGACACCTCTGTACTGCAACCCCCCCATAGCTTCTTCAGGTGAGACTGCATCTGCTTCACAAGTGTTGCCGAAAGAGCCAATAGTTAGGGCTTGTTGGTGCACTCTTGGAGCTGAACCCTGGGTCTTCCCTTGTGCCAACAAATGGTTCCATTGTCGGGACAAGAATATTCTTGAGGGAATGTCAAGATGGTTTCCATCGAAGAAAAAGATTCAAAAGTGGACAGAAAACCAAGAAAAGGACTTCGCTGAAGCCCATAATAAGAACCCTAATCTTAGTACAGAGGATTGGTTGGAGAGATATATCTTTACTGATATACACAAAATTTTCTTTGGAGGAATCCATCAGGAGCTATGAGTGGCTAGCTAGGTTAACAGATACCCAATTTGAGATCATATCTAGGCCACCTGTGGTTTGGATGTCGGCACTGATCAAGAAGGTCAAGAGAAGTAGATCACTGGTTTGATAGTACCATTGGAGGGTATATCATTGAGTTTTCTGTTGACAGAATAGACTCATATAGCCAAGCCGAGAGATATTTCTTCAAGGGACCCAGAGGAAAATTTTTACATTTCTGAACTTGAAAATCAAGATTCTATTGCATGAGAAGAACATCTTTAAGATACATTAGATTGGTCGAATTTGAAAAAGATAATGTTCATGAATTCAGACAGTGATAGCGACACAGAGGTTGGACATACGCGTAGTGGGATAGTGTTCAGAGAAGTTCCTCTCGTGAACCTATTTAAGAAAAACTACAGGGACGAGGGTTTCTACAATGGAGAAGAGGCAGATCTGACATACGAGGAGCATTTAGAGGAAGGGAAAGTTGAAGAACCTCGTCAAGAAGAACCAAAAGCTTCAAGAACTGCGCCGACTATCGAAGTAAGTACTATTAATCCTATTGTTTTTCAGAAACATTAAGAATTCAAAGTAATCAGAGTCACCAGAGCACTCAGAGCACTGTCCATAGTAGTCTGCCACATACTCAGTCCAGAAACCCAGGGAGATATATGGCAGACGAGATGAGGTTACCCACCTTTAGAGGAGATAGATCTGAATACCCTGAACAACAATGGTTTCTCTGGGAAGTTGTGTGGAGTATTAAGACTATCACGGACGAAGCTGTCAAATGAGCTCAATTCAATACTACCCTAAGAGATTGCGCACTGAGCTGGTATATGAAATTTGTCCAAGGAGCTACATCTAAACCATTGAATGCCATTAATACTTCGCTAATTGATGAATTCAAGAAACCCAAGTCAGAATCATAGTGCATTACAGAGCTGAAAGAAATCAAGCAGAGCATAGTTGAACTGGTATGGGAGTTCGATCATAGATTCAAGACCTTGACATGCCATCTGATTTTTCAAATCCCAGATGATCAGAGCAAGGAATGGTTCATTGTTTCCCTCTTACCACACATCAGAGTTCCTTTGATGCAAAAAAATATTTCTTCGCAGGATGAGGCACTGGAGATCTCCATGAAGCTAGAATCAGCCCCTATGGGAGAATCCAACTCAGGTATGATTCAAATCTTGATTCAGCTAACTAGTTTGTCTATGCAGGTCAAAGATATGAAGAAAGACAAGGGAAAAGATACAAGACAAGACATCTGGTGTGTTAGATGCAGGTCAAAAGGCCATGACAAGGAACAATGTCCTCTATTCCATGAATACTTTGCCTCTGGAGCTCCGAGCCCATTGAAACAAGTTACCCTACCCTGGTGTGAGGTATGTAGAAACAAACATTGCCCTGGTGAGTGCTACTACATGCAAAAATATGTTTACACACACACAAATATGTATTTCACATTTTGTAAGTCCGTAGGACATGATGATAGGGATTGTAGGGCTTACGATCTCATGCATCAAGGGATATATACAAGATTCAAGGCAAAGTACAACAAGAAGAAAACCCTACGCAGTATAACTCCTTTGGGAGAGGAAAATTCAACCCTGGCTCATGGTGGATTCCGAGGAAGAGGAAGAGGAGGAGGTATGGGTTGAGGTCAAGGACAGATAATCTGTTATAACTACGAACAACCTGGAAACTTGACAAGGTACTGTTATAACCCTTGTACCACTTGCAGCTATTGCAACACTTTTGAGCATCTCATCGAGGAATGTCCAACATTGCTGGCTAAAATTCAAGAGAAATGGGGACCTCAGGAGAACCCGCAGATACAATTGATCAAAGAATAACCTCACAGAGAAGACCCTAGAATCATTGTTATCACTCAAGGAGGTGCTATTACAGGAGAAGACAAAATGACCCAAGGAAATACTACAGAAGAATCAATAATCAGGAAAGCTGCAAAGAAGACACAAACTTTTGATGCAAAGAAAGAAAAAAAAATGTTCGAGGAGGCAAGATGAGAATTCAAGGGAGACCATGGATCTTCATCGAAGAC
The DNA here is from genome assembly GCA_009831015.1 of Picea engelmannii. Lineage (NCBI taxonomy): Eukaryota > Viridiplantae > Streptophyta > Pinopsida > Pinales > Pinaceae > Picea > Picea engelmannii. Next base: position 220,423 of record ML780695.1, on the reverse strand, counting down.
ATGACCAGAAGTAATAGAATGTGGAATTCCTCTGGCATTTGATCAGTCTGCTTCACCCAAAGATGGAAAAGAGGCAAGTAAACTTGCCAGCTTCTTGTATACATTTATAGAGCTGATTAAAGATGAGAAAGCTATACAAGAATTGCAAAATTTGGTATGACAGTATGATATAGGAAGGGTAGATCCTTTACTGAATAAATAAGTACATCAACTATCCAAGAAGAGAAGGACAAACAAGGAAATACACATGAATGCTCAAATTGGAGAATATGATATAGACTATGTGGTCCTCGACTTAGGGTTGGAGGTCAATGTCATGATGAAGCAAACCTGGGCACTGATGGAAAAACCTAAGTTGATCTATTCCCCTATCAGGATTAGGATGGATAATCAATAGGAAGTAATCCCCTTTGGCAGATTGGAACATGTCCCCGTGGACATTGACAGAATGAGGACGTTTGCAGACTTTGAGGTGAATGATATAGTTGATGATAGCTGTCCTTACCCTGCACTGTTAGGAATTGATTGGGCCTTCAATAATTCCACTATGGTCAATTTAAAGAAAATATGAATGATGTTTGAAGGAGATGGCCTTAGGTTCATCACACCGTTAGATCCCAATGAAGGTTTGTGATACACTAAGCCCATCAGAGAAGAAGACCACACCTATGAATTGGAAAACATATACAAGCTAACAACCAGACAGTAGGATTACATTAATCCTACGGTGGATGGGAATCTAAGCTGGAGAAGTGACAATGCATGTTCATCAGACTCAGAAGAAGCACTGGAGAACTGGCAGAACAAAATGTATGAAGTATCTACAAGGAGATGTGCTAGATTAACTAGGGAAGTACGTTGGATTGGCACAACAGTAAGTAACTTACCCACCTTTGATGGTTTGAATCCATTAGAAACCTTCTTATCAAACTTTGAAGAAAGTGTACCAATGGAAAAATGATTGTTGGCAATGGATGAGGCCTTGAAAGCCACACCAGGAAGATGGTGGGGGACGCATAAAAATAACATTACAGAATGGGTACAATGTCTTACCCTCATGACCACACAGTTCTCAGAACAAGTAGAAGCATGTGAAGTTAGGTACACAGGTCGAAGCTACCTGAAATACCATGTGTGAAGTTGTGAGGAAGCCTGGATAAATATTCCTCAAGAGCAGTGGGTGGAAAAATTCATAAACACGCTGGACACTATCCCTATCAACTAGTACCTTCAAGCAGAGCTGCGCCTCATCACTGCAGATTGGGTAGGTATGAGTCAAAACTTTGTCACCACATTTTTGTTCAAAAGAAAATACCCTACAGTAGATCAATAATTACAGGCTATAAGATAGAAAGAATTTGAGGAGGCACCTATCCTCCCTTTGGAGTAAGAAGAGGATGAATGGACTGTGCCTCTCCAGAAACTGCAAGGCTGTTACAACATCAATGCTGATGAAGACGATGATCCTAGGAAGTTGAACATCATAGAAACAAAACGCCAAAGAGATGTGGAAGGACCAGGAGTTGAGTTACCATTCATTGGACAACCAATCAATATCAAGAAAGTCAATATTGGAATAGAGCAAATACTGAAGCTTGCAAATGGTGGAGATTACTGGGATGCTTCCACTATTGACAAGATCACCGAGTTACTGCATGAATATCAAGACTTGTTTCCAACCAAGTTCACTGATATGAAGGGAATTAAAGTGATTATGGGAGAAATGAGGATCCCTTTGAAACTAGATGCAAGACCAGTCAAGCAGAGACCCTACAGATTGAACCCAAAATATAAGGAGAAATTGAAGATTGAGCTCGACAGAATGCTAGAAGCAGGGATTATAGAACCTGTTGAAGATTCAGAGTGGATTAGCCCTATGGTGGTACAAGACAAGAAGACAAGAGAGATCAGGATCTACATAGATCTCAGGAAGATGAATGATGCTTGTTTGCATGACCCCTTCCCTACGCCATTTACTGACGATGTGTTAGATAATGTAGGAGGTCAAGAATTATATTCTTTTATAGATGGATTTTCATGATACCATCAGATCTAGATTGCCAAGGAAGATCATCATAAGGCTACCTTTGCCACATAATGGGGATCCTAACAATATACAGTAATGTCATTTGGATCGAACAATTCCCCAACCATCTTTTCTAGGGTGGTAGTTGAAGCATTCAAAGAGTTCCTACATAAATTTCTAGAAGCATATTTTGATGATTGGACTGTTTTTAGTTTATTGAAAAATCATATTGAATGTCTAAGGCTAATGTTGGACAAGTGCAGGCAGTGTCAAATTTCCTTAAACCTAAAGAAGTGCATTTTATTTTCACCATTTGGAGTAATGTTAGGTCATATTGTATGCAAGCAGGGATTACTGGTAGATCCATCTAAAATTGCCATCATAGTTGATCTACCCCCTCCTACTTCTGTCAAATAGTTGCGCACTGTGCTGGGACACACAGGATATTACATAAAGTTCATTAAAGGACATGCCCAAATTACAACACCTATGGAGAAGCTTTTTAAGAAAGATTGTCAATTTCACTGGACAGAAGAATGCCAACAGAGCTTTGACACACTGAAACCGAAAATGGTTACTGAGCCTATTCTGGTTTTTCCAGATTAGAGTAAGGATTTTCATATGCATGTCGATGCATCTTCTATTTCATTAGGAGTTGTGTTAGCAAAACTAGGAACAAGAGACATCGACCACCTGTTAGCCTTTTCTAGAAGGAAGTTATCAATAACAGAGACCAACTACACCACCACTAAAAGAGAAGGGTTAGCCATGATGTATGCACTGCAGAAGTTCCACCACTACTTGTTGGGAGGACACTTTAGAATATTTACTGATCACTTCGTGCTGAAATACCTAGTCAACAAGCCATTGTTGGTGGGAAGAATATGTAGATGCCTTCTGCTATTTCAGGAATATGATTTTGAGATCGTAGTTAAGCCAAGGAGAATGAACAAAGGTCCTGACCACTTGTCGAGGTTAGAACATGGAGAAGAACCCACTAGTTTGGAGGACACACTGCCGGATGCAAAGATGCTAGCCATTAGAAGGATTGATGACCACTTCGCAGAGATAGTCTAGTTCCTGTCAAAAGGAATGGCACCGAGTGAATATACAATCCCCAGAAGAAACAACTAGTAGTGCGCGTTGCAGACTTTTCTCTTATAGCGGGACAACTATACAAGATGGGACCTGATGAGATATTCATAAGGTGTGTTATGGAGGCAGAAAGACCATTAATCCTCACTGAAGCTCATGAAGGCATCGCAGGAGGACACTACGTAGGGAAAGCCATTGTGCAGAAGGTTCTTAGAGTTGGCCTTTGGTGGCCTACCTTACAAAGAGATGCTAAAGACTATTAAAGAGCCTGCAATGTATGCCAAAGAGTTGGGAAACTATCCAGAAGAGATGAAATTCCATTATAACCACAAATAACCCTACAAGCATTTGAGAAATGGGTCATTGACTTCGTAGGACCTATAAACTCACCAGGGAAGTGCACAAGAGCAAGGTACGTCATTATTGCAACATAATACTTGACCAGATGGGCAGAAGCAAGAGAAGTTAAGGATTGTAGTGCAACTACAACTGCGTGCTTCATATTCGATGACATCATAACCAAGTTTGGATGCCCAAAGATCCTTATGAGTGATCAAGACACACATTTCATTAATAAAACAATTGAAGCCTTGACCGAGGAATTTATAGTTCATCATCAGAAGAACACACCTTACCATCCATAATAAAATGGGATAGTTGAAGCATTCAACAAGATCTTGGAGACAACGCTAATGAAGATTTGTTGTGTCAATAGAGATGACTAGGATTTAAGAGTACCAATGGTATTATGGGCCTATAGAACCACTTGCAAGAAGCTAACAATGCAAACCCCCTTTAAATCGGTGTATGGTCTTGAAGCTGTTGTCCCAATGGAATACTTGGTACCAAGATTAATAATTTTTTCCTTTACAGATATGGACGACACTAGTGCCATTCGAGAGAGGATTTCATTGTTGGTCGAACTGGAGGAAGACAAATTTGTTGCAGGGTTCATAAACAGGTCTAGAAAGAAAGAGAGAAGGCCTACCATGACAGACACATTAAGAAGAAGGCATTTAAGCAAGGTGATCTAGTATTGCTATATGACAGTAAATTCATGAAGTATCTAGGAAAGTTTAGAACACATTGGCGTGGGCCATACGAGGTTGCTTATGTTATAGAAGGAGGAGCTTCACAGTTGAAGACTTTGAATGGAGAATGGAATGAAGGTTTGGTGAACGGGAGCCGACTGAAGTTGTATTATGACAACCAGTTGCCTCACAGCTCTCAGTAAAAGCATGAGGATAAGGGTATAGGTACTAGGTGCAGTTGAAATTGGGTACTAGACACAAAAAAAGATAGTCTGCACAAGAGAGGAAGGGAGGAAGGACGGAATAGAGTTGGAAGCACGAGATTCTTTGCGCAGTCTGAAGTCGAAGAAAAATAGAAAGATCATATTTGGAGTGCATTGGGATGAGTCACAGGTGAGTGTTGGGGGCCTATTGGCCCTTGGTGATGGAAGTAAGCGAAGGTTAAGGTAGAAAAGACAAAATGCGAACTGCGCGGAAGACACAATGACTGTTACTGGGTCGAAGTGAGCAAAAGAGCAGAAAAGACAGAGTGAAGTAAGAGAAAGCAAGACATTGGACAAAGAGATCGAGGATGACAGATCAACAAGGAAGATGGATCGTGGAAAACTCAGCGAGAGGAAAAATCCACTATTGGATGCTTTGGAGCACCACGTGAGAAGGAAGGAAATACAGGCTGGCGAAGCCTTGAAAATGCAGGTCAAGTTGACCTAGGGTTTTAGACACCTAGAGTTTTTATATCTAGGGTTTTGACACCTATATTTCGACCTAAGGTTGTCGATGAGTGATTTTAATGTATAAATAGAGGTATAAAGGACCTGCTATGGGTTGCTTTTGTTGTTGTTATTTCCATATTTGTTATTGTGTGTTCGAGTGAGGATTATTGTGTGATAGAGAAGTGCTGAGTGTAGAGCGTTCTGGGATTGTAATATCTTTAGCTGGGTGCAAAGATCAACCCTGCAACTGGGTGTGCAGGAAGGGGAGAGACAAAGAGAAGAATAAAGAAGATCTACTAGGTAAGAGAGCATACGAGAATTGTATGCTTCATCTTAATATATTATAAAGCACAGTTCTGTGGACATAGCCCTAGAGAGAGGGTGAACCACATATTTTTTTTGTGTGTGATTGATGTTATGTTTTGTGTCATGTGGTATACCATTATTGCATTACTGTGTTAGATCTGATAGATAGTTCTATAGAGTATATATGAACTGGTATATGATATAGAACTGTTGTATTGATTTTTTATTGGATCCACTTGATATCCCCTTGATTGTAGACACCTCTGTCCTGCAACCCCCCCATAGCTGCTTCAGGTGATACTGCATCTACTTCATAGGTGTTGCCGAAAGGGCCAATAGTTAGGGCTTGTTGGTGCTCTCTTGGAGCTGAAACCCTCTACTAGACAATGGAAATCCAAATCCACAATTAGAAAGAAAGACTCGGTTGAGGTCGTCTCAGTTGAAGGAAAAAATGAAGAAATTCCCATGGACAATGAAAAAGTGGTACTCTCCAGTCGAGCTTTGGGCGACCTAGTTCAAAAATATTCTGACTCAAGTATCATTCTTTCATCCCTTTCTCTGTCAAGTGCTCTTCATAATGGTATGGGGTCAAATTTTCCTTTGTCTTTTGTCCCCTCTCCCTCTGATCCTTCCCATTCCCCCAAATCCTCTTCCTTTCCTAAAGTTTTCCCTTCAAAGGCCCCTTCCTTAGTTTCGTCTGACTTCCCATTGGTTTTGGAAAATGAACACTTGGGAGAGCTGTCCCCATACCCCCTAGATCAATGTGAACCCCTTTCCTTCTCCCTCCCCTCCTAGGATTTCCTCCGTGCCCTCTCTTGAGGCTTCCTCCATAAAGTTCCCCTTCCCACTTCTCCAAAAGTCTCCACTTTGTTGAAATATTGTAACTATGAAGAATATTCTAATTATAATTGAGTTATTTTTATAGATATCAAATCCCCTTTTGTGGATTGATCATGTAGGGATTTGTATAAGACCAAATCCCTTTTTGTTGATTGGTCAAACCATAGTTATATGGTGTTGTTTGTAAAGTTGGCCCCTAGGTCTAATTAAAGTGGTTTTAACCACTAGTTCAAGAAGTTGGCCCAACATGGTGAAAAGACATAACCCTAGTGCCTCCCATATAGTATAAATAAGTGAGGATGGTGCCTCAGTTACTCACTCACTCATTCACTAAACAAGTGCGCATATTTTGGAGGTAGCTGCAATTGCATGAAGAAGGAGAGAGAGGTACATTGCTCAGTCTTGGATATTCTCTAGTGTTTTGGCCTTTAGTCTTGGCATTGTATTGGAAATATGTTACTAAGGAAGTTTTTGCTGGGTTTTCTCCCCTATGAGGGTTTCCCAGGATAAAATGTTGTGTACCTTGTGATTGTGTTTCTTTCAATGATCCTGCTCATGTTATTATTGTCTAGTAAATTGAAAAGAACTTAATAACAACTCTAAATTTAACATGGTATCAGAGCTAAACTGAGTAGAGCACCTTTCACTGGGTAACCAAAAACGTCACTACTATCGTACAAGAAAATTAGAGATTTTTATTGGAAGGGATTTTTTGACTAAAAACCATCTAGGGAAGTGTGCCCTAGCCTAGCAAACTCATTGGCAGATTGAGTGCACCTTTTCAGTGGACAGAGCCTCCGAAAATTCAAAACCTAGTTTTAACTAGTACTAGAAAACTAGAAAACCAGGAAACTAGAACCAGTACTAGAAGTACCACTCCATATTTGCGCAGATCAAGTTTCAAGGGGTAAAAAATGAAAATTTTAAAATCTTACAGCTCCAACATACTCGCCTCAAGCCAACGCACCTCCTGGTAAGATCAGATTCAATTTCTGAGCACTTTCAATTTTTGGTCATTTTCTCAGCTCCAAGTCAAGATGTCTGCAAGCACTAAGCTTGTTGACAAGTTAGAAGGTGTGGAAAACTTCCATGCCTGGAAGTTCAGGATTGCACTCATTCTTGAAGAGAATGAACTTGCAAAATTCATAAAAGAAAATGTACCAGAACCCGAAGATGCGGCTAAAGAAAAGTACAAGAAGGATATGGTTAGGGCCAAAAGGATCATTGCAGACTCCATTAAAGATCACTTGATCCCTCAAGTATCTTCCAATAATACTCCAAAATAAATGTTTGATTCCCTATCTAGAATGTATGAAGGAAATACATTAACCAAAAGATGAACTTGAGAACCCAACTCAAGAATACAAAGATGCAGAAAGGAGAAATAGTTCAAGACTATTTCTCTAGGGTTACTTATTTCAAAGAACAACTAGAATAAATTGGAGACAAATTGGATAAATATGAAATCATCATGAAAACTCTTAATGGCCTCACAAGACCTTGGGATGCCTTCATCCAAACTATTTGTTCCAGAAAGGAGAAAATCCAATTTGATAGTCTTTGAGAAGAATAGGTTCAAGAAGAAGCAAGAGTAGCCAACCAAGAAGCAATAATATTAAGGGATGAATACCAAGCCCTAGATGGTCATGATAAAGGAGAAAATAAAAGGTCTCATTTCCAAAAGGATACCCACCTTCATAAGGAATCTCACTCCCAAAAGAGATTCATCCATAAAGAATCTCATCCTCCAAGGAGATTCCAGAAATATCAGAAGGGTCAATGAAGAGAAAAACATTTCTCCTCATGCCCATGCAGTCAAAGATGATGAGCCACCCACAAAGTTGTCCAAAGAAGAAATCGAAGATTATGTTTTATTTTCCACCCTCTCAGGATCTATGACACTTGGAAAGGATACTTGGCTCATAGACAGTGGTGAATTTAAGCACATGATGGGTCAGAGAGACATTCTCTCTATCCTTACATAAAATAACTTTCCCCATAAATTTACACTCGGAGATGATTACCAGTACCCTGTCAAAGGAGTGGGAGAATCCACCTACAAACTTGATTCAGGGACCCCGGTGAAAATGAAGGATGTACTATATGTACCTGGTTTGACAAATGTTTTTTTTTTGTATCTCAACTTTAGATAAGAAAGGTTTCATGGTTTCATTCATAGATGGTGAATTTCTTATGTGGCCTAAAGGAAAAATCATAGAAGATGCAATTGTCATTGGAATAGAAGAAGGTGGCTTGTATAAGTTAAAAGATCACTCAGATGCAGCCTTGACTCACTCCACTGAGATTCCATGTGAACTTTGGCATAGAATACTGGATCACATCAACTACAAAGACTTACCATATGTAAGCAAGGTAGTTACAAGTCTACTAGAACTCAAGGTTGATCATGAAGGTGTGTGCAAGAGGAAAGAACATAAAGAAACCTTTCCCAAATAGAGACAGTAAAGCAGAAGGAATCTTGGAGCTCATCCAATCATATGTATGTGGTCCAATTCCGTCATCCTCCCTTAGTGGGTATGTATACTATCTGTCATTCATTGATGATTATTCTCGCAAGACTTGGGTTTTTTTTTTTTTGGTAATCCTGAACCTTTTTGACTTGGCGAGGGATTTCCTTGGCGGAGATGCCATGACCCAAAGGAATCTAAGCCGTCAAAGTCACTTGGGGTTCACACCCGTCTTGGACTGCACCAACCCTTACATGGCTGGATTTTAGGTGTCCCCAGGGGTTTCGAACTAGTGACTTTCACTTACGAAGTTCCTTAACAACTCACTCCCTCACCGAATTCTATTGACCTCGGGGACCTTGGGTTTATTTCTTGAAATCAAAAGATGAAGTATTTTGAAAATTCAAGGAATTCAAAGCCTTGATAGAAAATCTCTCAGAAAGAAAAATCAAGATACTCAGGTCAGATAATGGAGGAGAATACACCTCAAAATAATTTGTAAGCTTTTTCAAATATGTTAGGATTAAGAGGGATCTCATCACTCCCTATAATACTCAACAAAATGGTGTAGAAGAAAGAAAGAATAGAACAATAATGGAAGCAATGAATACTATGATCCACGATCAAGATCTTCAAATGCACTTATGGGATGAAGCAACAAGAACAACAATTTATGTTCAAAAAATATTATCCCATAGTGCACTTGGATTCAAAACCCCGAACAAATGTTCTTCGGAAAGAAGCCATAAGTAAGCCATCTCAAAATATTTGGCTGTCTAGTGTTTGTACACATTTTGAAAGAAAGGAGAACTAAGTTGGACGCTTCAGGAAAGAAGGGAATATTTGTTGGATACTATGAGGTCTCTAAGGCCTTCAGAATTTACATACATGGTTACCATCATATTGAGATCAATAGAGATGTAACCTTTGAATAAGATGAAACACTCAAGAAATCAAGAAGATGCCATCTTGAAGAAGTATATGAAGAAGAACCTGTTGCTCCCAGAGCTGCAGAACTCGTGAGGGAAGTTATAGTGACCCTTGATGATGAGATTCCAGAAGATCATGATATGAAATAATCTCAAGAACCTCCCTAAATGACAATCTCTCACAAGAGAAAGCTAGCTTGGGAAATAGAACTTATTCAAGATGGAGAGAAGTATGGTGCTCCAGAAGGAACCATGAGACAACACAAGAAACCTAATCCATTCTCCAGTTATATGGCTTTGATGTGTGATCTCATAGAAAAGGAACCCACTTGCTTTGAAGAATCCATTCAAAAGAAAGAATGGGTGGATTCCATGACTAAAGAATGATGTATGAGAAATAGTTCCCAAACCGAAGAACAAAGATGTGGTATCTTCCAAATGTATATACAAGATAAAACATGTTGCCAATGGAAGTATTGTAAAACATAAATCAAGGTTTGTAGCTCGTGAATTTTCTCAAAAGGAAGGCATTGATTATGAAGAGACATTTTCTCCTGTAGCCAGATACACTTCTATCAGAACCATCATGGATATTGCAGCCAAGATGAAGTGGAATTTACACCAGATGGATGTGAAAACAACCCTCTTAAATGGTGTTATTGAAGAAGAAGTGTATATAGAACAACCACAAGGGTTTGAAGTTGAAAATAGAAAGACTCATGTCTGCAGGTTAAAGAAGGCTCTGTACGGGTTGAAGCAAGCTCCTAGAACTTGGTATGCTAGAATTGACAGTTTCCTGATGAGCTTGGGCTTTACCAAGAGTAAATTTGATTCTAAACTTTACTTCACAGTTATGAATGATGAGCCAGTTATATTTCTACTCTATGTAGATGGCTTATTCTTAATTGGAGAAGAAAATCTCATTGCAGATTGTAAGAAGAACCTTGCTGCAGACTTTGAGATGAAAGACCTAGGATTGATGAATTATTTTTTAGGTATTGAATTTTGGCAGAGCCCAGAGAAGATATTCCTTAACCAAGGTAAGTATGCAGTTGAAATACTAAAGAGGTTTGACATGTTGGAATGTAAAGCCATGAACACACCCATGTAAACAAAGTTGAAGCTCCTATTTGATACTTCGTCAGAATTAGTTGATGCCACTCTATACAGATAGATCATTGGATCGTTGATGTATTTGACGAATACTAGGCCAAATATATGTTTTTCTGTGAACACCTTGAGTCAGTATTTGGTAGAGCCCAGATGTGTTCACCTTGTTGCTGCAAAACATGTGATGAGATACCTTAATGGTACGTAGGACTTTGGTCTCTGTTATACTGGAGATAATGACTTTAGACTGATTGATTACACTGATTCAGATTGGGTTGGAAGTGTTTTATGATAGAAAGAGAACTTCAGGATGTTGTTTCAGTCTGGGGTCAGCCATGATTTCATGGTAGAGTAGGAAGCAATCCAATATTTCTCTCAACATGACAAAAGCAGAATACATTGTTGCATGTTCCTCCAGTTTTGAAGCCATATGGCTTCAAAAGTTGTTCACAGGTCTATTCAATCTGGAGATGGAAGCCACCATGATTCTATGTGATAACCAAAGTTGCATAAATATGATAGAGAACCCTATGTTCCATGATAAGTCGAAGCACATAGAGATCCGATATCACTACATTCATGATATGGTGCAGAGGGGAGATATAAAGCTCCAATATGTTGGCATAGATGAGCAGGTTGCAAATGTGTTGACCAAGCCTCCATCTCGTGTGAAGTTTGAATACTTTCGAGACAAGATTGGTATAGTCCAAAAGGACCTCCCTTGAAAGGGGGAGTGATGCTAATGATACTATGGTATCCTGACCAAAAATGGGTAGCTTCGTTAGGATTTTATATCGTAGGAGATTGATCATCCTTGGACAGATCCCGAAGGTTGTGTAAGGACGGTCTATCAGATTACTTGTGCATTTAAATGCCAGTTGTGGTCATTAGTGGTAGCTCTATTAGGATTTTATAATCTTAGGGAATCTTTTGATTCTTGGGAATATCCCAAAGGTTCGATGAGGACGGCCTGTTAGAGTACCACGTGGTAGCTCCATTAGGATTTTATATCCTAGGGAATATTATGATTCCTGGGTATATCCCGAAGGTCTGGTAAGGACGGTCTGTCAGAGTACCACAAAATGTTGTTGTTACACTTGCCTCATTCTGTTTCTACATGATGATGATGTTGTTATCTCAGTCTCATGTTGCTGATGTTGTTGTATCAACCTCGTGCTGTTGATGATGTTGATGTATCAACCTCATTCTGTTGTTGATGATGTTGTATCAGTGTCGTTTTGTTGCTGATGATGTTGTACTAACCTCATGCTACTAATGATGGTGTTGATGATTTTTTTTCTTTAGTGTTATGCTAATTTATGTTGATGCATATGATGATGATGATGTTATTTCCATCTCCATGTTGTGAACAATGATGTTATTGATGATGAGAAAAAAATTTGATGATTTGTATATATGCTTGTCAATGTTCCAGATGCTGATGATGTTCTTTCCCTCTCTCTCTCTATTGATTATTTTGTATTGAGTTATGTTAGTAGAATACCCTTCTTGTTAAGGTGGAGTGTTAAAATATTGTAACTGCGAAGAATATTCTAATTATAATTGAGTTATTTTTATATAGATCAAATACCCTTTTGTGGATTGATCATGTCGAGCTTTGTATAATATCAAATCCCCTTTTGTGGATTGGTCAAACCATAGTTATATTGTGTTGTTTGTAAAGTCAACCCCTAGGGATAATTAAAGTGGTTTTAACTACTAGTTGAAGAAGTCGACCCAACTTGGTGAAAAGACATAACCCTAGTGCCTCCTATCTAGTATAAATAAGTTAGGATGGCGCCTCACTTACTCACTCACTCATTCACTAAACAACTAAGCATCTTTTGGAGGTATATGCAGTTGCAAGAAGGAGAGAGAGGCACATTGCTCAATCTTGGATATTCTCTAGTGTTTTGGTCTTTAGTCTTGTCATTGTATTGGCAATCTATCATTGAGGAAGTTTTTGCTGGGTTTTCTCCCCCATGAGGGTTTACCAGGATAAAACGTTATGTACCTTGTGATTGTGTTTCTTTCAGTGATCCTGCTTATACTATTATTGTCTAGTAATTTGAAAAGAACTTAATAACAACTCTAAATTTAACACACTTCTCCTTTGGTCAATAGATATGCCTTGAGATCCAAAACTCGAGAGACCAACCCTTCTTATGGAGAATTTTCCCTTGACCCTCCTCCTCACTATCAGGCGGGCATAAAATCCCATCTCTCGAAAGAAAAATAAAGAGTCATTGTAGAAATTCACCAAGGAACCCAAGCGACCATAACAAGGGTTGTTAAAGCAAAGAAATCCCTTCCGTCGAGGGAAAAATGATCTTCCTTTCCTTCAACGCGAGATGGGTTGGGGGTGCCCCAAAGAAACTAGACCTCAAAAGAATGTTCCTAAGCCTAAAGTCGAGTGTAATCATGATCCAAGAAACAATGTTCTTCGACGACAAAGCTAGAGAAATTTTCAGTCCTTGGCTTAGGAATCGGTATTTCAATACAATTGACGCTTCTAGTTTATCAGGAGGCTTTCTTACCGGGTGGAGCCCTAATTTTAAGTCCTTGTCCTTCTCTGTTGTTCGCTCTTCAATTTTAGTCAAATTAAAACATAAGAATAGTTATTTAGCCTTCTCAGTGGTCAATATTTATGGTCCCTACTCTGATAGGAACTCTTTCTGGGAGGGCCTGATTTATTCAGGATTTTTTCACGACCCTTTACTGGTGGCAGGGGGGATCTAAATTTTACCCTATACCTGTGAGAGGTTTAGGGAGTGCACCCAAGGGTAGACAAGCAGAGCAATTCTTTCCTGTCTCTTTTAGAAAATTCTAGACTGGTGGATATTGAACCTGTGAAGCTCTCTCCCACTTGGATAAATTTTAGAATCGGGGATGAGGTGGCTGCAAAAAGATTGGATCACTTATTAATTTTGGAACCCCTCCTGAATCTGTGCTCAAATTTTAGAGCAGTGGTAGATGTTGAAGGAATTTCAGATCACCGCCCAGTTTCCTTATATTGGTCTTCGAGCTTTGGGTCCCCTCCTCCCCCTCTTAAATTTTTCCAGTCCTGGCTGGAAGAAGAATATTTCAAGGATCTGGTTCTCTCCACTTGGGTCAAGATTTCTCCTCTGAACCCTGTTCCACTCATGACACAATTTGTAGCTAATATTAAGACTTTGAAAAGTGCCATTAAAAAATGGCTTCCTCTTTGGAATTCCAAAAGGCATCGTTTCATTCGAGACAATGAAGAAAGTCTCATCGAGGCCCTTAGGAAGCTAGAGGAAATCCCTCTCTCCAGTGCAAAGTGAATTGAATTAACAAAATTGGAGGAAAAACAAAATGCATGGATAAAGACAGAGGAACAAGAATGGCGCATTAAGAGAAGGGCTCTTTGGATAAAAGCAGGAGACAATAACACCAAGTTTTTTCATTAGTTTGCGAACTATCAAAGAAATATTAACACAATATAGGAAATCAAAGATGAAGAAGGAAATGTGGTAGTTTCCTTTGAGGAGTACAAGGCAAAGCTTAGAGTAAAATTCTTCAGTAATATTTTCTCAGCCCCACCTGGTTTCCCTATACAAGAAATTATGGAGGTACTGGGAAAATTTCCCACTGTTTTTATGAAGATATGAATTTATCCTTGGAAGAAGAAGCCACAAAATCAGAATTGACAGCGATGTTGTTTTCCATGAAGAATGGAAAAATCCCAGGCCCAGATGGTGTTACATCGGAATTCTAGGAGTTCTATGACTACTTGAAAAATGATCTTTTGTTGGTGGTAAGGGAATCAAAAAAGGAAGGAAGAATTCATGGTCCTCTAAATGCCACCTCGCTATGCCTTATCCAAAAAAAATAGTGCCCTTCTTCCTTTGAGGATTATAGACCAATTTCTTGCTGCAATGTTATCTATAAATTAATATCTAAGATTGTCTCTAGAAGAATGAGACTGATGCTTAGTACTTTCATAGGAGAATAACAATTTGGTTTTCTACATAGTAGCCAAATCCACGACACGGTTTCCATCGCTCAAGAAGTGCTCCACTCTGTCAAAAAAATAAATCTTAAGGCAACCAACCTTAAACTGGATCTCTCCAAAGCTTATGACCGAGTAAAATGGACTTTTCTGCATCTGGTCCTTATCCAATTGGGCATGAGTTTGAAATTCGTCAGTTGGATAATGGTATGCATTCAAAGCGCTTCCTTTTTCATCCTTATCAATGGAGCTCCGTCCTGTTTCTTCAAAGAATCCAAAGGAATTTTCTAGGGATGCACCCTCTCTCCCTTTTTGTTCTTGATTGTTGCAGAGGCACTAAGAAAACTAATAAACAAGTCCAGATCCAATGGCCTCCTGAAAGGAATTGCAGTCTCTAAATATGAATTAGTAACACATTTGTTATTCTTGGATGACATCTTTTGCAACTTGTTCAGTTCTTAGAGGAATTTGAATTCCTTTAAAAATATTTGAAACCTCTATTGCAACGCTACTAGAATGAAAGTAAATATGGAAAAATCTTGTTTAATTCTTAATTACTGTGCGGAAGTGGAAGAATCCTCCTTTTCCAACACCTTTCCAGCCCAAAAGAAACCTCTCTTTGAGGGACTCAAGTATCTGGGTTTCAACTTAAAACTAGACAATTACAGGAAAGAAGACTAGAGTTGGTTAATCAGAAACGTTGAGGCCAAAATAGCCATCTGGGTCAATAGACTCCTTTCCAAAGGAGGAATACTAGTGCTAATTAAAGAAGTCTTAGAAGGAATTCCCGTATACTAGAACTCCATAGTTGAAATACCTAAAGGATTCTTAGATCACATTCACCGTATAAGATTTTTCTTTTTATGGGCAGACAAAACTCTCCTGGAGGTACTCATCTGGCCAATTGGAAATCAATTGCTTTCCCTAAAGAAATGGATGGATGGGGTTAAAAGAACATTCTTCTTTTTGCTCGAGCCCTAACAGGAAGGAATCTCTGGAGACTAACCCTCGAGAACTCTCTATGGGTAAGAGTTACGAACTCCAAATATTTTCCCAACCTATCTGTTTCTGAGTGGTTTCGAGATCCTATGAAATATTCCAAAGGCTCAATTGTGTGGAAGCATCCACCCTAGTTGGAAATTGGACTGTCTGGCGTATTGGAAATGGGTCAAATATAAGACTGGGAGAAGATCCATTGTTGGGAGTGGGAAACAACTATAAATTTTCTATCCCCCTCCTCCAGTTTTTTAAGGACAAAAACCTTCGATTCTTGAGCGATATAAACACTGGATTTCCCCAGATCATAGGTCATTTGGGATGGAATAACGAAGATTCTCTTGATCTCCCTGAATCTTTGCGAGACGAGTGGAACTCCTACATCTCCCTCTTATGCGAAAATTTTATCTCCCTGGATAGAGACTCTAAAGATTCTCTTTCTTGGTAAAAAAATCCACAGAACGGGTCCTACTCAGTCAAATTGGGCTACAAAGATTGGTTAGAAGGTAACATTGTGACCCCTACGAAATGGTGGTGGAAGCCTCTTTGGAAACTCAAAGCTCCTCCTATATGTAAATTAACTCCATGGCTTGCAATGAACAACAAATTGTTGACCTAGGATAATTTCCTTAGAAGAGGATGGTGTGGACCCAACATATGTCCACATTGCAAAGAAAATCAAGAAACTATTACTCATCTTTTTGTCTCATGTCCCTATGCAAGAAAGGTTGCACAATGAATAAAAGAACAACTAAAAGCTAAGGCCAATTGGAATCATGACTTCGTCGAAGACTGTTTCAGATCTTGGATCCAAGACATATCAGTTTCCTTGTATGCTAGCCTACTTGGTATCATGATCTCGAACATCTGGTGGGCTCGAAAAGACTCTATTTTTAAATATAAGTATGTTCCTCTTGAGGTCACTACGAAAATATCGCTTAGTTAGGTAGAAGAGTTCAAGGCATAATTAAGGGAAAGTAAGTCTCGAATAATAATTCCTCCTCCCATTGATTACACAATCCCTTGGGGATACTTCGACGAGGCCAGTCAAGGACACCCTCCTTCATGTAGAGTGGGGGTGGTCCTTTTTATTAGTCACAACCATTTTATTCACATAAGATATGCACCAGGGGACAAAACAAATAATAGAGCATAACTTATAGCACTTTGGACCCTTTTGGAAATTGCAAAGGAAAAAAAACTTGTTAAAGCTTCAAGTTTTTGGTGACTCCAAGTTGGTGATCGATTGGGCGAGGGGTAACATTAATATTCAAAATCCCATGTTGGCCTTATTGCTAAGAGATATAAAGCTTAATTTCAGATATTTTGAATGGCTATCCTTGCAACACATTCTGAGGGAACTTAATACAAAGGTAGATGAACTCTCAAAGGAAGCTTTGCAGCTGCAAAAAGGAGCCTTTGGTTTTTATGAGTTATTTGAAGGAAAAGCAACTGAAGCAATGAAGTTTCTTCTCTGAAGAAGTTTTTCTTTTTTGGACATATAGGGTTGTATATGTTTTTGGTCAGTTTGAACACGATGAAGAAGTTTTTTAAAAAGCCTATAAAAACGTATTTTGAAGTAGATTAGATATATAGGCTGTATAATTCTTGAAAAAATCTTACATAAACTTGACATGAAAGATTACAACATGTATATTCTCATATAAATATAAAAGTCTTTTTTCTTATGAATATATATATATATATATATATATATATATATATATATATAAAGGAGTGATGGATACTTAATTTTAAATTCAATTCTTATTAATCATATTGAAAGGAATGTAAATAATTTCGATGATCCAATTTTTGATCAAATCATATTCTATTTATTTATTTTTATCAATTAGTATAAATCCATGATGAGTATAGACTTTGGAGAAGGGGGACATGAAAATTAGGCCATTCTTCCTGCCCAATGGGGATGTTTGAAAAAAGACACATTTACATAGCTAGTGTCATGTTCCAGCTAACAGCTTGTTAGCTTTATAATTTATGTCTCCAAAGAAAATGCTCTAATTTAAGTGATTCACAAATGGTAATTAACAACTAGTTAGCTTCATAATTTATGGCTTCAAGAAGATGTTCTAATTTAGATTCACAAATGGTATTGATAAAATAAGTCACCAGATATAAATTTCATAATTTATGGCTCCAAGAAATTGCTCTAATTTAAGTTATTCACAAATGGTAATTAACAACTAGTTAGCTTCATAATTTATGGCTCCAAGAAGATGCTCTAATTTAAGTGATTCATAAATGGTATTGATAAAATAGCTTCATAATTTATGGCTCCGAGAAGATGCTCTAATTTAAGTGATTCACGAATGATATTGATAAAATAAGGTAGCAAAAATAAATTTGCCTACTAGTTATATAGTTATTTTTTTGTTTGTTTGTTAATTTGTGCAGGACCTGTGATTAACCTGTGGCTTGAGACTTGAGAAACCGCGGGGATCGCACCCGGCCTGAGCCACACCAACCCTTAACATGGTTGGATTTTTTGTCCCCGCAGGTTTCGAACCGGTGACTTTAACATCACCGAGTGGCTTAACAACACACTCCGTCACCGACTGTCCTACACCTCGGGGACTCTACTAGTTATTTAGTTATGTGTAGTGTATAATTTATATTAAAATTTTAATAATAGTTTTTTAAGATATATTATTTTTACATTTCATTTGTATTTATATTGAAAATGTGTTTTGATTTTTTGATTTTAGATTTTTTAAAACAATCATCAATTTTTTATTTAAAAAAATCTATAATATGATGATGATGGTTAATCTCAAGTGAAACTAAAATTGGTCTATTAGATCTGATTAATTGGATTTCTTTAAAATATTATTTTCTTTAAAATATTATTTGGATGCTTGAAAAACATTAAAAGAAGTGTTTCAAGAACACTAAAGATTTGATGACTTAGAAGGTCAAGAAAGTTGATATTGTGACAAATATTTAGAAATTGAGATCTAATTTAAATATACTTTAGGAGAAAGTGCTTTTCATATTTAGATTATTAATTTTATGTAACAAAAATTAAAAAATATTAATTAATTAATTTTTTGTTTAATAGATAATAGTAAATATGAAATTTCAAAACTACTTAATGAAAAAACTTTCCCATTCTCTGAAATATTCTAGAAAACATAATAATTAATAAATAGTTATGATTATACAAATACCATTTTTATAAAATTTAAACTCCTGTCCATCCACTACTAACAATAACCAGCTTGCTGAGCAGCAGATAGTATATACAATATTGAATATATTCTAGTGTATATATCTAATGTATATATTAAGATGATCCAATAATATATATATTAATAACCAGCTTACTGAACTGATATATATATCAAGATGATTCAACTATGTGTATACTAATAATCAGTTTACTGAGCAGCAGATAATATATACACTATTAAATATATTCTAGTTACGCATACCTATTGACAATGGGCAGATTTAATAGGGGTTTAGTGCTTAATTAGTTTTCTATGGACAGGATTAAATATGGCTGGAATATTCTTAGTAGTCACACAAAATAAATGGCTGTGATTTCAATCATTAACTTCCTAGCTATTATAAAGATATCAGTTCATGTGTTTACTTTTTTACATTTACCTAATCATATTTAAAAATTACTTTGATAGGTAACTGATTGCCACGTAAGTGATTAACATAAATTAAAATATTAACACCAGATAAATGAAGCCCAACTATTTATTTGTTAATAGATAATAAAATTTAATATATTCTTTTAAAGATTCATTTCATCTTCTCAACCTTTAGGAGTTCACCAGCAGCTATTTTGCTGCTGTGCTAGTATATATATCTAATATATATATCAAAATGATCAGACCATGTATATACCATCCAATCCAATCTCAAACTTGCATTGTTATGTAAAAGCATTAAAGTACCACACTTAGCTACATGTTCTACATTCATTATAAGCGCTTTGTCTTAGCTCTCCATTTGGATTCGAGAGCATCCAATGGGATGTTTATCAGAAATGTCCACTTGACCATTTTGGATAGATACGCTACATCTATGGGAGCTCAACTTGCACAAAACGCAATCCACCTTACCAATATGTAAGTAATAATAGAATAAGTTGAAGAAAGAGGAACACACTAATGAATTCCGCCTGCGTACTTATCCATTCCACTTCAGCAGCACAAGTGTGACAAACGCTGAAGGGTATAAGCAGCGGTGGCTGTGGAATATGGCTTACAGATTTCGAACTTGAAATGACAGTAGCGGTGGAATAGATGTCGGTACATGACATGCATTATCCAAAATCAGTGCTGTGGCGTCATTAAGATATGGAACAGTTTATTTATGTAACATTTCTATTTTCATGTTGGTGAGTTAATAATTTAAATTTTTGATTAATTTTATTAACATCTAAGTTAAAATGAGACAAAACCTTTTGACAAAATTCTAAAGCACATAGTCTGAAACCTAGACTATCCTGGAAATCTAACCAAATTCATTTCCATTTTTATCCAAAAACAGAGGTGCTTGCTACAATTTTAAACTTTTAACCTATTTCATATTGGTCAGATAGATGGTTGCAAAGTGAAACACGTAAACACTAAGTACCTTTTTCTTTCCCAATTGAGTAAACACAAAATACTTCTCGAAGAAAATTGGCATTCTGT
>ML780695.1:178308-199798 GCA_009831015.1 Picea engelmannii | reverse complement strand
AATCCCACCATTTCGTTTAAGACGGCGGTCTGGTTCTGGATGACCACGCAGTCTCCGAAGCCTTCCCCCCACACTGTGATGATTGGAAAATGGAGTCCGTCGGGCAGTGATACGGCCGCGGGCAGAGTGCCGGGATATGGAGTGGTGACCAACATAATCAACGGCGGGGTGGAGTGCGGGAGAGGCAGCGACTCAAATCAAGAGGACCGCATCGGTTTCTACAAGGCATACTGTGACATTCTCGGCGCGAGCTACGGATCGAACGTCGACTGCAATACTCAGAGGTCTTTCGGAGGTTAATCTGAACCTCAACTCAACTCGTCACATCAACACTCACTCAGTCGCTCTCTCTCGCATAACAACTACTGTTCACTGTTATCAGCACATTCATAGTCTACTTATAGGACAGATGTGCTCACTGCTATGCATGGATGTATAGTACGTCTAATAAATAATCCGAGATTTGTGGTGGCGACTGTGTAGCCAGGGTGCTTCGAGTTGCTGAGAAGCATATTATAAATATGAATATAATAAAATGGAAATTAATTACTCATGGGACGTTCCATTTCTTTCCTTTTCAAATAACGTTTTCGTGGTTTTTGAATAAAAGACATTAAAAAAAATTGCAAGTGTGTTTAAAATAAAATAAGAAGTATATAAAAAGGTAATATATTAGATATTATTTTCGAGATTAACTGTGTAGTGTAAGTCATTAATCTATGACCCATATTCATGAATATTAATCGCAACTGACCAATAATTTTCATGATTTAAATAGTCCACAATAATATATATATAATTAAGAGATTCACAAAATCCTACCTCAAACCACATTTAAAACCGACACCAACTACCTATAATGTTCCTTTTAAAAAAATAATTAAGATTATTACCTTTAAAAAAATATAAAGATAAATAAGTACCATTATTTCCTGATATTTTAAAACAAATTTATGGGTATTATTTTTAGCACATAGGAATGTATGTCGACAATTTTTCCGTTTTGAAAGAGGAATTTAAAATTTAAAATTTAATAATTTTACAAATAAATTGCAATTATATTGTATGGTTTAATTTTATAAATAAATTAATATTGTATGGTTTAATTTTATAAATAAATAAATAAATATTGTATAGATGATCAATTTTGTTATTTATTTATTGGTTTATGATGATGGTTCTTTATGTAGAGTGTGTCACATTTGTGACATTAAGAAGGTTGAAGATGAAAAAACACTTTCTTTTAGATTGTCCAACCTATACTTAGATTAGATCTCATTTTCAAAATATTTTTTACACTACCAACCTTCCTAACGTCTTAACTCAACAAAAGTATGGTGATATTGGAAAACTTCTCTTAATTCTTTTTGAGCACATAATCAAAATTCTAAAGAATAGTAAGTATAGTAACTAATCACTTATCTTCTTAAGATCTTTTTTTCTGATAAAAAGATTGGAGATAAACTTTTTGTTTTATTTTCTTCAGGTAATAGGATGATTGCAATGTTACAAATATTTTTATAATGATAACTAATGTGAATGTGTGTATAGAGAGCTTTGCAATAAAAAATAATTTTCATTTTCCATTTTCTCATTATCATTTTTGTTTATTTAAAATTTTACTATTAAAATGATAAGATGGTAAGAATTTGTTTATATTTTAATAATGTAGATTTTCTTATTTAAGATAATTATAAGTTAAGAGTTTCACATAATTAATTTTCTTATAACTTTTTTGTTTTAAAAATATTGATTTTCTTATTTAAACTAGTTATAATTTTTTATTTTAGTAATATTGATTTTTTTATTTAAAATAACTTTAATATGAATACATTTTTTATTTTAGCCATCTTGATTTTTTTCTTTAAAATAATTATAATACAAAAATACTTTTGATTTTTTTAATTAAAACTAATACATTATATAAATAATATTTTATTTATTTTTATTGTAAATTCAAATTATCTCTTCTTCATACAAACACTTCTATTTAAAAAGATATCCATATCAAACCTAACTAATTTATTATGTACATATCATATGGAGATGAATATTCTTTTACTTAATAACTAATTTATTATGTACATATCATATAGAGATGAATATTCTTTTACTTAATGTTTATAGGATAAATTTTATAGTTTAAACAATATGCTTACCTTGAAGTTACCTTTATGTCATCGTTGTTATAATACTAGCACAGCCACTAATACATACTAGCACAGTCGTTAATATAACAACTGGATAATGTCGAAAAGTATTTGGTGGTAAAGAATTTATTAAATTTTATTATTGATTAACAAATAAATGGTTGCCCTTTATTTATTTGGTGTTAATATTTTAATTTCTTTAATCACTTACCAATCAGTTAGCTATCAAAGTAATTTTTAAATATGATTAGGTAAATGTAAAAAAGTAAATACATGAACGGATGTCTTTATAATAGCTAGAAAGTTAATGATTGAAATCACAGCCATTTATTTTGTGTGACTACTAAGAATATTCCAACCATATTTAATCCTGTCCATAGAAAACTTATTATGTTTAAATTGTTATAATAATATTTAAAAAAAATTTTCATGAAATATTTGTAGTGATTGATATTTTTCCTAACTAAAAAATATCACAATTTGTATTTCATTTTCAAATAAAATTACATTTTTCAGATGTTTAAATCATAATACAAATAAAAATATATAGATAAATATTATATTTACAAGAATAAAAAAATATAATACACTTATTATTATTATAAATAATAAATAACCATTAAACTTATCAACAAAATCATTAAAAATAATAAATAACCATTAAACTTACTAACAAAATTAATTATATATATATATAGAGAGATATTTTTAAATCATCTAATATTAAATATCATTAAGAATGATAAATAACCATTAAACTTATCAACAAAATCATCATTATATTATATATATATAATATTATGTTGATTTTAAAATCATTAAATAGTAAAAATTTGTAGAAATTTAAATTATATATATATATATATATATATATATATATATATATATATATATATATATATATATATATATATATATATATATGTTTTTAAGTGTTTTTTTAATAGATCTATAAGTTCGTTGTGAGGACTTATCTTGGTATGCGTTTTCAGTTATTTTATTAAAAATAATTATTTATATAGATTATGATACACATAAAAATAAAAATACAAACAATGACAAAATCAATAGATAAATAATATTTAAATTTATAATAATTTTATTTTCATTTTGGTATTTAACTTTGTGCCTTGTACCATATTTTATTTTTAGAACCCATTTCTTATTTTAATATAAAATATGCATAATTAATGTGGTGTCTTATGGACAAATCTTATGTAAAGTTAAATTTTCATATATAGAAAGAACCAAACCATGAGATTACTAAATTATGATTATAATTTAGCATTTTTCTTTTCCTTGAAAACATCTACTTACTATCACTATCATTGAATTATCTCTATAACGAAAATGATGCAACATTTTCATTTTCCATTAATTTTGTGGATTTAAATTGAATGATGAAGACTACACCATATTGTTATAGTGTCTATTGCCACCATTGAAGTATTGATGATCTTATTGTCCTGGTCCATATCCTACTTGTAGACACATTTTCCTCACACCTCCTTGAGATCTTCTAAAAACCAGTTTTTTGGAACTTGTGCGTGTCGTGGCAATTATGCAACACACATATACGCGAGTTTCCCAAAAGGAAAGTCACGTACATGCTAATAAATGCTAAAAAAATATATGTTACGGGTTTGGTTAGTTTCCTAACTCCTTTTACCTGTACTCAATTGTCTCTAACTAACCATAGATGGCTTAAATAGATCATCAATCCAAGGAGAAAGGTAATGAATGAATGCATATCAAAGAAAACAAAAGTTGGTTGATCATTGCCATGTTTGCAAACCCCTAAATCTCTCATTCTTTTCCGAATCTCAACTTGGAAACCCTTGTTTCTAGTCTTCCTTGAAAACCACCTTATCTGACTAGGAGCCTCCTTGAATTCTTCTCAATTTTGTTGGTGTATCAAAGATTAAGACCTACCTTATTGGAGAAGCTTGGGTGGAGAGACCCAGGGTCCTTTTGAAAAAGCAGTTTCGCGACAATGCAGGTAACTGATTAACCTTCATAATATTAATTTTAATAAGATGCTCATTCCTTCAACATTTTGTGTTCTCAATGTTTAATTTATAGTTGTTCAATATCTATTGTGTAGAACACTAATTGTAATGAATTTCTTTCATATTTGATCGAACTAACAAGTTATTTATTAGTATAACTACTTTTTCTCGTAGACTTGTATTTGTGAGTTTTGCAGGTTTCAGAAGAAGCAATCCGAAGGAGCGAGAGGGTTCTAGAATTCGGATCTACATAGAACGTAGGACTGCAAGTAAGTTTACCTTTTCGTCTTCTTCGAAAGTTAGATATTTTCGATTAAATTATAGAATCTTTGTTGTCTAATGTTATTAGAATTTGCTTGTCTTTTACAGTTATCGATCTATTTTAGTTATCTCACAACTGTAGGGGAGTTTCCCCATAACTAAATTTGGCAACCATACTAGGGAATTCTCCCTAGTGGGCCTATCTTTGCGCTTTTCTTTCTTTGTTTTTCTTTTTTATTTGACTTCTTTCTAATACTTGATCAATAAATTTTAATTGTCTAAGTCCTTCTTGGTCCATCTAAGCATGATTGGCTATCTTCTTATTTATTTCTTGGAATATTTTGGGTCATATACATGCTATTGTTTTATAGTAGTCGTGTACATAAACATCCTCCAGTTAAGATAGTCTCATACATACGTGGGCTGCCATGAGTATATGCACACACATCTCTGTGGAGAATATTTTTTCAAATATTTTCTGTTTACTGAGTGTTGGGTTGGGTGTCTGAAGTCTCTTCTAGGGTTCTAGGACTTTGCTTATGTTGTTGTTTGGAGTTCCTAAGGTAATTAGTTAGGTTTTTTATAAAGAAAAACACAAAAACTTGCATTTATTTGTTTGTTGTTTCTAAGATTATAGAGGTGGTTTAGGGAGTTTTTCTAGGATTCTTTTGACTAGGATAGTCTCATTTGGTATCCTAAATAAGGTCTTTATAGGTTTGAGTATTTTGTTTCCACTTCTTTCTTTGTTGTTTTCTTGTTTTCTTTGAGAAGAAAGTTTGCTTAAAATTTTCTTATTTCTCCTTTTCCTTGTAAACAAGAAAAACAAAATAACTTTAGAAAGTGTGATTTCTATATAATTGTTACTCATATTTTTCGCCAAAAAAGAAAACCTTTTGAGGTGTACTTTCTGTTTTAAAGTGATTTTGGTTTCAAAGTGCATTTTGCATTCTTGAAAGGATTTCATTTTTTAAAAGTTAGTTATAGTTTTGATGAAAAGGATAGTGCAGTTTCTTTTTAGTTTCTTTGCATTAATGAAAATTGCATCGGTAATGCTTCCCATTTGAAAGAAAATTCTGCATGCTTGCATATCATTAAAAAATAAAGAGTTTGCTTCTTTTTTTGAAATGTTTTGCACTAATTTTCAGTGAAGAATAAGCATATTGCATATCAATGTTCTTATAAGTGTTTTGATTTTATATTGTTTCTTTAAAAACATCATTCAATTGCATTTGCTACCCCTTTTGAGTAAACACTATCCCTTTAAAATGAACACTTAACTAAAATTAACTAGGAATTTTGTTTTCAGGGTGAACAAACTACTTTGAGCATAGGGCCTTGGACCAGGTTCGAGAGTTAACTCTCCAATTCCATTAAATAAATTAGGAGCTTGAGATAGGGACCGTTAAAATGAAAATATCGTATAGGTGTGGCTAGGAAACTCCTCTCACAAAGGAGCCAAACATGAGGCCATGTGAAGAAGAGCCAAGGCGATAACCCCTATGAAGCTTGACTGAACGTAGTAGAAAGATCGTATTTTGGGGGTTTCACAAGTGCCCATATGATCCAAATATTAGGGGGGATTATAGTCTAAGCTCGAATGTATGAGTCATAAATTCATATTTTTATGTAAAAGGGAACTTGGTAGATATGTAATTGATGGAGTCAAAACTAATCAAAATTGACTTCATAAAAAAAGACACCTTATAAAAGGGCAATAGGTAGAGAGTGAAGGTTTGGAAGGAGAGGTCCAAAAATTGGCCTCATTGCATCTAATGGTTCTTCTTAATGGAATCCTTCTTCTCCAACTCTCTCTCTTTCTCATATTTTTTGGTGTATTTAGTTCATGGGTTTTCGTCAATGTTCTTGTGGTTAATTTTATGGCAGATTTAAATGTTTTCTCTTCTCCTCTCTCAACATTCAAGTCTTTCAGATCTTATCCCTCAAGATTTGGATCATTGGTATCAGATAGGGTTACTACTCCATGGTAACTAGGGTTTGAAGCATATTTTGGGTTCAAATGTTTGCAGCGATGTCCAACCTCCTTTTGACACTCTCGAAGTCCATTTGTTGGGCCATACATTGTAAGTATCATAGTTGGTCCACAGACATTACATGGTTTTTCTTCCCTCAGAACTTTCTTCACCATTGCAGGATCATCCTTACATGGATTCACTACATCCATTGGTATGCAAAATTTTCAGAAATTTTACAGGGTTTCCATGCTAGTCATGGAGGTTCCATGTCCTCTACAACAACCCAGGCTTCTCCACAAACTCTAAGCATCCTATTTGGCCCTCTGCACTTGGTTCTCTCATATTCAACTCTATTGAAGATTGATGCAAGCATTTTACGGCTTAAAAAAATATACGTGCAACATATGGAATCTTGGGAGATCTCATTCCAACCCTTTCTCAACTTACCCACAACTGTATAACCACCATAGGAGAACAATCATGGATGAAATATAGGGAACCGGTCTTTTGCAAACTTTATGCAGGTTCCACGACCTCTACATAGCGTTTTAGAGGGAAAAGTATAGCTCATTTTAAATTATTTTCTGTTAACTAAAATGGGATTTTTACAAAATTTCATTTCATTTCCCAGTTTGTGAAATATGATTGATTTAAGAAACAAAGGTTTGTTATACAATGTGACCGCGCGTCCCTTGAGTTTCAAGTAGATTTTTCTCACTCCATAGACTACAAAAAATAAAGTATCTTATATCAATGTAAATATCTCTTTGATACCTCAAATGGGACTTCAACAGAATTTGATGTCATCATCTGCACCAAAAGTTATGAACAAAATTGCAGCCTGCCATGAAAATAAGTTTTTTTCATTTCAATTTTTATTTTTTTGGATTTATTAAACCCTATTGTAATTTTTTGTACCCATGTAAAATACCCCATAAATTGTAAATGGAATGAATGAAATTTTTTCCATTACCAACTCGATTATGGGTCACCCAAAAAACCACAGTTATGGGTTAACCACACAAATCCCTTCTCTTCATTGGCACTTGACAAATTCTAATCATGGTGATAGAATGAACATAATGGCCCAATGGGGTCTCTTTTTTTTGCATGGGAGAAATGACGGGGACCATCATTTTCTAAGGGGGGAGGATTGATCTAAATATTAGGCGGGATTATAGTCTAATCTCGTATGTATGAGTCATATATTCATATTTTTATGTAAAAGGGAGCTTGATAGATATGTAATTGATAGAGTAAAACCTAATCAAAATTGACTTCATAAAAAAGGCACCTTATAAAAAGTAAATAGGTAGAGAGTGAAGGTCAGGAAGGAGAGGTCCCAAAATTGGCCTCATTGCATGTAATGGTTCTTCTTAATGGAATCCTTCTTCTCCAACTCACTCTCTTTCTCATATTTTTGTGGTGTATTTAGTTCATGGATTTTCGTCAATGTTCTTGTGGTTAATTTTATGGTAGATTTATATGTTTTCTCTTCTCGTCTCTGGGCATTCAAGCCTTTCAGATATTAGTCCTCAAGATCTTGATCACCATACCTTCCGGAGAGGTGACGCTTTCGAGGCTTTGGTATTTATTACCCTACCCATACATTTAATCTAGACAGTTGATTGTCCCCCCAAAAGTTGACTGCAAGATCGTATTCTTAATTTCCTTTCTTAGGTTTTGTAGAAGTGAATAGAAGGGGTTTCCTATGGTACCTGAGGTAGACGTTGCATCACACTTTTCAGTACCCCTAGAGGGTGCCCCACAAATTATTGGTACTTGAATCATGTAGGGATGGTTAGTGGAGGTTGGGGAAACTTCCTCTCACTCCTTCGTTTTGTGGTCCATAGGACTTAATCAACATGTGCCATTGTTTGGAAGGTCCTTACCTAACTTCATTACTACTGCGGTCTTCGTAACTAATCCACTCGAGCTGAAGTATTGGTGAAGTTGTTTGTGGTTGTTGATTCCATAGGAATTTTATAGTGGTGTTCTCTTTGTATGTAGATGACTTAGGTAAGTGCGTTGGTTAATGCCTTGGATCCGTGATTTAAAGTGGTTGATCAACCCCTTCGTAGGTCTAGGGGAGTTCAAGTCCTTCCACCTAATCAATTGGAAATTAATTCTTTGGAACTTACTTAGAGGCGTCGACTCGACCAAACCGACACTTTCATACCAACTGGTCTGGTTGAAATTATTGAGGTAGACACCGTAGAGAAAAAATGATTATGTGCTGATGGTTACACGAATATCAAATCTCCAGGTTGAAGACTTCGCCCATCCCTTTAACCCTCCATTAACTAGATTAGAGGACCTGATTATCTTGAAGATTCCATATTCTAGGTCGTATTACACTAACAATATCCCTCTTCGATGGGAATTTATGGATGGCACTTCATAAGTGTCTATGTCGGGGGTCCCTGCAACCCCCACTTCAACACTAGTGGGACGCGAAATGCTACCTCCTTTCATTTCTAACCAAACGACTTATGTGGTTCAATCCATAGTAGTTGCGTTGGTCAATCACTCTTCATCATGGATAATTGGGTCCACTCAGCCTTTGAGTTTGGCCTCATCGTCATTGTTGGTGTCTAATGATTTCTTATTTGGGATGTCGTCAATTGACATGTATAATGTATTAGTTGGTTCTCATCCAATTCCATAAAGTATTAACAATGGTTATGGGAATTCTTCAACTCCCTTCTAGGATGTTCCTTAGGGTGGAGGGAACATACCTCCATCATTCCCATCAATTTGGAGTGGGTATTTTCCATCTTCTAGTCCCAATCCCTTCACGAGATGGGGTGGTCCCATGGGTGAAAAATTCCAGTCCATCGGCATGTCGTCTTCCCTAAACCCTTTCACATTATTTGGTGGGTTCAGGAGTAATCCCTTCCCTTCGTTTGGAGTGACAACATGTGTTGGTCCTAAGGTTTGCACTTGATTGGTAGAGGGTAGATCTAGGCCACTTCAGTTGTTGGAAAGATTGGTTCTTTGTAATTTTGGTTTGTTTGTTTGTAAGGTCATCAGATGGGTAGGTTTTCAAGGACAAGGACAAGGATCAAGTTGGAATTTTTAACAAAATTCACCACAATGTTTCCCTTATCCAGTGGCATGCATGCTGGTGTAACAGATAAAAGGTGCAATAATATAACATATAAAACTAACAAGCATACAATTTGTTACTTGTTATTGGAAATTTCAGATCTAACACATTTTATTAAGCCTAAAACAATATTTGAAAATACATTTCTCAACAGGTTGTAAACACATTAGATGAAAGAGAAATAACATTTCCTTTGCAATACATTCAAGGTGCATCCAAATAATAAGAAAATATAAGTAATATTGAGAAAAGAGACAATTTGTTCACCAGAAGTTATATTCACTAAGTGGAAATCTTTGTAGGTATTTACAATTCATAAGCCAAAATTATATCATGATAACTTAATCTCCCACCAAAACCTAAACCATCCTCTCTTCAAAGATCCATCTCTTTATATTTATGCAGAGAAGGTTCAATTACCTAACTCAGATCTAAGTTTTGTAGTTCAGCTTTACATTACAAGTAGATCATGTAGATACTACTTAACTGCCACTCCCTAATTACAATTTGCAACCATTTCTTTAACCTGAGTGGAGTTGGGTTGATGTATCAGTCCATAAATCCTCATCAATTCGAAGTTAACAAAAAAAAACATTATTTTTATCAAATAATATCAACTTATTACAAGTGGCAGCAGTACCTGTAACTAAACTAAAACAAAATTCTATCAGTGCAACTTGAACTTATTGTTGGTAACTGAAGTAAAAGATGCAAACAAAATTTATTTAAAATTAGTAGCTAGAATTCGAATTTGCATTGATTCCCATGTACGACAATAACTGGAGACAAAAAATTAACACTAGAACAAAACTCACCCAAAATTTGGCAAATTTATGGGAAAAACGACCTCAAAGATCTCTTTGATTCTCCCAAAACGTGATACCTATGTAAAACCTGAGAGAGGTTTTTGTGAATGCGATCGTTTCCAATAAAAAAATATTTCGGCTTTCAAAAATTTACCTCCAACTGTTCAGAAGACATGCTGAAAACCAATGACTAAAATAGAGAAAACAAATTATTTGGCGAATTAATGGGAAAAACGGCCTCAAAGATCTCTTTGATTCTTCCAAACCGTGATACTTGTGTAAAAAAAGAGAGATTTTTTTGTGAATGGGCTCATTCCCAAAAAAAAAATATTTCATTTTCCAAAAATTCACCTCCAGCTGTTTAGAAGGTGCACCGAAAGCCAATGACTAAAATAGGGAAAAACAGAGTATTTCGAAAAATTCGGGTAGCGCCTTTTGATGTTTCTTTTACAAATTTTGATAATTTCTCTGTATCTTATTGTGTTTCATTTCAATATCCTCTTTTTTTTGTAGACTCTGAATTTACTGCTTCATGTCATCATTTTGTTGTTTCAGAGCTTACACCTAGTGGTTGTCATCTATATCCCTGTCAGCTTCAACTTTTGGCTTGATCGATGTCTTTACCTTGATTCCATTTTTGAGCCCCTATTCTTCCTGTGCAACAGGCTTGTTGAGGTCAATGGACAACTTGGATTTCCTTGGCCTCATTTCATAACTAGGTGCTTTCTCAAGTTGTTGATCAATTCCCTCTCTCACAGGTTCCTACATCCTCAACATTTTTCCTTTGATATCTGGTTTGACATCATTTGGAACCTGCTTAGGAACTAGCTTTGCATATGGAGTTATATCATCAGATTATTGCTTAGGGTCTGGACCAAGTTCATCACATTTTGTTCTGATTCAAGATCTGCAGGGTACTCTGTTTTTACAACAACATACTTTATACATGAGGTTTCCCCTTTATTGTATTTATGCCTTTCCTTATCCCCTTCCATCCCTTTGAATGTATGGATATCCATATCCTCCATATTGGAAAATTATAAGATGTCCGCTTCCTTTTCCTCATCCTCAATTATTATGGGATTTTCCTATTTCAAGGACGGGTAAAACCATGCCTTGGAATTTAACCTACTTGGTTTGTGAGTCTGTATTTTCTGTTAGGTTTACTAGGCATTTCAATGACTTAGCTCCATTTCCTATTTTTACTCTATTTAATTGCTATCACCCTCAAGGTGATACCATCGTGCCCTAGCTTCCTCTATTGACAATGGTGTTCGAGGGTATGCATTTCTTAAGGTTCACTCAAAATATGTAATGGAAACTACACACAACCCTGCAATAATAACAACTCAAGGCACAAACATGCATGATCCTTAGCACTTAATTTGTAATGATGGCTAAATTGGTGGAAACACACACAATATTGAGTGCACAAAGAGATGCAAATGCATGTGAGGCACCAACACACCTTATTCAAACTTTTAAATATTTTCTAAATGTTAAAACTCATAAAACAACATGTTCTCTGTTGTTTGCAAGAATATGGGCATTCTTGCAATTGGTGTCTTTTTGCATCAAAAGGCCTAAGTTAACCTATTTTAAAACCAACAAGTGACATAACCATGGTGATGTGACTTATTCAATTAAAATCATACCTTTTCCTAACTTTATAAAGAACAAAGAAATGATAAAAAGAAAATAGGAAGATGAAAACAAATTGAAATGACTCAACACACCATTGAAGAAAAACTAAGTAGAAACTAGGTTGACAAATGGATGGACTGATTGGAGTAATAGATGGCTAGGTGGAGACCTAGTATTTAACATCGAATCCAACTGGGGGTAGAACCTCCCTATGAGGTGATAAGAACAACATATTGTGTGTCGTATTTCTTTGATTTTTTCCACCCTGCCACCAACCACTTTACTCTGTTTACCAACCATGTTACCTATATTATTTCTATTGAAACTCAAATCTGAAACCATAGCCCAGTTCCTTTATGTTGATATGGAGTCATTATTATGTTTATCACATACCATATCAAACTAAAATCTTCATGCTCAGAAACAAGCTTATTTATATACATACACCTACTCCTAACCAACTGAAAACTAGTTGATCATGTAAAGTGAAATTTCCAATGCAACCACTTGAGCAATTGATTAACTAACTGAAACTGACCTCCATGTTTAAGCACAAATAGGAAAGAAAAAGATGAAAAATGTAACATCAATCTAAAATTTTGAATCTCATACTTACAATAAAATTATGGCTTTACAAAATGAAAGACATACAATTTATTGCTCCAGTTCAACTCCATATAAATGGCCATTGGATCTAGAAACTCGTGAAAAACCTATGGTTGACCCAAGAGATAATACTACCTCTGTATATTTTCTGTCCCATGGATGATATCAAACTTCTCTTCTTGTTGTTCAAAATGAATGAAATGATTTTCTCCATTACTGATTTCTTCAATTTTTTACTCAATGATGTCACATCCAGGCTCACCGATTTCTTGAATTTGTTTCTTTTGTATTTCAATATCATTATGTAGAAACATAATTTTCTGAGTTATTATATCATCAACAAGATAACTTGGAACAACAATGCATTCCTCAATCTGGTTTTTATGGCTAATATATTCCTACAGGTTCTTTGTTTTATTGATGAAAGCACATGGTTTTCGCTGTGACGTGCTTTGTAATTTATGGCTATAATCAGATCATTTCCCGCCTTTGAGAATAAAAGGTAGCATTGATTTATTCTGCATATCAACCAAAATATACTCCTTATCCAAAGCATCTACTTCATCAACAACATTGTTATAATAGTGATGTTTTTGTTCTCCCTAAACTAACTCTTGAAATTCATAAATCTTTATAGATTGAACTTAAAAAATATGATATTCATGATCTGTTTGAAAATTTTCAATCTTGAATGGAAAACTAAAAAACATTTCTTCGGGCTATTGATGTTTTTTCTATAATGAAAAAATTTGATAGGAGTTTGAAATCATAAAATTATGAATATCATCATAAACAACTAAGGGTCGTTGATCTTGAATACAAACAACGAGACATTTTGACCCATCGATTTGTTTCTTAACAAGTTGATCATCATCCTCTGCTAATTCATCCTTGTGATAATCATCAATATAATTAGCTTCAAGAATAGAAAAAACTTATTTATTACTTTTAGGATCCAGGGAAGAATAAAAATTTGAAAGTGATGCATTAGTATGATGAATCAAATGAAAACCCAGATCAGATTTTCACTTTCCATATCCTTAATTTAAGTTGAGAGTAGCGATTTCATCACTACTAGAAGAATTTGAGGAAATGGAAAATGCAGCTAGTGTATTGCTGCCAACATCTACAATTTTTCTATCACAAGCATCCTGGTCTTCATAAAAGTATTGAGCAACAAATTTACCTTGCAGTTGTTGATTATTGTCTTGTACATAAATGTCTACAATAGATTTCAATGCAAAGGTATCATAAAAATTAGAGGGAATCCGGTTATTTTCATTTATTCCAGGAGTAGGAACAACATGTGAAACAAGTTCATCATTTTGAGTAACTATCTATTTATATATTCGGTCATATCAACATTAAGGTATCCTAGAACATCAGTTTCCTCTTCCAAGAATTGATCACTACCCTCAACAAAATCATTTTGATGAAAATATCCAAGAAAATTTAAAGCATAATCATCCTTCTGCATATAACTAGAAAATTTTCTTATTGTATATGGGGAATCATTTTTTTTATATAAATTTTCTACAATTCTAACAGTAGGAAAATCAGTTTCAACAAGATCAGAATAAAAACAAGAATCTGAAGACGGTGCATCAACATTTTGAAATAAGTGAAAACCAAGATATGATATATGTTGCTCATAACCATTTTCATGTTCATTCCAACTCTAATTTTGAAGTTTGCCACAATCCAGAAGAGTTTCCTCAACCTCCTCTGCATTAGTAAACATTTGCGGCAAGGATAATGACTTCCTTTATCTGAGAAAAAGAACTAGATTAGGGTGTTGTGCTACTGTATACCGTACCACGACAACAACTTCAATAGGTTGAATTTCCATTGGCATATTAAGATAAAAATTATAAACCTTCTATTGAATACAATAAAAAATTCATCCTGCTCCCTTATCAAGGCATAAAAATTAGTCAGGTATCGATCAGAGGATTTATTCTCTCCCCAATACCCCAGGAAAGTATTATGAAAATATTCCCATGAATCTATTGAATCAACTTTCAAATTTCTAAACCATTTTCCAACATCTCCATGTAATGAATGAAATAATGTCCTCATGAACACATCCTCATGGATAATTCGTAAGAGGTTAGTGAACTGCTTGAAAGAAACCATGTGTTGCTTGGTTTTCATGTGGTCTTCTCCATTGAATTTATGAAGGTAATCTAGACAATTAGGAGGCGAATAGTGGAGGATAAATGGTAGCTTCAAATGTTTATAACCTTTCCTAATCCTGGACTAAATTTCAGTAAGTTGATTATAAGAAGGAGAAATGATTTGAAGAGGTCGTAAATGAAATTTATTATTCATAATCTCACATGACTGGTCATGATCTGGAAAAATTTGGATATGAACATCATTATTCTCAATAGGATGAGGTGAAGGGATCATATCAAAATCAACAATATAGAAAGATGGAATATATTCTTCTTTCAAGTAAGGATATACAACATCGGGCTTATGGTCATCCGAATAGACAAAATAAAGGATGATTCTTTTAACATGCAAAGGAAAGGACATGAAAGAATTGATGAAAATAATATAAGATCTTGGAGGAAACTTATGACATTATACCTGGTTTTTCCCTTCAATTCTTCCATATTTCTATCGACCAAAATCTTCTTCCAGTGGAGTCTTTGATTGTGGAGTCACTAAGTGAAATATTGCAGTCACTATGTGTGTCTGGATTTTTTTCACCATCAAAAACCATCTCTGATCGTTGTCGTTCTTCCAGGGAAAGATTTATTTGTTACTCCATTCCTTGAAAATGGAGCCAGAAGATGTTGGTCCTAAGGTATGGACCTGACTACTAGAGGGCAGAGCTAGGCCACCTCAATTGTTGGAAAGATTGGTTCTTTGTAATTTTGATTTGTTTTTTTGGATGGTCAGTAGATGGCTAGGTTTTCAAGGACAAGGATCAAGTTGGACAGTTTAACAACATTCACCACAATGTTTCCCTTATCCAATGACATGCATGCTAGTGTAACAGATCAAAGATGCAAGAATAAAACAAATAAAACTAACAAGTATACAATTTGTTACTTGTAGCTGGAAATTTCAGGTCTAACACATTGTATTAAACCTAAAACAATGTTTGAAAGCACATTTCTCAACAAGTTGTAAACAAATTAGCTGAAAGAAAAAAAAAGAAAAAAAAAACATTTTCTTTGCAAGACATTCAATGTGCATCCAAATAAGAACAAAATACAAGTACGATTGAGAAAATAAACAATTTGTTCACTATAAGTTATATTCACTGGGTGGAAAGCTTTGTAGGTCTTTACAATTCATATGCCAAAACTATATCCTGATAGCTTAATCTCCCACCAAAAACTGAACCATCCTCTCTTCAAAGATCCATCTCTTTATCTTTATGCATAAAAGGTTTGATTACCTAACTCAGATCTAAGTTTTGTAGTTCATCTTTACATTACAACTAGATCCTGTAGATACAACTTAATTGCCACTCCCTAATCACATTTTTCAAATATTTATTTAAACTGAGCATAATTGGGTTGATGTATCAGTCCATAACTCCTCATCAATTCGAAATTAAAAAAAAAAAACAAAAAAAAAAAAACATTGTTTTTATCAAATAATATCAACTTATTACAAGTGGCAGTAGTACCTATAACTAAACTAAAAGAAAATTCTATCAGTGCAACCAAAACTTATTGTTGGTAATTGAAGTAAAATATGAAAAATAAAAGTCTTCAAAAGTTGTAGCTAGCAATCATCTTTGCATTGATGCCCATATATACCAATAACTAGAGACAAACCTTTAACACTAGAACAAAACTCACCCAGAATTTGGCGAATATCTAGGGAAGATGGCCTCAAATATATATTCTATTCTCCCAAACCATGATACCCATGTAAAACCTAAGAGAGGTTTTTGAGAATGTGCTTGTTCCAACAAAAACGTATTTCTTTTTTCAAAAATTCACCTCCAACTATTCAAAAGGTGCACCAAGATCCAATGACTAAAATAGGGAAAAACAAAGTATTTGGTGAATTTCTTGGAAAAACGGCCTCAAAGATCTCTTCGATTCTTCTAAATCATGATACCTGTGTAAAAACAAAGAAATTTTTTTGTGAATGGGCCCAATCCAAAAAAAAAATCTTTCGATTTCCAAATATTCACCTCCAACTATTAAGAGGGCGCACCGAAAACCAATGACTAAAGTAGGGAAAAACAAAGTATTTCAGAAAATTCGAGCAACGCCTTTTGATGTTTCATCTACAAATTTTGATCATTTCTCTATAGCTTATTGTGTTGCATTTCAAGATCCTATTTTTGTTGTTTTAGACTTTGAATTTGCTACTTCATGTCATCATTTTTTTGTTTCAGAGCTTGCACCTAGTGGTTGCCATCTATATCCCTGTCATCTTCAACTTTTGGCTTGGTCAATGTATTTGCCTTGCTTCCATTCTTGAGCCCCTATTCTTCCTCTACAATAGGTTTGTTGAGGTCAATGGACAACTTGTATTTCCTTGGCTTCATTTCATACCTGTGTGCTTTCTCAAGTTTTTATCAATTGCCTCTTTGATAGGTTCTTGCATCCTCGACATTTTTCCTTTGATCTCTGTTTTGACATCATGTGGAACCTGCTTAGGAAATAGCTCTACATTTGGAGTTATGTCATCAGAGTCCTGCTCAGGGTATGGAACAAATTTCATCAAATTTTGTTCTAATTCCAGACATGTAGGGTACTCTATTTTTACAACAACATACTTTATACTTGAGGTTTCCCCTTTATTGTATTTTTGCCTTGCTTTATCCCCTTCCATCCCTTTCAATGTATGGATAGCCATCTCCTCCATATTGGAAAATTTTGAGAGGTCCTCTTTAGTGTCCTCATCCTCAATTATTATGGGATTTTTCTCTTTTAAGCACAGGTCAAACAACTCCTTGGAATTTAACCTCAATTGGTTTGCGAGTCTTGTTTTTCTGGTAGGTTTACTCGGCATTTCAGGGACTTGGCTCCCTTTCCTCTTTTTAATTTGTTTAACTTCCAAAACCCTCTATGTGATACCATCATGCCCTAGCCACTTTTCTTGACAATGGTAGTTGAGTGTATGCATTGCTTATGGTTCACTCCAAATATGCAATGAAAATTGCACATAACCTTGCAATAATAACATCTCAAGGCGCAAACATGCATGATCCTTAGCACATAATTTGTAACGATGGATAAACTGGTGGAAACACACATGATCTCGAGTGCACAAAGAGATTCAAATGCATGCGAGGCACCAACACACCTTATTCAAACTTTTAAATATTTTATGAACGTTAAAACTCATAAAACAACATGTTTTCTGTTGTTTGCAAGAATAGGGGCATTCTTGCAATCAATGTCTTTTTCAAAATCCCCAAGTTAACCCTAATTTAACCTATTTTCAACCCAACAAGTGACATAACCATGGTGATCTAACTTATTCAATTGAAATCATAACTTGTCCTAACCTTATAAAGAGAAAAAAGAAATGATAAAAAAAAAATAGGATGAAAACAAATTGAAATGACTGAACACACCATTGAAGAAAAACTAAGTAGAACTAGGTTGAAAGATGGATGGGTTGATTGGAGGAATAGAGGGATAGGTGCATAACTAGGATTTAATAGCAGGGGGAAACCCCTTCCAAGGCCAATGGAATACTACACAAGGGTAATAGTCTTGGCAAGGGATGTTTTTAGGGGGTAACCCCTTTCTCGATCAGAACTACTCAATGAAGGGGGATTTCCCTTTGCAAGGGATGTAAGTATGGGGAACCATTATTTTTCTTATGGGAACTAGATGGGTGGAGGTTTTACTCCATATAACCGGGGATTTCAAGGCTTTAATCAAAACCCTGGACCATTAGAAAACTCTTCCTGGAAAATTGGTGCCAGTAATAATTTGGGATATCCTTTCTTAGCGAGTACTCAACCCGGGAGCTCCAACTTGACTAGTTGGCATTCTGAACCTCTATTGAGGCTACCTTTTTTGGAAACGTTAAAATTTCCATACCTATCCCCACCAAGATTCCTTCGGATATCCCAAAATTTGAAGGTAAGTTTGGCGAAAATATGGGCGACCATGTGAAGACCTTTCACTTATGGTGTT
This sequence comes from Picea engelmannii, assembly GCA_009831015.1. Lineage (NCBI taxonomy): Eukaryota > Viridiplantae > Streptophyta > Pinopsida > Pinales > Pinaceae > Picea > Picea engelmannii. The sequence continues at coordinate 181,109 of ML780695.1, read as the reverse complement.
CATCTAATTCTTTGGAACAATGATTTCATTTGGATTCGTCTCTTCCAATGTACTCTTACGAGTGTCATGACCAAATGGTACATTGAATTTTATGGCTTACTGTTTCATACTTTCCATGATCTAGCCTTGGTTTTTCCTAACCACTTCTAGCTTCATGTCCTGTACGATGTTGACACCAATATATTGTCCACACTTAAGCAAGATAAAGACACTCATATATCATATCATATCCAATATTTGTTGAGGCAGAAGAGGTTGATCAAAGCTAAGATCCCTCTTGAATTCTTGTATGAATGGTTCCTTAAGTCCTTATTTCCTTACATCTCCAAGGATGTATCGACGTCAGGAGTATCTTATGAGGAAGAGGCAATTTTTAGGGCCCAACAGTTAGATCTAATCTACTCACAATATAGGATAATTTACGAAATAATACCGGATGCACCATGAATTGTTACTGATCCGTCAAAAGTGAAGTCCAAATTTCATGTTGATGGCATTGTTGGGTCCATTAAAAGGACTATCGTAGATCTGGTTATGAACTAGATGCAATAGATGACGATTCATCCATTTTCATCCGATAAAGATACGACTTCAACCATTTCCACCATCCATTCGTCGAATGTTCACTCTATACAGATGACAACCGTGAAGGGTACCCAAGAACCTGGAGGGAAGAATAAAAGTAAGGATATGAATGGAGGTGGAAACAACAATAAAAACGTTAAATATGATGAAAATGTTGGAGGGGCCAAGAAGGAGAAGAGAAAGGTGAAGTTTCCTTGCAAACTTTGTAGAGAATATTACCTTACCCATCAACGCCCAAAGATAGAAGAGGTCAATGCCTATTAGTGCAATAACAATTTTTTGTGCTAAAGAACCCGTTCCCGCAAGGACATAATATGCAGGTGGGATCTTCTGGTGGGAATTTGTAAGGGGAAACCCAAAATGCACCCTCATTGGTTGGAACCATGTCATGCATTAACATGGTGAACATGATGAAAGAGGTTGATCTATCAACCAGGGCTCACAATTACGATAATCCCGAGTTGGCATCTAATGGGAAAGAAACTTATGATCCTCAAAATTCTCTGCATATAGAGAATCTTGGGGGGGAAACAATGTCACACATACCAAAAGGTGTGTATAAGCATGAATTTCACAACCAAAATGGTTGAGCCACACCCAAATATTCCATCATTGAGGACTTAGCTTAGACGCCATGTGTGATGTCAACCTTAGAGGTGCTTCAAATTTTCCCTATGCAACAAGATACATTGTTGTCCACTATAGAAGCTACTAACTCCTCAATTAATATTGTTATCAAGCTCAACACTGTAGATGCAAAGCCTTATTTTACTTATCACATAGCCTTCTAGATAAATATCATGTCTCCTTTGTTGCTTTCATCTTCAACCTATGGTCTTATTTTTCCTCATGTATCATTCCATCATACATCAAGCTTCTCTTCATGTTTAATAGTGAGTTGCAGCCAAGCCTTTCTTCTATAGAAATCCTCTGCACCTGCTATCCAATACCTCATGAATCTTTATCATGAGCTTAACCTTTTGGTATTACAGGTTCTCTCCTTTGGAACCTTCTGATCACTCCTATGCTCTTTTAGGATTCTGCATCTACCCACTCACATGAAGGAAAACTTTCCATACACTATGATACCACTTGATGAAGACCAAATATGGGGGTCATGAAGATCAATGAATTTTATCCTCGGATCTGTGGGTTATCTATCCCGCAAAATGGACTCAAGATTCATCCATGGCATCAATTAAAGGTAGAAAATATCTTTCTGAACCACAACTTGGATTACAATGTTGCTCTTCTTCAGATCTCATCTCCATGAAGTTCATAGGAACTTCAACTCTCGCGTAGGCTTCATTCTACTATCCACATACAGGTTCCGTGGAACTATCCTCTTCCACTATCACTAGATCTCCGTAGGAACTTGTGCCATGACCAAGCGCTTAGAATGTCGACCACTTAACTTCCCATAGACCATCAGAATTCTATTTTCGGAGTGTCATCATTGGAATCTTTGAGCGATTCACTCTAACCATTTAGACTCCATGCCACTCTAATGTGTTGGGACCACTCTGACTGGTCAGCTCCGATAGAATAGGAACCACTCTTATAGTTCAGACTCTAACAAGATTTTGACTCTGATGAACTATCATGTGCCTCCTTTTGGACCCATTGATCTGGTTCACTCTGAAAATATCTCCATCGTCGGTCGATTTTCTCTTTTTCTAAACCTTCTGACCATCTATAACTTTGATGGTTCATCGAACTATCACTTTTGGAAATATCTCCTTGTCGGGGTATCAATCTTTGGTTTGATAGTTCAGGCTTCGACGAGTCGTCATCAAACATTCTATTTCCTTGGGGTATCATTAGTTCTGATGGTCCAGCCATGATATTGTTTGATGGATCATTGCCAATCCTACCTTGATCAATGATTGATCTTCCTCCTCATTAGAATCCTCTTCTCCTCGCCATTTCGACCAGAAAAAAAAAAACCTTCGCTCCAACCTGCAACTCTCTAGCTCTCTAACTCGTAGCCTATCAATTCACACATACACACATTCAAATTGTTAAGAACCAAATATCAATATAGCATAGAAAAACCTCAGAAAAAGTACTCAGCGCCTTGAAAAATAGATAATTTTAGATAATAAGCCTCTTCGAGGGGGCAACCTCCTTTTACCCCACTTAAATGTTCAAGTACAAGATGATTCAAAATGAAAATGTCTCCTTGGTATATATAGGAGACTAGGAGGTATAATTAC
>ML780695.1:166680-177890 GCA_009831015.1 Picea engelmannii | reverse complement strand
TCAGAGACAAAGCAACGAAGGTAGCCTTCTAGACATTTGTTCACTATCTCAGTTTGTCCATCAGATTGAGGATGATAGGATGAGCTATGAGCCAATTGAGTACCCAAACAAGAAAATAATTCTGTCCAAAAATGTCTAGTGAAAATGGGATCTCTGTCACTTACAATAATCTTTGGGCTACCATGTAGCTTTTGAACTGTCTCCATGAATGCAGTGGAAACTGTACTAGCTTTGAAGGGATGAGAGAGTGCACAAAAATGTGCGTACTTGGTCAGTCTATCGAAAATCACCATGATGACACTGTTTCCTTCAGACTTTGGTAACCTTGTGATGAAATCCATGGAAACCTCCTCCGAGCACTGACTTAGGATGGATAATGGTTGTAAAAGACCTAGGGTTTTAATTGTTTCCACCTTATTTTGTTGGCAAACCAAACATTATGCCACAAACCTTTTAACATCAGTTTTAAGGCCATCCCCAAAAAAATCGTTCTTGACTCTATGGTAGGTTTTCAAAAATCTCGAGTGCCCTCCTACTGGAGAGGTGTGCAATTCCAATAGTACCTTTTGTTTGAGTTGGGAGTTCTTACATAAATATAAGAAATCTTTGTACCATAGTGAATCATTTTTCCATGTAAATGTATCTGATGCACTGGAATCCTATTGCAACCTTTGAATGAGAGTCCACACTTTTTTGTTATTCTTCCATTCATCCCTTGCTTCTATTATCTAATCGGGTTGGATGATTGAGATAGCACAGAGAAAGGCCTCAACATATTCATAATTTCTTGAGAGTGCATCTACCACAACATTTTGCTTCCCCTTTTTATAGACGATTTCAAAATCATAACCTAATATCTTGGTTACCCATTTTTGTTATTCTTCTAAAGATGGTCTTTGCTCCAAGAAGTATTTAAGACTATCATGATTTGTTTTGACCTTGAAGTGCCTACCTATTAGGTAAGGATGCCATTTCTTCAATGCATGTAGTGTTGCCAACATTTCCTTCTCATAAATGGGTTTGTGTAAGTCCTTTCCCTTGAGTGGTTGACTTTCAAAAGCCAAGGGCCTTCCTTCTTGCATGTTGAGTTCACTTCCAAGGAGGTGGTTGGTTCCACTTCTGATGAGGAGGCTTTGTGCTCAGCTTCAGCTGTAGGAACATGTTCCATTCCGTCAGATGATGGATGCTGTGGGGATGCATGCTCTATTTATGAGGAGGTGGTTGGGTATCCGGTTAGACAACTCTTATTCAATAGCTGGTACGGTTGGGATTGATTGCTCAAATCGTTGGGATGAATGGTCTGCTGCATGCACTGGATGAGATCATTGGATTGGATAAGTACCCTGGTCAGTGCCTTGTCAAATGGGCATGATATGGTTGGCGTCTTTGGTCGCTTAGTTTAAAACTGGTAAATGAACTACTTCAAGGTGGCCTAACTCCCGAGGGAACAGATTGCAAAGCGGAGGGGGAGGAATAGAGACACTCTTCTTTAGACCTGAACCTTTTATGGAATATGGGGCAAGTATTTATATACGCTATATCGGGATAGTATTTAGAACCAAACCTTGGTTGGGGCGAGAGCGGGATAAACACTCATTAGGGAGGTTTTGTATTAAAGAATCAAGTTTACTAAAGCAAAAAGCAACTTATTTCACCTAGATTGGGAATCCCCAAACTTACAACGAGCAGATCGGATCGGGCCCTTTATATATGTTGTTCTTTTGCCATAACGCCTTTTTGATTTGTATGTCTCATATCCAGCTTGATAAACCTTTACCCTACTCGATTTCTTTCTGTTTGATAGGTTGAGTCCTCCGAACTAACTACCCTATGAATTAATTACTGTCGGAACTTATGATACATGGCTAGAACTTCAGAGACACAGCTCTGGATTATTGATTCGACGAGGACCTTCTTTCTTTCGTAGCTAGCTTCTTCCCTTGCTCCCCATGCTTTCACTATTGCTGGATAACATGGCGGGGCTGGATGGATGGATAGGAGAAAGAACCTAACGTGCATTTCTGAATTGATTTCTCTTAAGACAAATTACATTTATAAACCGATGAATTCAGGATAAAAAAGGACCTGGAGGGACTCTCCTGAGGTATGAGGGGGAGGGTTCGCCTTATAAAAAAACGCATTTCAGAACGTTTTTGAATTGACGGAACCGCCCCAACAATGACCAAACTTGCTTTGAGGGTGCCCAATGCACTTCGCTACGCGCCTCACTTCCCTCTAAGCCTATTATGCTGTTGCCTCCCCCCCTGGTGGTTTATTGGGAGGAATCGCCTTAAATCCATTAATGAATCGATTTACCTAAAGCCAAATTAGAGTTTTCGACCCAGAGGAATATCATATGCCTTCGACCCTAGATAAATGGGGTTTTCTTATATCAGAAGCTTTTTTGGATCGACCGCTCTGTGCCTGGTGCCTTTCAGATTAGAATATGAAACTCCATGCCTCACCGTTGCGCACTCTGGGGCTTTCTTTTATTTATATATACATTAACACCCCTTTTATTTATATCATAATTTATGGAATCGCATTTGCTTACAGACAGATCTTATTGGTACCTACTATTCCAACCAATCCTTGTCCATATCAGGAATTTAAACAACCACTAGGAATAGGAATTAATAGAACCCCACCTAAATGCCTTTCATTTTAGTGTCTGCCTACCACTATTCACCTTTTTCTAACCACCTTATCTCTTTACCCCACCTTTTACCCCATAAATCCAGTGTTTGAACCTATGTTACATTATTCCCAGTCCCGATTCATTCATAGAGGGAGACTCCCTCTCTTCCATGCATGCTCCGCTCTCCATGACAGGCGGGGCATCCAAATTATCTACGAACAAGGCTAACGACTCTGTCGGGGAGTACACATGAACGAATGAACACTGCTCCATACCTAAGAGGTAACTCAGACCGACTCTGTCAGGGAGTACACATGAACGAATGAACATTGCTCCATACCTAAGAGGTAACTCAGACCTTGTATTCCAGAGGCTTCGCTCTGCCCCCCACCTTGTCCATTAAAAAAGCCATGCATCTAGAGATTCACTCAAAAGGAAGGAGGATTTAAGCCCGCCCCCCTGAACCCTGCCGGACACATCCGATGGACAGGGGTTAGCTCTGTCAATGTGTAGAGACAAGTGTAGCAGTAGGAACTTATCAATCAGGCCCCTTCCTGGCTACTGGATCACTCTAGTGCTTCCCCCGGCCTTCGGGGTAGGGTACTACAGACCCTCTGCCATCGATTGCAATAGAGCCGTTCAATGAGCGGGGGTGCTAAGCGCAGTTATTTAGATCATAAACAGATCATAATTACACGTTATTGTATGGCTATATATGGAAATATATCCATGTATCTGAATAGAAGATATATCCCAATAGATGGATCAATATAGATTCCCATTCATATCTATCTATCTATCTATAGATAGAAATCGAAATACGAATCGTAATGCTACATAGAAGTAAGCCCCAAATCCTTCATTCATTTGGCGGAAAACACTGCTTTGGGTCCATAAAGCGCGACCAGGAAGGGGGCTTTGGGGGCCTGCCTCAACGACGACACTTTCTCTTTTCTCCGTGCTCGTTCCACATGCGCTTCGCGCACCATTGGTGCTTCTCCTCTTATTCATCGGACGGTTTTCCCTGGATGGACTTCGTCGTTATTTCCCAACCCAAATGGAAAAAAGGTTGTACCACATCAAGATGTCAATTCGTTCCCCGTCCCCGATAATATGGGTAATTCCCTTTGTCCCTTTCTCCATATTTCTTAATTTATCCAAGGAAATCGAGGGTACCCTCACGAGCAAGGACCCTCGATTTTCGGCTGGCTCGCATCGTCCCAGCAAGAAACTGGTGGGGAACACCTCGGTATACGATCACGCATTGTAACTGGGAGTCTTATTACACCTAGGGAAAACTTTGATTCACCAAACCTAGGTTCATCTCGTGCAGTGATTGCGGACTTGTACAAGGTCCTGGCCCTTGATTTCTTCCCCTCAAAGAGTTAGAGTTCGGGAAGATATGAATGGTAGGTCTGATCTCTGCGAAGGTAAGGATCTTGAGTAGATGGTTGATGCATCAGATACCCTTACCTTTGCAGAGCTAGATCAAGTAAGACCATGACCTTACCTGCCTGAGCAGAGCTCAGGATTTACCTTTCAGGACCTTACCTTTGCAGAGCTCAGGATTTACCTTTTAGGACCTTACCTTCGCAGAGTGAAAAATAAGGTCCTTTTAGGACCTTACGAATGGCCTTACCGTATCAAATAGGTCCACCTATAACATGTGTAAGGGATTTTCTATTACTTATGTAATGAAGTATACATCGAACAACTTTTATTTATGGGATAAAGTAGTGGTGGAATAGAAAGAGATATCTGTCTTAGGGGTAACCTCGCTAACTCATCTAACAACTTCCTTAGTTCGCGTGATAAGGATAAGAATATGAAAGGAGAGGACACAGTAAGATAAATCTTTCAATAGTCTTTGTTTGGTAAGTATTGAAATAGACTCTGAATTGACGAAGGCTTTGTAAGGCAGGCCACCCTATAAGCTCGTATTCGATAACTAGAGATAGAATCAATAATATAGAGCGTGCTCAGGTAAAGGTAATACCTTTTAGGACCTTTCGTAGCATTAGTTCCCATCCGTGTCGCAACTTATTTGGTAAGCTATGTGTCTGGTGCACGGATAACTTCCTTCGGTCCATCCCCCACACTGACTCAGGCAACCTTTCGGCCGCCCAACGACCTATAACGCTAGTAACTACTCCCATCAAGGCTAGTAAGTAAGCCCCACAACCCAAAGCGATGGAGAACAAATAGAATTTGCTACGAAAGCTGGCTAACGGGGGTATTCCTGCATATGGGAACATAGTAATGGAAAAGATAATAGCCGAAATAGGATTCGTCCCGGCTGGAGCGGCAAGATCCGCTATATATTTGACACAAGTTTTCCGTAATTCTAGGACTATGGTGGATGCATTGATCGTCATTGATACATGGATGAATATACCAATTAGTAGTGATTGAATTCCTCCCATGGTTCCACATGAAAAACTGGTGCGAAGATAACTTACATGTCCAATTGAACTATGAGATAAAGGTCTTTTTACTTTCGTCTGGGCCATGGCGGCCAATGCTCCTAGGATCATAGGAGCAATGCTGCAGAGAAAGAAGATTTGTTGCAATGCAGTTCCATAGAAACTATGGATAGAAACACATAACATATTCACAAAAATAGATATTTTAGGTGAGATAGAGAAGAATGTTGCAACCAGGGTGGGTGAACCCTCATAGATATCAAGTGCCCACATATATAGAGTCGAGAGAGATATGGAGTCCAAGGGGGAGGGGGGTTTTCTTTGGGGCTCGGGAGAATAGGGGGTTTAGGGCCCAACGAGTTGTTAACTCGTGTTCACTCAGCAAGCAAGCAGAAGTTTGCCACACGAGGGAGAACGAGAAATTATCTACGAGAAAAGTGCTATTTTGATCGAACGTGAAAGTTTTTTTCTATCATACATCTCTGTAACTCTATTCCCTCAGATTATATATCCAAAAGGTCTGCTCTCAGCCATTCCACACGCTGTCTAGAAGAGTAGGCGGTTTGACGCATTTGAAGTGGTCGTAATAGATGCCAAACCTGCTGCTCAGTCAATATGGGCGCAACAACTACATGGACCCCTCCCTTCCGTTGTTGCCAGCACTTTTCCAGGCCGGGTGATATGGGATTCTTCCTTATAATATAAAGAGAAAGCTTCAGCACTTCGCAGAGCGGAGGGAGGCCGAAGGCCTTTAGGGTCTTCAACCAGCCCTGGAGAAATCAAGATATCCAGTGCAGTGGGGGGGTAAAGAATGAGGATATCTCCTCGTAATCCCTCCCTTGGGAAGAATTTTCCCTTCGCCCTTCAGATAACACCGTAGGCCACCTCCTTTCTTCTGAAATGAAAAATCAATCTTTATAGGAAGGAAAGTAATTTATCATATTCGAGGTTATACCTTTCCCTTCCCTCCCGAGATGAGGGGCAGCCTCCCCCACAAGCACCTACCCCTCTCCACTTTCGCTTGGCCCCATACGTATTGGAATGAATTGGAATGAAAAGGCACTATTGAATGGATGAAGGGATGCGGTCTTACTTGGCGCAAAGCACTGGCTACTGGGGAGGTGTTTTCGGGGGTACTAAAGGTCCTCAGACTTCCAGCCAGGGGACAACACCAATTCCATTTCCCGAGGCATCACATTCCAAAATAAATTTTTTTGTGAAGTTTGGAGTGGTCAAGACAGGAGATTTGCACATCATCACATCATCATCACCTCTTATGTTGTAATGGATCACTATAATAGTTGCACTGTCTCTAACCAGTTCTTGTGATTTCCCCAGTGCTGAGTGACTTGGAATTGGAGGATCCAGTCAAGTCCCCTCTCAGTTCCTTGAGACCCTGAACCAAGCGGATCTTGCATTTAGAGTCTTTCTTCTGCAAACGACCCAAAGCCTATTGCCCAAAGTCGTTTGTTCACCTTTCTCACTAAGTCTTCCACTTGTTCACCTTTTAATCAACCCACTAGCTGAAGTTAGGATTCCAGACCTCCTTTGTTCTTTACGTACCAGATCTAATCCTTGAGTTAGAGTGATATATCCTCGAGCCTTTATCTCCATCTTATCATCCCTTTATAAACAAATCGTGACATTAAACTGATGGGTGTTGGGCTCTGCTCCTGCAAGCAATCCAGGAGTGACTTCCGACGCTAACATTTCTGGCGTCATTGTCGGGGACGAAGTTGAATATTTTCCCTGGGAAGAACGACAACGATCAACTGATTCTGAAGGTGCATTAGAAATCAGAATTACTCAGATTGCTACTGTGCACCTGGGGACTCCACTGTGGCGACTCCATTGTTTCCACTTTACTATTTTAGTTGTGGCCACTGTTGACACACTTGAAAGTTGACCCAGAGGAGCTTTCAGAAGTTTCCTGGGGTAACGATAATGTTAAGATCTGGCCTTTGATGGTGAACAAGGACCAGACACATTTGAAGCTGCACATTTTTCACCTGGCGACTCCATGATTCAAGGATCGATTGGCGACTTCACTGGTTCAATATGGAGAAAATCCTTGCTTGCAGGTTTGCTCCTTTTAATTTTTCTGCTATTCCTGGTTTTCATAATGTTGTCCCCTCTATGGATGAATGGGATGATTATTTTCCCATATTTGGAAAGTGTGAAAAAGACAACCCTGCTCAGCACCTCAGTGAGTTTCATGAACTCATACGTCAGTGGGAGATACATCATGAGGATGTGTTACTGAAGATGTTCATGTTCTCGTTAGCAGGGGATGCGCGTAAATGGTACCATTCTTTACCCCCTGCCAACATTTCTTCACTCGATGGATTCCATGCAACTTTCACCACCTATTGTCAGAGGTTGTATCCCCCTGAGTTAATTTGTCATAATTGTTGTGAGGGATACCATAACTCTATACAAGGGAAAGTTGTTTCTGACATAAGCTGTGGGGAGGATCCTGATGACCTGGATCATAACTCAGTCCTTTCTCCTCCCCATTCATCTGCATCTGAGGCAGGTTATGAAAGTGATGAAGTTCCCAGGGAGGAGGATGGCGCCCTGAGTAAGCTGATGGATCAGGTGAAATATCTCTCTGCCCAATTAGAAGGATTGAAATATGAAGACTGTGTAGAGGATTTTCCAGTCCTTGAGGCAGACGCTCTGAGCAACACTTTTGAAGATATTGTTGAAGATTCATTAGATGAGTTGGCATCTTCCCCTGATGAGCTTGTTGTCTCGGATCAAATCCATGAAGAGGTAGTTGTGGAAGAGGATTTCTCTCTTTTCCTTCACGAGATTTCCCACGATGTGTTTACATTCGGGGTCGAAACGGAGGAGCGGGGGATAGTTCCATTTCTGCAAGTTGGAGAAGCTTTGTTCCCCCCTGACTTCGATGATTATCTGGAAGAGGAGCAGCAGAGTCCGACATCACCTTTTGCTTGTCAGAACAGCCAGGCCATTTATGACAGTTATGGATCAGAGTCTGAACTCGATATGTTGGATTCCCAAGAGCAGGTCGCAGAGCCTTATCCTCTGCTCGCTAAAGAAAATTGTCACGAGGAAATCATCTACCTCAGTCTTTCAGGAGACGCTGAGCAGTACGAGGAAGAACAAAGCTACCCCATGGTCCCTATTTATTATGAATACGAATCATACCTGGGGGAGACCGAACCAGAGGAGCAGACTTTTTCCTGTCTAGAGCCAATCAGCAAGCAGCCACCGCCCGAGAGAAACGAGCCTACGTCAGTTGTCCACCACCAACCTATGCTTATCAGATATATTCAGCCACAGGTGAACAACTGTGTAGCAGAGGAGGGTGTCTATCCACTCATTCCATGACCCTGTCTGCAAGTACATGGAGTGGCATTTCCCCTATGCCCTGGAGCCGCCCTATTTCATCTCAACTCCAACATGTAAGGAGGAGTTGAAGAGTGTAACCGTCCTGCTGTCACGGCTACACCATCTGCTGGTGATCATCAACAGGAGGAAGGAGCTTCTATCCAGGAAGCTGCTTGAATGGCTATGGTGGAAGTTTTCTTTCACCTAGCCCATGTAAAATATTTTACTAACATTAGGACTGTATATAAATAAGCTCCTTTGAGCATGTATCTTGATTTTGTTACTTTTATTTTTCGGCCTGTATTTTCAGCAGCGGGATGTTTTCAGCATGACTCCATAGCCCAACAGCAAGGCACTGAAGCTACGGAATGAGTTCTTAGAGCATCGCAGGGACGACTCTATCCCCCATGGAGCCTAATGTTAGAGATATTTCTTGTCTCGGGATAAGAAATAGAAACAAGACAACAAAAGTCCCGAATCCCCGAGAGTCAATAGGGACCGTCCATCTGGAAAGGACGCGTGGCAGGAGATCAGCGTTATCAGGGAGGGTCCCGACAGGGAAGCGTCCATCGGAGTTGAAGCCATTGAGATATCGGAGATCCCAGGAGCAAGAGTTTTGTGCATTTCAGAATCGCGATACGCGATTTCCCGATCGTGACGAACGTGGACCCCAGAAGAGGTCACGCGAGAAAAGGACGGGTGGTAGGCGAAATCGGGATTCGACATATCGCGAGTCCCATGGACTTATGCTTTTTGGCATAGAAAAGTTCGAAACACCGACGGGGTAAGGTCATAGTCATGGGTGACGGTCATGTTGGCCAGGGCTAAGCCAGGAGGGCCAGAGCGGAAAAAGGTGCGTCGTGACTCGGGGAATCGCGAGTCATAGAGACATGCGCATTGTGACATCGCAAGTGCCGAAACTCCGACGGAGGCATAGGGCTGCGGTCTTATGAGGGATGGTCGTATGGACCTAAGCCTAGCCAGGAGGGGCTAAGGACAAAAGAGCGTTCATCAGAGAATCGATGATCGGGAGTTCAAAGGGTCAAGAACTCTTGACAACGGGGAACGCGAAACCCCAAAATCCGATACAGAGTCGGGGAAAAGTCATGGTGAAGTACAGGAGACCGTGAGGAAAGAAGAAGAGACCTGGGGACTGGGTCGGGTTTTCATCAGGGATTCCACTCGGGGATCCAAAGAGCCGCTTCGGCTCAGCAATGAATGAAGAAAGGAGAGGGTGGTTGAGGCCTCACCTCAATCATTAATTGCAGGGCATGGAGGGTCTGACCAGCAGTCTGTTCAGGAGGGTCTTGTGTACCCATTCTTCCAGAGAAGACAGGCCCAATTTCATGACCAACCGGAGGAGGTCTACACACGCTAGCTCGACATTTAAATGGCTCAGCTACTCCCCTTGCTGGAGCCATGTGCAGTTAAGATGGCGTCTGTCATGGGCGCACGATCATCCTGAGTCTGCATGGGCAGACTGTCAGAAGCCATGCAGACGCAATTATTTAATGCAACATCTTGTTTTTGTTGTTGGGTGTTTTTTGAGTATATGTAGGCGTTTTCACCATTTTTGTAAGGATCGATGGTTGAGCAGAGCTCCCAGTTGTAAAGTTTTAATGAAGCACTGTTATTCTGGTTATGTGTGAACTTTTGAGACTTCTTGCCTTATGAATGCCATTTTATTTCATGTCTTTGTTTACACTGTGTTAGAGCAACTCGGAATTGGAGGATCCAGTCGAGCTGTAGCTATTATAGGATGATGTTGTAATGGATCACTGTTATAGTTGCGCTGTCTCTAACTAGTTCTTGTGATTTCCCCAGCGCTGAGTGACTTGGAATTGGAGGATCCAGTCAAGTCCCCTCTCAGTTCCTTGAGACCCTGAACCAAGCGGATCTTGCATTCAGAGTCTTTCTTCTGCAAACGACCCAAAGCCTGTTGCCCAAAGTCATTTGTTCACCTTTCTCACTAAGTCTTCCACCTGTTCACCTTTTAATCAACCCACTAGCTGAAGTTAGGATTCCAGAACTCCTTTGTTCTTTACGTAACAGATCCAATCCCTGAGTTAGAGTGATATCTCCTCGAGCCTTTATCTCCATCTGATCATCCCTTTATAAACAAATCGTGACATTAAACTGATGGGTGTCGGGCTCTGCTCCTGCAAGCAATCCAGGAGTGACTTCCGACGCTAACAGGGTCTACCTTGACACCTTCATGAGATACAATATGACCCAAATACTCTACCTCCTTTACTCCAAAGAAACATTTGGATGTTTTGGCATATAATTGTTGCTCCTTTAGTAGTTGCAGCACCTTGTCAACATGTTGCACATGATCCTCCCAAGACTTGATATAGATTAGTATATCATCAAAAAATACTAACACAATTTTTTGAAGGAAGGGCTTGAAAATGGAATTCATCAACCCTTGGAATGTGGAAGGTGAATTTGTAAGGCCAAAAGGCATGACCAAAAATTCATAATGGCCTTCATGAGTTCAGAATGTTGTTTTTGGGATATCTTCTTCCTTCATTCTGATCTGATGATACCCTGAATAAAGATCCAATTTCATGAAATGGATTTCTCCATGTAGTTCATCTAACAATTCATCAATGATGAAAATGGGAAACTTATCTTTAATAGTGATCTTGTTGAGCTCTCTATAATTTGGACACATATGCCATAAGCTATCTTTCTTGAATACCATTACCACTGGTGCAGAGTAAGAACTTTGGCTAGGTCTAATAATGTCAGCCTCTAACATTTCTTCAACCATGCACTCAATTTCACTC
>ML780695.1:129431-154444 GCA_009831015.1 Picea engelmannii | reverse complement strand
GAGTCCTCCCTATGGGATAAAATAGATAGCCATATTGTTACTATGTTGTCTATGAGCTAGCCCTATATCAAAAGGAAAAGCAAAATTATATTTGAAAGGATTGAAATAAGAGTAGCAGCATGAAGCATATCTGGTGGATCTCAATGTGCTAGTGGATTGCCAAAGTCGTAGCGCTGCCTAGGAGGATGACATCTGGGAGACTGCTGGATGAAATGTCCGCTCTGGGAAGAACTGGCCTAGTTGCTGAACCGAGAGCAAGTCAGAGTCCGTCGACTTTGAATTCTAGCATTTCTTGGTGAAATCACTGGTCCGCCAAGTCCCTACGAATCTCAAAGATGAGGCCCAATTGTTTCGAAGAGAATAACCTGGGTGTTTCCTTGACTCCTGAATGAGATTTACCAGGGTTGGGCTCCTAAATCCTTTGGCGTTCATAATTCCCATGAGTAACATCTTCTGGAGTATTGAAAGTAGAGTGCCTCAAAGAGGCTTCCCCTGAATCATGTACTAGTAAATCATGCAATTCCTCTTCAACAATTGCATTGCTCCATGTCATTTCACTGTGAGAGTTTCCAATGGAGTCTATGTCTTCATTAGAACGATCTCGAGACTGACAGGTAGAACTAGAGTCATGGGAAGAGAAAGAAAGACTATGTCGATGCCTGGAATAGTGACGGAAGGTGCCAGACCCTCTCGAGACCCTGGCTCTTTCCCTAAGAATCTTTCTGGGAAGAAAGAAACATACCACTTTCCCAGAATGGCTTTTCTCAGAATGGCTAGAGACTGAAAATCGTCGACCAGGAATAAAATGCAGCTTTTGATTGCGTCAAGTATATAGTGAGAGGTGCCAGGCTATGCCATAATGAGCTTCGGGAGTGCCCCGTCCTTGGTACTGAGCCATAATACAAACCTTAATTGTCGCCATTAATCCTTACGGAGTAGTACCAAAACCGGTTGGATTGTTCGACTTCACACCCTTGAGAAATAAATTGAAGACCTGGGAAATGTTGTTGTCCTTTAACAAGATGCCCTCGACCTGCTGCAAATTAGATCACATTCTCTAGGTGGCTATGCCAGGGTCTGCGTGGTGTATTGTCATGCTTGACTAGGTAGCACCCCATCCGAGGGAAAGCCTTCCAAATTGGTCATCTGAATACAATAAAGGAGCAATGGAGGAACAGGTTGAAGGTTGGCATCCAAGAAAAGGTCTTTCCCTTTGCAATTGACTCCCACATTGGCTAGCTTATCTGCTACCTTGTTGGTGTCTTGCTGGACATGAGAGGGGATGAGAATAACATCTGGAGCTAGGATTGATTTGAGAAGTTCCAAGTGGTTGAGGAAACGCCAACTCGAAGAGATCTTGGCTAGATCAGATTCTAGAACCATTCAAAAGTTTAGTAAAAAGGGAGATGATGATCTAGGAGTCCCCTTCCACAATGATTTGTTGAGAGTCTAACTGAACTACTAACTGAACACCTATGAGGAGTCCCCAAAGCTCCGTTGAATTATTGGAGTCATGACCCAAACTACCTGCTAGAATGTGAAAAATGCACGCATAGTCATCCCTGAAAACTACTTTGGACCTGGATTTCCTTTAGAGGCTCCATCAAGTTTCAATTGAAAAAATGATGGAGGGGATGTTCCCAAGAAACAAGAATGAGCATGGAGGGAGGATGGGTGACATATATAGTTGACATTTGATTGAGGTTAAGATGCGAGTTAGAAAGAATTGCTCTCTTATTGAGCTCACAAGACATATCATCTTTTGACCAATGTTGGGATCAAATAGTTTCCTGAATGCTACTCTAGATTTTGGACAAAGTGAAAGATTTTTGGGAAATCTTGGAGTGAAAAATTCGACAGTTGCGTTCCTTCTAGATATGCCAAACCACAAAGCCAGGGAGAAATTTCCAAATTCGATTTAGAATGGGGTTTTTGAAGGTAGAGGGTCTCCAACTTTGTATGGTTGTAAAAATATTGTCTCGCTTTCTATCAGAGGTTCACATGGCTTAGGAGAATTAATCCTAGATTATAGAGCTAAAAGGGCACCGTTTGAGAAGATTCTTCGTAGATTCCTCTTGGAGAGAGCAAAGGGGGCAGACTAAGGCACCAATAAATCCACGTTTTTTGATATTGTCCCAAGTGAGGATGCGATTCTGCATTAGAAACCATAGGAAAACACTCATCTTGGTCCACAGGTTGGTATTCCATATAGTGGGCTAGATCCCTTCTTTAAGCCGCTTGTGGAATTTAGCTTTGAGGGAATGAGCTTCTTTGATGGAAACAGTTCCTTTGGAGGAATGGCCCCAGTGAATAATATTCATTCCATGTCTAATTCAGATCCTTCTAAGAGCGACTTCATCCTACCAAGGCCCCAGGTTGCATTCCAGGGTTAAGTTAAGGTCTTGGTGGGTGAGCTTCCAATTTCGCCAAAGTTGAGATTGCGATAAGTCCCTCCAAAAGTCAGCTACTTTTTTGCTTCTATTGTCTTTCATAATAGTGTAAAGTTCATCCAAATAATCTTTAATTTGGAGAGGTGGTCATTGTTTCCAGGGGTCCGATCAGAAGAGGGCCTCCTGTCCATCCAGAATCTCCCAAGAAGCATGCTCTTGAATGATAGTACGATTTTTCCAAGTGGCATTCCAGATAAGAGAGACATTATGCTGGTCATTAATTCTGATGAGGTTTGCTTCATCTGTGTGAGGAGTATATTTTCTGCGTTATAAATGAGCCCATACGTGATCCAGATTATTTTCAGATCAAAATGAAAGAAGAGATATTACAATGAAATACACATAAAAATTGCCAGGAACAGAGAAATACAACAATACATGATTTCTATTAATGAACGAAATGTATAGAGACTGTAAAAATATAGAGTGCAAGACTCCCTAGAATGGTGACAACTTTATCTCTGAGAAGAGATATGATGGCTATGCTCATTCACAAGAAGATGATTACAATGAGGCTCTGAAGGCCTTTTTATGATAAACATGAATGACAAAACCCTAGACATCCAAAGACCTAACCCTAAGAGATGAAGCACCAAAAGTCATGTGGGCCCCGTTGGGGTAAGTTAGTACATCAACTTCTCGAGGTCGTAACTTTTGCATATAATCTCCGTTTTAGGCGTGTGATAGCCTGTTGGAAAGGTATTTTCGAGAAGTACGCATTATGCCATCAAACTATGAATTTGTGTACACTTTGACTATAACAAGACAAGAAAACATTGTTTAGGACCCAAAAACGACCCTCGAAGTACAGAAAGATGTACTGACATGAAAACTTCCAAAATAAGCCAATTGGAATAGGTGGGCAACCACCAATATCCACTTGGATTCTTTATAGGGATTTGGGACAACAAAACCTGCAATTACAAAGAAATCTCCCCATTACAGAGAAACTTGTTGAACTAAAAACTGTTAAGATGAGCTAGTTGGAATTTGGAACAGGTGGGTGGCCACCAATATCCACCTGGATCAATCCCCCCCCCTTTAGGAAGCAATGGTCTCCATTGCATTGAGTGCCTGAGGAAGAGGGGAAAACATTTTCTGAATCTGACTCTTGGTGAGTTTTGTGCGTTGTTGGAGAAGTTGTGTTGGTTGATCTGTGGAAGGCTGTCACGAACCTGTTGTTGGTAGGGTTGAATCTGTTCCACCAACCTGTGATCTTTGAGCTTGACGAGGCATTATTTAGGCACCATCGTAGGAAAATATAGAATATATCCTTTCTCTTTTGCAATCTTCTTCTACTGGATAAAAGGTGTTGAGGATGCAGTGGCCTTTTGTGCATCCTTTGATTAAAATTTGAAAATGATGAATTTTGTAGTATGGGATATTACTTTGTAGCACTGTTTTGGTGGAATAGTAGTCAGAACTCCCTCTGGTATCCTATAGAGATGACCTCCCAGAGTAATATTGACACTACCGGGTCGAGACTCATAAATGACATGATGTTTCCACATATATGGTTGGCCAAAAACAACATCACAAACATCAAGGGGGGCAACATCACACTCTACCTCATCCTTGAAGGGATGGATTCCATAGGATAGGCGACACTGTTGGCTGACACATAGATCTCATACCTAGTGAAGCCACTCGATGTTGTATGGTTGCGAGTGTGGTGTTGTCGACAACTCTAAATGTTTGACAACCTTAGCTAAGATGAGGTTCTTCAAGATGCTGCTATAAAAAATGAAATGAAATGGTGTCCCCTTCACCCACATATGTGAATGGAAGAGTTTCTCCCCCTCTTTAGGATCTACTGGTTATTTTGGTTGAATTGTTGCAGTCACAACAACAATAGTGGGGTTTGCATCAATGATCTGTCTGTCTTCAATATTTTCTGGATCAGATTCCAAATCAGGGTTCGCCTCCTTCTCTTTTACCTCGAACACCAATGACTGTTTCGAGCGACATTCATTAATATTGTGCTAGGGGATTTTTTGGAAATCGCACCACTTCCTAGTGTCATTCTTCATCTTTACTTTACTCTTCTTTTCCTGTGTCTTGGACTGGTTGTCGGGGGGTTGTTGGTTAGGGTCATCTTTACCATGCTTTGGTTGTCACGGACTTGTAGAGTTGAACTCCCATTTGTTCTGGTGCCTAAATTTCTGCTCAATTTTGACATCATATCGATAGGAAGCTCCTAATGATGAGATGTTTAGGAAATACATTACGGTTTAGATGTACCTATGCAAAGCCCCACAGTATTTCAGAACTAGATGCAACTCAGAGTCTTTTATACCTAGCTTGGTGTGTAAGGTATGGAAAGTATTTTTGAACTACAACACTGTTTGACTCTTCTCTTGCCGCAGTGTGGTCCATCTAATGTATTGGTATTCATAGTTATCAATAGGGTAGTATTGTTCCTTGACCACATCCACAAAAATATCCCAAGTGGGCTCAGCCCCATATATTCCAGATTCCTCTGTGAAACTTTGCTCCTAGTAAGTTTCCCACCAATGTTTGACATGGGTGAGAGCCTTGAGGAGTGCGAAGGTGATATTTTCCCAGTCGAAAAAATTGTGAACAAAGAAATAACCTTCTAGAAAATATAACCATTTTTCTAAGGCATCTGCATCTATCTATCCTTCAAATACAGGAATATAAAAATTGATATGTACCTTGAAGGGAGAGGTTCCTCCAAAGTGGTCGCTTGATGAAGATGTGTCTACTGCTATCAGTAGGCGTTGAAGGATGTGGGAAATATTCATCATCATTTCGTCCCTTTGTTGCGCGAGAGCTTGCTCAAGCAATAGGTTAATAAAATCTTTTGCTCCATCGTTTTTATTTTATACCTCCATAGAGGGTTTCTTGGGCGTATGAGAGTGATTGTCCTCAAGAGAGACAAGCTCTAGACCCAACTTGCTATACTCAGACTTCGTCGGGGACATGCACTGAAGAATGATCAAGAGTAGTCTACTTTGATACCATTGATCCAGATTATTTTCGGAACGAAATGAAAGAAAAGATATTACAATGAAATATACATAAAAATTGCCAAAAACAAAGAAATATAGCAACACATGATTTCTATTAATGAAAGAAATGTACAGGGACTGTAAAAATACAGAGTGCAAGAATCTCTAGAATTGTGGCAGATTTATCTATGAGAAGAGATGTGACAACTACGCTCATTCACAAGAAGATGATTACAATGAGGCTTTGAAGGAATTTTTATGATAAAAATGAATGCTAAAACCCTAGACATCCAAAGCCTAACCCTAGGAGATGAAGCGCCAAAATTCATGTGGACCCCGTTGGGGTAAGTTAGTACATCAACTTCCCGGGGTCCTAACTTTTGCATATGATTTCCGTTTTAAGCGTGTGATAGCTCGTTGGAAAGGTATTTTCTAGAAATATGCATTGTGCCATCAAACTATGATTCTATTTGCAGTTTGATCATGGAAAGCCAAGAAATCACTGTTTAGGGCCCCAAAACATCCCTGGAAGTACATAAAGATGTACTGACATGAAAACTTCCAAAATAAACCAATTGCAATAGGTGGGTCGCCACCAATATTCACCTAGATGATGTGTAGGGATTCAAGATAGCAGAACCCACAATTACAAAGAAATGTCCCCATTATAAAAAAATGTGTTGAATTTAAAATTGTCAAGATGAGCCAGTTGGAATTTGGAACAGGTGGGTGGCCACCAATATCCACCTGGATCAATAATTCCTCTGGGTAATTTAGCCAGCGCCATCAAATTTTGGCTCCCATGATTTCATTGAGTAAGCATGGATCTCTTAGACCTAGGCCTCTAGAAAGATTTGGTTTACAGAGAGATTCCCAACTTACCAGAGCCCTTTTGTGTCCTTTGTTTTTCCCTTGCCATAGAAATTGCCTTTGGATGTTTCGAGTATTTTTAAGTAGTGTTTTCGGGGCTGATAGAGATGAGAAGAGATAGATAGGAATTGCTTGAAGGATTGATTTCAGAAGCACTAAATGGCTAGCCATATTGAGAGATTGGAAAGTTCAGGAGTTTAGTCGATGGTTTAGAGAATTAATGAGGGGTTCCCAAGAGCTGTTTTGGAGGGTATTGTCAATGAGGGGTATACCCAAATATTTGGAAGGAAGGGATCTCCAAGAGAAGGAAATAATGAGAGATATGTGTCTTTGAATAGCTACACGAGTATTGAATAAATTTTGGGATTTGTTAGTGGTGAAATACATGTCGGAGGCATCACTAAAGTCATTGAGGATGGTGCGAATTTTAAGGGATTCTCTTGTTGTAGGTGATCCCAAGTGATTATGGGAGACAACGGTTTGAATACCATTAAGGACTAAACCTTGCAGAAAGCCATAAACAATAGAATCTTTAATGTAATGACTTATACCTTTAGCCATGATGACGAAAATGAAGAGGGAGAGATGATCCCCTTGACAAATTCCTAATGAAGGGGTAAAAGTTTGAAATGGACCCCATTAACCAGGATAGAGAATAAAGTTGAGGATGTGAGGTTGAGGACCCAATTGACCCAATCATTACAAAAACCAAAAGCCAGAAGAGTATATTTCATGTATTTCCAGCTAATCTTATTAAAGGATTTTGAGAGATCTAGCTTGATAATCATACCAGGAGTGCGGGAAGATTTCAAGGAGTGAATGATTTTGTGGGCTAAAATGACACTGTCCAAAATTTGACATCCCTCTACATAACCATATTTCTCTTTGGATATAATGAAAGGGAGAAGAGGTTTAATTCTGAGAGCCATTACCTTAGTGATGATCTTATAAATAACGTTGCAAAGAGCAATCAATCAAAATTGATTCGAGTACATTACTCTCTCCTCGTTCGGAATTAAGGTGAGGAAAGTGGCATTGAGATATGGGAGGATGCCACTTGAAATGCGATAATCCTTGACCAATTACCATACTTCCTCTCAGAACATAGGCCAACAGTGATGGAAGAAATCAATTCTGAAGCCATCTGGTCTTGGGGATTTCCCATTCATCATTTCCTTAATATCATGATTCACCTCCTCAATTTCAATTGGTCTGAGAAGAGCCTCATTTTATTCTTCTATGACCAGGGTAGGAATATGTTGATTTATTTTGGCTATTAAAGAGGATCTATCTGGACTCGGTTCCTTGAGGAGATCTTTATAAAATCTGACCAACTCCTATTCCATACCATCATGATCTGTTATATGTTTCCCCTGTTCATTTTCCAGTGTATTTATGGTTGACATGTCTTCAATGGATCATGGACTGGTGAAATAATTTGGATTTTCTTTCTCCCTCTTTGAGCCATTGAACTATGGATTTATGACACCAGAGGATTTATTCCTGCGCATACCTCTTTAAGCCATTAAAATTTGGATTTCTGACACCAGAGGATTTCTTCCTGCACATACCTCTCATGTTTTAGGCTACATTCCTCAACTAGAAGGGATTCATAGGTGACTTGAGTTATGAGTTTCTTCAATATTTCCTCCATACACTGCTCCACAGACCTTTGAGCCTAAAAAATATTTCCGAAGACATTTTTGTTCCAATCCTTTAGGCGTTCCTTGAAGTTTTTTATTTTCTGTTGGAATATGTACATAAGAGTTCCATGTGAGATCTATACTTTAGTGAACCAAATGGGAGATTTTGATTGGAATTCTAGATTCATGAGCCAAAAATTTTCAAACCTGAAAGGTTTGCTTCAAGGAGAGCTAGCTAGATCCAACCAAAATTGAATCAGATAATGATCTGATCATGAGCGAGGGAGGATATTGGATTTTGTGAGAGAGCCTTCCATCATTAAGGACTTGAAAACGAGGAATATATCAAGCTTTCAATTGTCTTCATGAGAACCATATCGTCGGTTTGACCAAATATGGGTGCCATTGAAAACCACAATATCGATTAGGTGGAGGGCATCGATTTTTTTTTTCTGAAAGAATTCATTATTACTAATTCTCCTCCCAATATCTATATTTTGTGTCCCACTAAAGTGCATAGACTTGTTAGATTGGAGAGAAAGGATGCCTTCTTTTGCAATGTCTATGGACCATAGGAATTGGTGATAATCCCCTCTTTGTTGGAGCCAATTGCTTGAAAGTGAGAAGAGATGGTCCATTTTGTGGAGAAGAAATTGTCCAACATAACCGTTGTAGGGTTCCAAATAATGACTATACCTCCTATAGCTCCTTGTGTATCATTATATACATGCTGACTCTATCTCCAACATTGAGAGAGAGTATTGTTTTCTAGTGCATATGCACATTTGGTTTCTTGCAGTAATAAGATATTAGGATTCTATGCTATGATACTATTTTCGAGAATCCATTGCTTGGATCTCCCATAAATCCCCATGACATTCCATGAGATAATGTTCATGAGGAAGGTGGAGGAGGAGAGTGAAAGAAGCCCCGAGTCAGATTCTATATTTGATCCGAGTTAATCATGAAATTACCTACCTCCTTAATGAGCTATTAGGATGATTTTTTGCCTCTTCCCCTTCTTTTCTCGTCTTTAGGTGATTTAGGAATTTCCTTCCTGGGATCCGAATGGATTCCAAGACCCCCTTACGATCGATAGGTGGCTCTTGTTGTGGAATTGAGTTATACTTTGTGAACATTTCTTAGTTGATTAATTGGAATGGTCTGTAACTCCTACTTGTGATATGCTTCTTCCAGCCTTACCAAATATAGGTCATTTAGTTCTTGGTCATCCAAAATAATTTCCATGCCTCCATTGTCCGTGATTTGATCATCTTCCAAAGGTGCTTTTTTCTCGGATGGAAAGATTTTTTCAAGGATGGGTTCCAAAATATCCTTAGCCTTTCCTTCGATGTGCTCCTCTTCTGGGTGTTGATGTGGCTCTTCTACCGATTGAGAATATGGAAGTTGGTTTATTATTTCAAATGAGTTACTTGTAAATGACTGTTGGGCGGGATTAGGGCTAGGTTTTTTCTGAGTGTGTTTTCTCCTTCCTTTCATTTGTGTGAAAACATCCTTAGACTTGTTAGGGGATCCAAATGTTGATCCTTGAAAGGTATTGAGAGGACATTCCTAGAACAAGTGGCCCGCTCATGGTATTTTCGACATTTAAAAGGGATATGCTCACAATCAATGGTTTGAGTCCATATTTCATCATGACATTCTAAGATTATAGATCTTGGTAGGGGATTCAAGATGTTCATATATTCACATATCCTAACATAGGAAGTGTAGCAGTTTTGGAATGTAGATTCTGCTGATTTGACATATATCCCAAGAGTATTTCCAATCCCAGCGAGAATTTCTCCAAGCCAGAACTCTTCTGGAAGGGAATACAGTTTGATCCACATTGGGGTGTATGAAAAGTCCTCTTTTTCAGGGAAGAAATTCTCCATCCATAATCTTAGATAGAGATCGACAAAACTGAAGAAATATAGCCCATTTTCAAATATGTGGTCTTTATCTTCCAGGTTGTAGAATATTGCAGTGAAGAAACCCTTGGAACATGGTTGCAAATCATAGTGACCCTTAGGTTTCCACCAAGTGTTGATACATTTGATTATATCTTGTTCAGAGGGCCGTAACCCATGGAACTTACCTATAAGTTCATGATATTTCATATATTGGGCTTCTTCTTCTACCTAAATTGAGCTAACACCATATCTTGGTTCCTTAGCGGACTAGGGGATGCATTTTTCTGGTTCCCATACATGAGTCACTTTTGGATGGGAGGATTGAGATTCAACTTCCATTGTGTGTTATTTTTTTAGTTCCTCCTAGTGGATTTTATCCTTCATATGTGGTGGAAGATCGAAAGGAAATCGAGAGTTGGAGGCTCTTGCATGATCTCAGGCCACCACGTTTCGATATGAGGGCGCTTTCACCCCCTCTGATTCAACCATTACATTTGGTTAGAGAGGTCGACAATGGGTAAGACAACATGTTCAGATGAAGAATGTTCAATTGCAAAAAAGCTAGGGGGTGAGAGCATCAAACTCTAGTAGAACTTGATTTCTGAAATTACCCAAGTTATAATAGCAATTTTAAAACAACTAGACTCAATGAGAAGAATTTAAAATTTAAATTTTTATATTTAATTTTACAAATAAATTGCAATTTTATTGCATCTTTAATTTTATAAATATTTATTTATAATATTAAGATGATAAATTTTATAAATATTTTATTTTATAATTTTATTTAATGGATTATGATGATTATTTTTTATATAGAAATCAATTTTAATTGATTAAATTTAAATAAAAATGAGAAAGAATTATGATTGATTAAATTTAAAGAAAAATGAGAAAAAATTAGTTGATTTGTATTTATATTTTGTTTTTATGTTCCAAAAGATTAAAGAATATATGTTTTTTAGATTTTTTTTTTGTTTTTGTTTTCATGACTTAAAAGGTTAGGATAATAGCAGTGTTACAAATATTTTGAGATTAACACCCTATGTGTATAGGGAAAGCATTTTAAGCGAAAACATTTTCTATTTTCAAATTATTATAAGGTTACATATTGTTTTATTAATGTGTTTTAGATTTTGTTCATTTAGGATTTTCATAAAATTGTGAAATCTTGTTTATATTATATTTTAGTAATATTAATTGTTTCATTTAAGATAATTATAATATAAAGATTTATTTTTATTTTTATTTTAGTAATGTTAATTTTCTTATTTAAAATAATTATAATATAAATATATTTTTGATTTTTTAAATTGAATTGAAGTTAATAGTTTCTTTATAATGATTTAATTTTCTATTATTTTTTATTTCTCGGTTAAACATTCAAATTATCTCTTGTTCTATTCAATCTAAACATTTTTATTTAAAACAATATTCAAAAGCTTGTGGTTTATCTTTCAACAAGTACAACGAGTACACCGAACACATTATGATGTAATCATCAATAAAATACATTATATATTTATTTTCATTTGCAAAAGGAACAATAATAGTGTTGCACAAATTAGAATGAATCAGTTCAAGTTTTCTACATGCTCGAGAAGTAGAATCACAAAATGGTTGTTTTCTATGCTTTCCAAGGATACAAGCATCACATTGTTTCAGTTTTCTAGGAATAGTAGGAAGATCAGAAACACCATTCTTTCTCAATATACAAAGACTTTCATAATTGATATGACCAAATCTAGCATTCCACAAAAGATTAGATAGCATTATACCTAAGTTATGATGAGAGACATATGCAACAATGTGTGTATGGGTAGATGTACCATTCAACTTCAACAATATTCCATCTTCCATTCTCGTCATAACAGGCATATTATCAAAATACTTTCATATTTCAACTTTTCCACCAATCATATGAATAGAGTGGCCTAGTTGTCTAATGTACAAAAGGGACAACAAGTTCCTTTCTAGCTTAGGAAGATAACATACATTTTGTAAAAGAAAATATAGGAATCAAGGAAAATTGAGTCTAATGGTGCCCATTCTTGAGGGTTTGAGGCTAGAATTTTGGTGCAGACCCCCCTATCTCTCTTAAGGGCTGCGTGACCTCCCAGTTAGGATCTTCAACTCAGGAGCTGAAATGGCTCCCTGATTCTGAACTGGAACCTTCAACAGTTAACCATAGGTCCTTGTCCTGCATTTTACGCATGCAACCATACACTAGGTGCGATTCCTCGCTCCACGTAACCGCAGGCGCGACCATAGGCTTAGCCCAAAAGAGTGTGTCACGTTTAGCGACTTCGGGGCTACCGACACAACACTCCTCGACTCCTCCGAGTCCCGAAACCCTGAAAGGATAATGGTCCTTAAGCTCCTCTACTAATGTCACCCTTTGCTGAACCTTGGGCCCCACCTCCAAGCGAGTCAGAATTTTGCGTATCGGGGTTTTGTGAGGTGACTCCCTCTCTACTCCTAATCCCCGAAATCATGATATCTCCTCGCCTAAGATCGACGGTCCTAAACCTTCGAGGATCTGACGGTCCTGATTGTGTCAGAATTTTGTGAATCTGGGATCCCGGGTTGCTATTCCTTCACACTCCCGATTCCCGAAATGGAGAAATATTGAGATGCCAGATCAACGGATCACAACTCCCCTAATCCAACGGTTTAGGTCAATTCGAGATTTTGTGTATCGCGAATTTGGGTTTCAACCTCCTCCACTCTCCTTCTCTGATTCCTAATTCTCGATTCCGTGAAGAAAATCGATGGTCCTCAACCCCTTAAGATCTATGGAACAGATCTTATCCTCGCAGATCATGATTTTGTGATTCGGGGTTTTGGAAATCAGGGACCTTTGTCCTCCCAACTCACGATACCCGGTTTGATGAAATGGACCAACTGTCCAGATCTACCTAGGATCGATGACTCCTATCCCTCCTGAGCTTTGATGGATGAAAGGGCTCTTGTCGTTATCCTCCTCGCAGCTTCACTTGATCCAATGACTTGCAGATATCGATGTTTCCTCCTCGAAGTCTCTCCACCATCTGTTCAGGTCCTCAATGAGTCCCAACCAAATGTCTTGGAGCCAACTTTCCTGAGATTGGTCTTGTGGAGACTTCGACCTCCTGCACACTCCTTGCACTCCTTACAAAGGGAAAAGTTTTGTGTTATCTCTTCTGAGATTCAGAATCGTAACAGACCCTGTTAACACACTCCTTGCGTTTTGCATGCACACCTTGCACCACTCCAACAAAAGAGAAACAATTGAAACTTATCTTAGCATTCATAGTTCCATTTTATCATAGAGAATTCATTCACTCATTCGTGAAAACACAGTAACAAATAATTTCAAACAATGTTCACTCCATGCATTGGGTCAATTTTCCCTTTGTTATATTCATAAGTGAAAAAATGGTTACAACTGTGATCAAAACGAAAAATAAAAAAACTCCCACTAACTTGCAGCTTCCAAATCTACTTGCTAACCCGCCCCATTTGGGCGTACAAAACCTTTATTTATCTCAGAGGGATCTTAGGGTTCCCCCTGGCTACTTGGCTACTCTAAAACTTAACCTAACGATTATCTAGACCAGTCACATTCCAGAGTTGTAATGGAAACTCCCGCTCTGCTTGCGATTATCCAAACATGCCTCAAAGGGTAATTCCAACACTGGGTTCAAGTGTGCCTCAAAAGGTAAAATCCGGTGCTGATTTAAGGTGGGCTTCAAAATGTCTGTTGTGACTGCCAACTTTGAGCTCTCGTACAGATTCCTAGACGTTGATATCTCTTTCTCCATGCGCTTGCCAACGATGCTCCTGCATCATACTCCCCTTGACAAAAATTCATGGACTCTTGTCCATGAGCTCCTGCACTGACTTTCCATGCTTCTGGATGGAAACTTAATTTTCCCATCTGGAATCTTCTATTGGTTATCCCTTCCATTTGACAAGATACTCAAAATAGGTCTTCCTTCTGGTCTTCTTGCCAATCCCCCGATCAACAATTTTCTCCATCTGTGTTTTTTCTGCCACAGGGATTTGTTTCTCCCACTGAATCTTTTGTTTCTCTTATGATCCCTTTGTGTCATCTTTCCTCTAAGGATACATGTCTGAAACATTGAATATGGGCGATATGGCCACACCATCTGGTAGCTCAATCGCATAGGTGTTTGCATCAAAATTCCTCAAGATCTTACATGGTCTTATATTCTTCATCTTTAACTTGTTATATGTTCCCCTAGGGAACCTTTCCTTCTTGATATGTGCCAAAAGATGATCCCCTACTTAAAATTGAAGTTCCCTGCGGTGTTGATTAGCTCTATCGTTGTATTTCTAGTCAGAACTCTGCAACTGTCTTTTGATCTGGCTATGGAGTTTCTGCATTTCAGCAGCAAAATCTTCTGCTCCAATGCTCCTGATCTCACCCTGTTCCAAGTCTCTCAACTCCGATACTCCCCTTGGTTGCATTCCATATAGTATTTGGAATGGGCTCTTTCCAATGATCTTGTTTGGTGAGTCCTTGTATGCAAATTCTGCTTGTTGCAGAATATGATCCCACTGATTATGATGCTCAGTGACTAAACTCCTCAATAAATTTCCGAAACTTCTGTTTACCACCTCAGTTTTCCCATCTGTCTGAGGGTGTTAAGCTGAGCTGAAGGAAAAATCTGTCCCTATCTTCTTCCACAACGTCCTCCAAAAGTGACCAACAAATTTTGTGTCTCTGTCCAAGACAATGCTCCTGGGTAGGCTGTGAATTCTTACCACTTCCTTGAAAAACAGATTTGCAACATGTGTTGCATCACTGGTCTTTTGGCATGGGATGAAATGTGCCATCTTTGAAAACCTATACACCACCACAAATATGGAATCAAATCCCCTTTGTTTTCTTGGCAACCCCAACACAAAATTCATGCTTATTGCATCCCAAGGCCTCTCTGGTATTGGTAATGGTTGATACAAACCAATATTATGTCTTTTCCCCTTTGCATGTTGGCAGATTCTACATCTGTTCACAAATTTATCACCTCTATTCTCATACCTGGCCAATAGTATGAACTGCTCAACTATGAAAACATTTTATCATGGCCAAAATGTCCAGCCAATCCTCCACAATGCTTCTCCTTCAGAAGATTATCCCTCATTGAGCATTTTGGTATGCACAACTGATTTCTTCTGAACAACAGTCCTTCCTGAATCATGTACTCTATCCACTGACTTCTATATCTCAACACAGGGTTTGTATATGCTTCATATGCTTCCTTGAAGTATGTATCATCACAATACATATCCTTAAGGTGTTCAAACCCCAAGGTCTTCACTTGGAATTCCTGCAGAATTAAACATCTCCTGCTTAATGCATCAACAACCTTGTTAACATTCCCAACAATATGTTTTATGACAAAAGTAAAATTTTTCATAAATTCAACCAATTTTGCATGCCTCTGATTCAATTTTTCTTGTCTCGTTATGAATTGTAAATCTTGGTTATCGCTATACAAGACAAATTCTTATGGGACAAGATAATGCCTCCATTTCTTCAAAGCTTGAATTATGGCATAAAACTCCTTTTCATATGTGGATTACTTCCTCTTGGTATCATTCATCTTTTCATTGAAATAGGCAACAGGTCTGTTATCCTGACTCAAAACTACTCCTATTGCAACTCCACTTGCATCACTTCTTACTTGAAATGTCTTTTCAAAATTCAGCAAGACCATAATCGGTCGTTCTGTTATCTTCTCCTTTAGTATATTGAAGCTCCTCTCGGTTTCCTCTATCCATCTAAATGACTTGTGCTTCTTCTTCACTGTATCCATCATTGGTGCACAAATTCCACTGAAGTCTCTAATGAAATTCTTATAGAAACTTGCTAATCCATGAAATATCCTTACCTCAAATATGCTTCTTGGTGACGAGCATTCTCTGATCGCTTTCACCTTCTCTGGATCCATCTTCAATTCATTTGAAGAGATTGCAAAACCCAAGTAAATGAGTTATGTCTTCATAAAAGAGGACTTCTTCAGATTTATCAACAAATTCTCCTGTTGTAGCCTCCTCATCACTAATGTTAGGTGCCTCAAATGCTCCTCTTTAGTCCTGCTAAAGATCAATATATCATCCATATATACAACTACAAATTTGCCAATGAAATCTTTCAGAATTTTGTTCATCAGCCTTATAAAAGTGCTCGGGGCATTTGTTAAGCCAAATGGCATAACAAGCCACTAATACAGACCTTCATTTGTTTTAAAGGTTGTTTTCCATTCATCACCTTTTCTCATCCTGATCTTGCGATATCCACTTTTCAAATCTATCTTAGAAAATAAATTTGCTCCACTTAAATAGTCCATTAAATCATCCATTCTCGGTAAAGGAAATCTACACCTGATGGTGATCTTGTTGATGGCTCTCGTGTTTGTGCACATTCTCCATCCTCCATCCTTCTTTGGGCTCAACATGGTTGGTACTACGCATAGGCTCAAACTCTCTCTGACCAAACCCTTGACTAGCAACTCTTGGACTTGGCTCTTCACCTCCTCATTCTCTCGAGGTATTAATCTGTATGCTTCTTTGTTCAACAGACTTTCTCCGAGTATCAAGTCGATATGATGACTGATAATATTGATGGGTGGTAATGAGTTTGGCAGCTCATCCACCACTATATCAAAAAAATTATCCAATAGCTCCTGGACTTCCTCAGGCAAATAATCCATTGATGTACTTTTAAGGATAACTTTGGATTTCCTTACCACAACAAACTGCATCTCATGTTCTTCCTTGATTTATTTCAGGAGTTCCTTCCCACTCATGAGAATTATGTTGGTGTTGGCTTCCTCTTTCACTTTCTTCTCTTCTATTGGCAACAACATATGTGTTCTACCATTCTTCTCCAATGCATATGTATTTTTCCTCCCATCATGAATGACATTTCTGTCAAATTGCCACGGTATTCCCAATAGAATATGGCATACGTCCATGGGAATTACATCACATAGGATTTCATCTTTATAACCTCCTATCTTAATTTCAACAAGGCATTGTTTAGTAATCGTTACCTGGTGTCCTTTTTGCAACCATGATACCTTGTATGGATTTGGGTGTGTAGTTGTCTTTAGCTCCAATTTCTCCACCATCTCTGTGGATACTAGGTTTTCAGTGCTCCCACTGCCAATGATCACCTTGCATACTCTGTCCTTAGTCTTGCAGGATGTCCTGAAGAGAATGTTTCTCTGCACTGGATTTTCAATTTCTACCTCTGGTTTTAAGAGAACCTTCCTCAACATCAGGGACATTCCATCCTCTGCTCCTTCTCCTTCAACATCTCTTCGCTGTGCTTATGAAATGTGAGCTTCACCTCCTCCTTCCTTCTTTTTCTCGGGGCATTCCCAAGACATGTGTCCTGTCTTTCCACAAGCATAACATCTTACGTCTCCTCCTCCTCTTGTTCCTCTTCCTCTGGAAGAATTTCTTCGACCACCCTGTATTTCTCGGGAAATTCCTCCTCTTTCCGAGTGATTGTGTGTTTTCTCAGCCTCGTCCTTAGACTGATGTGTTCTTTCACGGCTGAATCCATGGCTTTTTCTTGGGACCTATATTTTACCTCTTCCTCGTTGGCTTTGTTTTCTGGCCAACTTATCCTCTTCCTTCAGTGCAAACTGATAAGCATCCTCCATGGTCCTTACTAACATCATACTGAGCTCATCCCAGATTTCATATCTCAAGCCATTTATATATCTGGAAAATTTTTCTCCATCTCTCTCCCTTTGTCCAGTTCTGATGTTCGGTCTGTATAACTCCTCAATGTGCTCCTTAACTGTCATCCCCTTCTGTCTCAGGTTCTGTAACTTCCTGAACAAGTTGATATGATAGTCCTTGGGTATGAAATTATCCTTCAACTTGGCTACCATCCTGTCCCAACTCTTTATCCTCTTCTTGCCTTTACTTCTCCTCTTAGCCTGTAGTTCCTCCCACCACAATGTTGCATGCCCTTTTATCCTGGTGATTGCCTGTTTCACCTTCTTCTCTTCATCGACATATTCATAGTCGAAATGTTTATCCATGGATATTATCCAATCCAACAGTTCTTCAACATCTAGATTTCCCTCATACATGGGAACCTCTATATTAGCTCTGCCTCCCAATTTGGCAACTACGCTCAACAAGCATTCTTCGACAACATCCTCTCCTGCATCTTCTTCAACCTCAACCTCTTAACTTTCTGCATCACTGACGTCTCCCGCATCAGGTTCTCTTCTTAGTGCTACTTCCATTGTTTCCAATCTTGCATGAAGCTCTCGCATATCCCTCTCTACAACACGATTGGCTAAAGGTGCCTCTGCTCGTCTCCTTAGCAGCATTGTGTTGATTGTCTGTCAAACACAGAGTACAACTTCGAGGTATTTATATCCTCCTTTTCTCTTTCTCTTTCGCCTGAAGTATTCAAATGAATAATTAAGGTTCCGATACCACCTGGTGCAAACCCCCTATCTCTCCTAAGGGCTGTGCAACATCCCGGTCAGGATCTTCAACTTAGGAGATGAAATGGCTCCCTGATTCCAAACTGGAACCTTCAACAGTTAACCACAGGTCCTTGTCCTGCGTTTTACCCATGCAACCATACGCTAGTCGCGAGTCCCCGCTCCACGTGACCGCAGGCACGACCACGAGCTTAGCCCAAAAGAGTGTGTCGCGTTTTGTGACTTCAGGGCTTCCGGTGCAACACTCCTCAACTCCTCCGAGTCCCAAAACCCCGAAAGTCTAACGGTCCTTAAGCTCTTACGTTGAACCTTGGGCCCCACCTCCGAGCGCGTCGGAATTTTGCATATCGGGGATTTGTGAGGTGACTCCCTCCCTACTCTATATCACCGAAATCACGATATCTCCTTGCCTCAGATCAACGGTCCTAAACCTTTGAGGATTTGACAGTCCTGATTGCACCAGGATTTCATGAATCGGGGATCCCAGGTTGTTATTCCTTCACACTCCCGATTCCCAAAATGGTGAAATCTTGAGATGTCGGATCAACAATTCACAAATCCCATGATCCAATGGTTCAGGTCGATTCGGGATTTCGCGTATCGCGACTTTGGGTTGCAACCTCCTCCACTCTCCTTCTCTGATTCCTGATTCCTGATTCTGCGAAGGAAATTGACGGTCCTCAACCCCTTAAGATCTACAGACCAGATCTTATCCTTACAGTTCACAATTTTGCGATTCGGGGTTTTGGAAATCAAGGACCTCTGTCCTCCCAACTCTTGATACCTGGTTTTGCGAAATGGATGAACAGTCCAGATCTACCTGGGATCGATGACTCCTATACCTCCTGATCTTTTAGGGATGAAAGGGCTCTCGCCGTTATCCTCCTCGCAGCTTCACTTAATCGAATGGCTTACGACTATCGACGTTTCCTCCTTGAAGGCTCTCCACCATATGTTCAGGTCCTCAATGAGTCCCAGCCAAATGTCTTGGTGCCAACTCTCCTGAGTTTGGTCTTATTGAGACTTCGACCTCCCGCACACTCCTTGCGCTCCATGGATTTCAATAACTCAGAATCTGAAGGATTTCTCGAAGAGAATTTTCCCTCACCCTTCCGATGTTCTTTTCCTCTGATTCTTCAATTCCTTGCAAAGTCTCTTCAACACTTAATCGAATCTTGGGTTTGTGCACACCTTGCACCATATCTTTACGCAAATTTTTGAACCCTTGAGGACGACTGTGTACGTCTTGCACCAGTCTCTTTGCACTCCTTGCAAAGGGAAAATTTTCATGTTATCTCTTCTGAGCTTCGAAATCGTAACAGATCTTGTTAATGCACTCCTTACGTTCTTTGTGCACACCTTGCACCACTCCAATAGAAGAGAAACAATTGAAACTTATCTTAGCATTCACAGTTCCATTTTCTCATAGCGAGTTCATTCACTCATTTGTGAAAGCACAATAACAAAGAATTGAAAACAATGTTCACTCCATGCATTGGGTCAATTTTCCCTCTTTTATATTCATAAGTGAAAAAATGGTTACAATTGTGATCAAAACAAAAACTAAAAAAACTCCTACTAACTTGCAACTTCCAAATCTACTTGATAACCCACCTCATTTGGGCGTACAAAAACTCTATTGATCTCAGAGGGCTCTTAGGGTTCCCCCTAGCTACTTGTCTACTCTAAAACTTAACCTAACGACTATCTAGACTAGTTGCATTCCAGAGCCGTAATGGAAACTCCCACTCTACTTGTGATTATCCAAACGTGCCTCAAAGGGTAATCCCGACACCGGTTTTAAGCATGCCTCAAAAGGTAAAATCCGGCGCTGAGTTAAGGTGAGCTTTGAAATATCTGCTATGACTGCCAACGTTGAGCTCCTATATAGATTACCAGACATTGATAGCTCTTTCTTCGCGTGCTTGCCAACGATGCTCCTACATCAATTGTCTACAAAATACACTATGCCATCTACATTATCATTGAAATATTTGAAAACGTCTCTTCGAAATGTCATGTGAGAGGTTGGGCCTGAAGCCATGCATATTTCCAAGGAATATATGCAATGTTAAATAAATATTCTGTTACTCCTTATTGCAATGAGAAACAATGTAATGGGAAGATTCAGGTGGATTACCTTTTGTTAGTTCTGAAGGTTTACCTTTGTCCTATTTCTTATATTTTCTATCTTCTTTGATATTATCCCAAAAAACTTTGCAATCATCTGCTTCATGTGACCCATTCTTTTTGCAATGAGTACAATGAATATTGGATCTATCAACTTTGTTTTGTCTACCCCCCTGCCTGTGAAACTCTTTCTTCCATGTCCATGTCCTCTTCTGCTAATTTCTCCTCTGGAAGAATCATGTGGTTTACTCTTGTCCTTCTGAGCAAGGTAAACAATATTGCTAGTTGAAGGAGTTGAGTTCTTTCCAAAGTCTTTCTCACATTCTGCAACTTTCTCCACCATCTTGTCAAATGTGATGGATTTCATTTGACCACTTGCTTGCAGCGATTCAAGGTAGTGAGAATATGTAGGGTAGATGGAATTAATGAAGGATGTGAGAGGGATATCACTACTCACTCCAGTGTATTCAATGTCATGCATTATGGGTTTTATTTTTGAAGCTAAATCCATAAGGTCATCATTCTTCAAATATAGGTTGAAGAGATTAAACATTAGTTGTATGAGTTCTAGTTCAGAATGTGTGTTATACAAGTCATTACATCTCTTAAAGGTGTCATAGGAATCACCAATGGAAGGAAAATTACACCTCACCTCCTCACTTGTTGTCAAAGACATTACAACATATCAATTCTGGTATTTGTCTTCCCATATTTCACATTCTTTGTTTGAGGTCGGAATGGATGGTCTTCTACCAGGTCTTCTACTATGTCTGCTACTATGTGACTTTGATTATGAGGCTTCTTATTCTTATTCCACTTCTTCTTAAGTGATTTTTCTTCTCTGAGGGACTATTGTTTCTTTGAAAATCCCTTTCCACATGTCTTTCAAGATCAATGTTTCTTGGTGTTCCTATACCATTATTTGTAGTTCTCCTTGCCGGTCAGCACCACGACGACAATGGAGATGAGAGAATGCATTTTATTCTTTCTTCACACACACATTATAAAATGAAAATACAATGAAGTTGCACCAATAAAATTCAAAATTATCTTGCAAATGCACCAAGAATGAAATACTACTATATCAATAATACTATGTAGTAGTAGAGATTTCGTAAATGTTTTTCAAAGAAATATATGATCGAAGAAATTATTCTAATTCTTGAAAGTATTTGCAGTGACTTGAATGCCCAAACCAAATTCAATAACCCTAATTGTTGGAAACGTCTATACTTGAAGGTTTGTATTAACACAAGAGTCTCTAGAAAATGGTTTAATAGTGGCTAAGAGGTTTATCTCATCTCTTTTCTTTCCGAGCTCTATTACCTTAGATTGTAAATAAAAAATGTATTTAACATATTGCATTAGTTAATGAGAGAGAGAGAGAGAGAGAGAGAGAGAGAGATTATAGTTATGGATCCAATAAAAAATTATATTATTTCACGGAGGCACCAAGTGCTTGTTACACGTCAAAATTCCTCACTTTGATAATGTCCCATTATCATTATCATAAGTGTTCAAGTGTCACAAATATCGTATTCTCATCCTTCATATGTCGCATTGCAGATGACACCATAGAAACACTTGATACACCCTCTAAGACATGTTAGAAGAGGAAAACACATCATTTGGCAAGATTAACACAATATTTTACCTCGAAGAATGATCATCTTAAACACTTTTTTTGGAGATTAGCTCTCCCCTACTCACATGCAGGGAGCGCTAGCGCTCCTTGTCCACTTAGAAGGGAGTGATACAACACTCTGTTGCTAGCTTTGAGGGAGAACCAATTGGTTGAGAGAATCTTGGGAAGAAATCCCCCTTATCTCTAAGGATAACTAGAAATGATCCAAGTTGGTTTGGCTCAAATCCAAGCTTTAGGATGTATCTAAGGGAGATACCAAAACTGATGGAGTCATATCCTCAACTTATTCCAAAGATAACTAAGGTGGTTGAGCCTCTCAAATCCTATAAAAGGAGGCATTCTCATGTTGAAAAGGAGGAGAATATCAACAAAAAATATTTTCATTCAGATCATGGATCTTTCAAGCAAGGGGTTGGGCAAGGAGGACTTGGAGAGGTTGATGCAATGATATCTACAAATTGTGAGTGCCTTGTAATGTTCTCATTAACATATGCTTGGCATGTTTCCTTGAAGGTTGTGTATGATTGCATAGGCTTGTATTTTCTTGATAAATATAGCTTAAACTAATATTGGTAGAATATGAAGCATGCATTGTCTTTGTTTTCTATTGAATTTCAGATCTCATTAAAGGGCCTGAAGATCAAGTTCAACATGGACTAAGCAAGGAAAAGCTTTAGAAAAAGGTACATCATACTTTCTTCCTCTTTTTCCTTTGACTAGTTTAGCTACATTTGAAGGAATGTCGGTGTCCAATGTTAGCATATTTCTGTCTTGGTAATAGGGGTCTAGGATCCAAGAGGAAATTCACCTGTCCGAAGGGGAATTTTCCTACAAAGTGCTGGTAGACAAGGAGAACTTAGGAATGAAAAAAGTATATAGCATACTCAATGAACTGGTGTGAATCCATGTGAGGTCAAGTGAGCATATATGACATGACAATGAGAGAATATATATCTCAAGTCGAGGGAGGCGTGCCCTCTATGGAAGAGTGGACATAAAGAAAGAGCCCACTATGCATAAATTAGGGATTATGTGAGCTTTGTCTAGTCACGCAAATAACACATGCTCGAGAGCAGTGAGGGAGAGACACCTAATTCGTAATAGGGTTAGTGTTGTAGAGAATAAAACACAGAGTGTGAGGGGTAGAATAATATACAAAGAATAATACAAGGTATAGAGGGAAGAGAGACATGCAGGCTAGCATAGGTTTTTAACAGGATGGGAAATTTCCATGGAATCTATTCATGGAGTTAACCAGGCTTTGATACCACTATTAGGCTAGGAGTGGGCATAAAACATAACTCCACAAATGATGTCTATTACATTAGCTTGTAGGTTGATAAATACATATAATTGTGACTATTGATCTTCCATAATTGAAGACATTTCCTATCACCTACGACTCTTCATATTTACAATTATTTATATAGGTAACACAATCTCAAGGATTATATGTCCAACAAGACCATCATAGTGGATCTCGTAAAGTTTATTTTTCGGTGATGCATGCACCAAGTCTCTTGTATGGATGGTCCAACTCTATTGTATGGATGGTTCACAATTTGGTTTGGATAACTTGTTTATGCTGGATTTGAAACTTATGATGCACATTTTAGGTTAAGATAGCCAGTGGGAATTTCAGGTTAAGAAGATTTTTTGGAGTTTAAAGTTTTCCATTCTTCTTCACATTTATTAATATCAATTTATTTTAATGTTTTCCTTTGGTGTTGCAATGCCTTTTTTACCCACCAAGATCCTTAGGTTCACAGAGTTTTGTTTTTTGTAATGTCCCCAATCACCCCAGGCTAGGCCATGTCACACAACCTCAACTTTTGTAGCTCCAAATCAACCCAACTGTAACATCCCCAACATACTATTGAACCATGCTACTATAAAATTTCACTGCATAGTTATACTTTAAACACAATCACGTAGTTTCACTTGAAGTAATGTGCTCATCCCAAGCTTGAGTCACACTACACAACTTGTAATAGCGGAAGCAACAACCTCTTTACAAAAAGATCTTAAGAATTGAAGTACTTAACTCAGACAATTGTATGCACTAGCATGTTGATCACATAACATAACTGTACGCACATCCATCTAGGCATCATGCACCATTTCTGATTTCACTATGCGCAGGGTCTATTTCCTTAGACCCACACACGATTTCCAACCTATTGAAGCACACATAATACATTCCTATGCACCTGACCACTCAATCTGCTTCTTGATGGATCATAACCAAAATTACAAGGTTAAACTTAATAGGAAAAGTTACCATCAACTAACTTACTCGTGCACAACTACAATTAAAGGCTTAAAACACCATAATTACATGAGCAAGAAACACTAACAGAATACAAAAAATACTTATATGCAAAAACATACAATAACTAACCCATGTCAAACATAGACAAAAAATGCACACAGTAACCAAGACAAGCACATACGGAACACTTATATTAAATGAAAGTCACCAACTGCAGCCTTAACTAAGACATTCCTCCCAACCATAGATGTTGTTTCTCGTATGCTTTTAGCAATAGGTCACCCTCACGCTAGGGCTCAAATCCACCAAGAATAAAGGGTTCATAGCAACAAGCTATGGTATGAAACTCCACATAATTTCCAAGTCCTAAGTGCCCACTGCTGCAACTAGCCCACAGTCCCTCATTACCCACACACCTGTCACACCCAAGGAAGTGTGCCCCTTATCTGCTCAAAAGTCCTTCGGCTACCCCACTTCCCTTCCCAGAGTTACTAGCAAAAAGACGTATAAGAAGTCTCAGAGCCCTGTGACTAATGCGCAGTGCACCAGGGAACAACTCTAAAAAAAACTCTCTCCTAGAGAGTATTCCCACGGGTCTGACAACCACTCCAAAACAACTAGTCTCTCACCCA
>ML780695.1:110706-128499 GCA_009831015.1 Picea engelmannii | reverse complement strand
AACTTAGTATTGTGCACTTCCAATCATTACCACACACTAACCAAGTGCGCGCAACATGGTGCAATGTATGTACTTTCCCTATCTTTATAACAATTCTCCGCGCACTTGCTCACATGCGCGCAACACCAAAATCCATGTGTGAATGGATCACCATCCTAAATGTACATTACAAAGGGTTTTGGATCAAGGAAACTACAATCCCCTCCCCCTTATTTATGCACTATCCCCAGTGCATCATATACACATGTACATACAAAATTTCAAAAATATTCAAAAAGATGAGGATACTCTGATTGCATAGCATCCTCATGCTCTCAAATTGCATCCTCGGGATCGTACCAAGTCCATTGGACCTTTACCATCTCCATGAGTCGATTCTGGAGCTAGTTGATTTTTTGATCCAATATGAAAACTGGTTTCACTTGAAATCCACCTTCTGTCTCCACCTGAACCACATTCCAATCAATGACATGATTAACATTAGATACATACCTCTTAAGAAATGACACATGGAAAGAATTATGTTGCATAAGGATGCAAGCAATGCAAGCATATAAGCGATGGGACCAATCCTTTAAAGGATTTCAAATGGCCCATAATAGCGCACTGCTAACTTAGAACACTTTCCCAACTTCAAGGAATTGTGCCCCGCCTTCACTTTCAGAAACACGTGATCACTCACTCTAAATTCCCTGTGGTTTTTTCCTTTATCTGCACATATCTTCTTCCTGTACTGGGCAACCTTTAAATTATTCTTTATCTTTACCATCTTCTCCTCCATTTCCTAGAGTAGATATGGCTCAACTACTACACGGTCTTCTAGGTTATCCAAACTCACAAGTGTGTTTGACTTTCTACCATAAAGTGCCTCAAATGGGCTCATCTTTAAGGATGCATGATACCCATTTTTGTAAGAAAACTCTACCAAATGAATGTAGTCTTCCCATTTTGATTGCTTATCCATGAGATACATCCTCATCATATCTTTAATCACCCAATTTACTCTTTCTATATAACCATGTATCTCAAGGTGATATGTTGTGCTGAAATTTATATTTGTTCCAAATCCTTTACAAAATTTTGAAGTTAAATTGGAATCTCTTTCAGACACAATTGTCTTAGGAACACCAGGCAACTTGGAAATATCTCACATGTATATCTCAACAACATTAGGTTCCTTGTGCGTTGAGTTCACTGGAATAAAATGGGAAGCTTTAGTAAGCTTGTCCACCACCACCATAATGGAATCATGTTGTTTAGGAGTCCTAGGAAACTTAGTTATGAAGTCCATGGTCACAACCTCTCAATTCCACTCAGGAATGGGCAAGGACTGCAACAAACCAGCTGGATGTTTTTTCTCAGTTGTAACATCCCTCCCGTAACTGACAATAATATCATGCACTAAAAATAACGAATGTGTATGATATTATTGTTAGTTATGGGAGGGATGTTACATCATCCTTGACCTTATGACATTCAAGACATCTCAAACTAAAATATGCAAATTCGTTTTTCATACTTGGCCAAAAGTATTGCTTCTTGACAGTGACAATGGTCTTCTGGTAACTTGGATTTCCAACATAAGGAACATTATGCATCTCTCAAAAAATCAATCTCTTCAACTCCTGATAATTAGACACATATAATATGCATATATACATGAGGATCCCATCCTCTCTTAGCTCATAGCCTTCCAACTTCTGCTTCGACATACCTTGCAATAAAGTTGCACTTATATCCATATAGCACAGATCGGATTTGGAAACTTCCAAAATTTTATCTCACAAATATGTATGGTACATGTTAATGGATGTACCATCCATATCATGCATCCTCCTGCTGAGTGTGTCAGCTACCTTGTTCTCTTTTCCCTTGATATGCTTAATTTTAAAGTCATACTCATTGAGGAAATCTAACCACCTTCTTTGTATGGCATTCAAACTTGGTTTTCCAAATAAATACTTTAGACCACAATGGTTTATTCTTAGCTCAAATATTTTACCCATAAGATAATGTCACCACATATTCAAAGCATACACTATGGATTCCAATTCCAAGTCATGTGTAGCATATAGTCTTTCATTCTCCTTCAACTTCCTTGATTCTTAGCATACCACATGTGCATTTTGACTCATGACTACACCAATTCCTTCCTTGCATGCATTCATGCACACAACGAAGTCTGCAGCTGGATCAACAATCCTTAAGATAGGCACACTTGTCAACAAACTCTTTAAGTGATGAAAATTCCTTGCGCAATATGGAATCCACTCAAATTGTGCACCTTTCTTCTGGAAATATGTAATCACATGCACAATATGTGAGAATCCTTCAATAAACCTTATGTATTACCTTGCTATTCCCATAAAGGATATCACTTCTACAACATTTATTCGTGTTGGACATTCCTAATGGATTTCATCTTCTCTGGGTCCAAAACTATCCCTTCTTCTAAAATGATATGACCCAAGTAATGAAGTTGTCAGTGATAGAACATTCACTTTCTCAACTTTGCATAAAGTTGATGCTCCCTCAAAACCTGCAACACCATCCCCTAGTGATGCTTGTGTTCTTCTTCCAACCTTGAGTACATAAGAATGTCATCTAGAAATACAATGACCAACTTATCTAAATACTTTCTAAAAACTCCATTGATCAAACACATGAAGACAATTGGTGCATTTGAAAACCCAAATGGAACCACTGTAAACTCGTAATGACCATACCTTGTTCTGAAGGAATTCTTCTTGATGTCATCTTCTTTTATTCTCACTTGGTGATATCTAGATCTATGATCTATCTTGGAAAATATCCACGCACCTCTCAGCTGATCAAATAGATCATCTATCCTTGGCAAATGATACTTGTTCTTCATTGTAACCTTGTTCAATTTCTTGAATTCAATACAAATTATCAGTGTACCATCCTTCTTCTTAATGAATAAAAATGGCACACCCCAAGGGGACACACTTGGGCGTATATACCCCTTCTTCAAAATATCTTCAAGTTGCATCTAAATCTCCTTCATTTCTGGTGTATTCATCCTGTAAGGAGTCTTAGATACAAGAGTTGCTCCAAGATTCATATTGATATAGAATTCTATATTTATTTTCAGAGGCAATCCCTCTTTCTATTTAAAGACATCCCCATACTCTTTCAGTATTGCACAATCTTCCATACTTGACACTTTATCCTTAGGTGCCTATTCCATATGCGCTGCAAATAGTTGACATCCTTTCTTGTAGATTTTATTCAACTGCAATTTTGAAACTTCTATGATAGTCACAACTCTTGCAATTCCTTGAATTGTTCTCAAATTTCCTTCCTCATCCAAACAAGTGAATGTCTTATTGTAACAATCTAGGAAAACATGGTGCTCATCCAGCCAATCCACACCAATGAGGAAATCGTATGAGCCCAAAGTTATAATATTCAACTCATCTCTAATGCACAGTCCATTCATCTCCATTGGACATGCCTTAGCCATCTCAATAATTTTCCTCTTTTCTCCTATAGCTAACTACACCAACAAAGGTTTTCCAATCTTTCGTCTTGGAAAATGGAATCTTTCCACCATCTTAGTATATACATAATTATAACTAGCTCTTGAGTCAATTAAAATAACAATGGGTTGGTCATTAATCTTACCTTCCACCTCGATCATGTGCGACTGAAACTCAACCTTCTTGTTTTCCAATGTAATGTAAATCCTTGACACATTTCTACCCATGTTCTCAACTGTCGTATCTTTTTGTACATTGTGCGCAATCCTTTATTTATCACTTATTTTAGGGTAATCTCTACACATATGATTTCCTCTACAACCCCAACATTTCTTAGGTTTTTGCCATGACGTTTTTCCCATTGTCTCCGACATTCTGGTCTCCTCGAGAGTCCTTGCGCAATATTTCTGAAAAATGATGACTTAACTCCCTTATTCCTCTATTCCACCTTTATTTTCATCTTATCTTCCCAACCCTTTTGAAAAGTTGGCTTTCCCCTTTGCTGGTCATAAAGACACTTTTCGCGCCTTATGGTCTCTTCCAACGTCTTAGGGTCATCATACTCTATCTTGTCACTGATAAATGAGGGAAACCCACTAAGATCTTTATGAATATTCACTTATTCATCCTTGATGAAAGGTACATATTTCAAAAACTCTACAAATCTTCTTTCATACTCATCTATCATCATACTCCCATGCTTGAGTTCCAAGAACCCATTCATTTTCTTGTCATAGTACAACTTGGTTAAGTATTTCTTTTGGAAATACCTATTGAACTCTCTCCAAGTCACTTTCTTTTCATCAATGTGTTGTATTTGCACATACTGATCCCACCACATTGATTCCATTCCTTTTAATTGATATATATCAATCCTTCCTTTTGCTTATGAAGAATAGTTATGCATCTCAAAGTACTTCCTCATACCCAACAACCATGTCTCTACATCCTCATCCTTTTGTGCTCACCATCAAAGGTAGGAGGTTTGATATTATTCTTTCCCCACTGTAGCTCATCCACACATGTCCTTATATTATTACTTTTGATATGAGATGGGCTTGAGTTACTGTGCTCCTCCCTGAAAGAATGCTTACCAACACTTCTTTCTTCTCTTCTTTTCTCATCATGACATCTGCAACTTCTTGATATACTCAACCTTGTCTCCTTATCCACTTTATTTTCTATTTTGTCCATAAATTGCATAAATTTGACATTGAAGTTATCTTTTTGTGGCCTTGGCTCTCATTGGTCTCTCATTATCAGCCTTATAACTTTGGACATCTTTCTGCAACACCTTTACAGTTTATACCAAGTTCATGCGGTCCTCCCTGGATTATGTACCATCAACACACAAACCAACATACATATCTCCAAACTCCTTATCATAACTACAATTTCTCTACACATATTCCATTCTTTTAACCATCTTCACTAACTTTGTCCTACTCTAATCACTAAAAATTATGCAAAATGTGCAGGCAATTAAGATTTGTTAGATGATTTCATGCAACAATTACATGAAAACTTTGCACCATTTTTATAGAATCCTTCCCTTGTATTTCTCAGATGATTTTAACACCCCAAATTCTAGTGTGCACACTCACACATCACTATCTTTACTCACATCACAACTCTATACCGCACACCATTGGTTTTCCTCACAAACAAAACTTTTCACTAAGCAACACCAATTCTTAGCGCACATAACTATTCCTGATAGTCTCTGGCCCATACAATTCTAGTGTTGAACCAATTTCTTTGATACCAATTTGTAACATCCCCAGTCACCCTAGGTTGGGCCATGTCACACAACCTCAACTTCTGTAGCTCCAAATCAACCCAACTGTAACATCCCCAGGATAGTACTGAGCCATGCTACTCTAAAATTTCACAGCACAGTTCTACTTTAAACACAATCCGCGTAGTGTCACTTGAAGTAATGCACTCAGTGCAAGCTTGAGTCACACTACACAACCTATAACTGCATAAGAAACAACCTCTTTACAACACGATCTTAAGAATAAAAATTAACTTAGACAACTACACACACTAGCATGATGATCACAAAACATAATTGTGTGAACATCCATCTAGGGGTCATGCACCACTTTTGATTTCATTATGCGCGAGGTCTATTTCCTTAGCACCATAAACGATTTCTAGTCTCTTGAAGCACACAAGCTACAATCCTGCACACCCGACCACTCAATCCTTTTCTTGATGGCTCATAACCAAAATCACAAGGTTAAACTTAACCAGAAAAGTTACCATCAACTGACATACTCATGCACCACTACAATTAAAGGCTAAAAACATCATAGTTACATGAGCAAGCAACAATAACAGAATAAAAAAAAATACTTATATGCAACAACATACAAGAATTAACCCATGTCAAAC
This sequence comes from Picea engelmannii, assembly GCA_009831015.1. Classification (NCBI taxonomy): domain Eukaryota; kingdom Viridiplantae; phylum Streptophyta; class Pinopsida; order Pinales; family Pinaceae; genus Picea; species Picea engelmannii. The sequence continues at coordinate 122,596 of ML780695.1, read as the reverse complement.
ATAGAAAAAAAATGCATACAGTAACTAAGAAAAGCACATAAGGAACACTTATCTTAAATGAAAGTCACCAACTGTAGTCTTGACTCAAAATTTCCTCCCAATCATAGACATTGTTGCTCGTAATATTTTAGCAAAAGGTCACCCCTGAGCTGGGGCTCAACTCCACCAGGGCTAAAGGGATCCTAGCGATAATATATGGTCTGAAACTCCACAGAATTTCCTAGTCCTAAGTGCTCAATGCTACAAATACCCCATAGTCCCTCATTCTCAATGCACATGTCACACCTAAGGAAGTGTGCCCCTTCTCTTCTCAACATTCCTTCGGCTTCCCCACTTCCCTTCCTAGCGTTACCAACAACAGGTTGGATAGGAAGTCTTCAAGTTGACATGCAACTAATAATCAACGCACCAGGGAAGAACTATCAAAAAAACTCTCTCCTAGAGAGTATGCCCACATGTCTGACAACCACTCCACAACAACCAGTCTCTCACCTAGAGAGTTTTCTCATGGTCTATCAACCCGACTCTTCAACAATTAAAATTTGTATACATCCCCACAAACCCCTACAATATTCTATGGAAGATAAGGTAATAATCAGACTTTCCATACAGTCCAACCCCCTCCTGCTCACAAGATACTGTAACATCCATTCCTTTCCAATAGTCAATAATCCCATGCAAAATAATAATAATTCCCATAATACACTAAGGCCAATAGTATATATTGCATGCCTTCCACTTGACACTTCTCACCTCCAAAAGTAGCTTTAATACACTTGGTGACCAGTTCCCTACCCTCGATAACTTAAGATAAAATAATTATCTGACTTAAGACTTTTCCCAGAAATATTATAAAATATTTCCTAAGACCTACAACTCACCCTCCTTTTCCCTTTTCCGATGGAGTAGGCTCCCCATATCTTTTCGTTTGACTCATTCAGTGTGAAACAATGTAATATTATATTAATAGTTATGATCATATTTACATGGATAGGCGCAATATCCTATTTGCATCCAGACTCACTAGCCTCATAATCATACAGACTCTTTGGCCTCAAAACATAAACACACACACACACACACACAACTCAATAATGTGTACTTCCGGTCATTACTACACACTAACCCAAGTGCCCACAACACGATGCAATGTGCACACTTTCCCTGTCTTTATAACAATTATCCACACACTTGCTCAGATGCAGGCATCACCAAAATCTAGGTGTGAATGGCTCACCATCCTAAATGTACATTAAAAAGGGTTCTGGATCAGGGACACTACATTTTCTTATGGATATGTACTTGTAGATGACTGGTCCTCCATGTTCTATCAACAAATTCAAACTATCATTCTAGAATAAAAGATCAAAAGATTGATATCAATGCATCTCTTCAATGGAATTTAGATTATATCACAAAAAAAAAATGAAGTAGCAAGGAATATGGAAGTGTTTATAACTGACAGTCAGCCACTTATTGACCAAATTGCATAAATGGTTGAAATATCACAGTTGATTCATGAAGAGCTTGATATAAGGAAGACTAAGTAAAACTATAAATTGTATGTTTGAGCTACACTGGCTTTGACCATAACGTGAAAAGAATTAAAGACATGTATATTAATCCCATAAGATTTTAATTCTTGGCTTCAAATACTATCTACAATCTTGTTTTTCCCATGATTTGGATTACAGTTTATTTGTCACCTCCCAACATAATGTCTTCTGTAAAATCTATGAGTTCATAATGCCTATCCATTGGGAACCCTAGACATGCATAAACCCTAAACCATCCCAACCACACAACCATAGATTTCAAGGGTTATCAATTTCCTTAAGTTTCTATGTTTCGACATATAAAAATTATAAATATCCTTTGGGAACCATATCCCTACAAAAACCTTAATTCATTCGTCCACTGAACCATTCAACCACGCAACCATATCTTTCAAGGGTTATCGATATCATTAAAATTTTATGTTTCAGCGTATAATTTTTTTTTTGTTAATAATATCGATCCTTTAATTGTTTCATTAAAGAGTATAAAAAAAATCATGTTGCTACCCTGCCACTAGGGAAACCAAACAGGCAACATTCCAACAAATTGTATGAAGGTTGATGAAAGATCCGTCTCTTGAAACTAAAACACTGAATGTAACTATTTATAGGAATATGAGCGTAGAAAGAAACTATTCTATAAGGCGGGGTGCTAAAACCCAGATCTTCCATATAAACCAATTTGATAAGAAACCTTATAAACATGAAAATATCTAAGAAGAAGAGGGACCCTTTTCCTCAGGCACCTAGGGTTGAGGCACTTCCATAGTTGAGAGGTCCATTCCAACTATTCTTCATGACAACAGGTTCATTTTGTTGTCTAGAAGTCGAAGCTTCATCTTCATTTCATCAAGTTGGAGCATAATTTCTTGTTTGTCTTCTTTACAATCATCTATAGTTCACCTCAACAACACTTTCATCTACTAATAAATTTCGATAATATTCAGATATTGGGTCTCTCTAGAGCGAATTCCACCAGTTTCTGGGACCCATGAGATAACATCTTCAAGGACCTACTCATCTATAACTAAATTCCTAAGGACACGAACATCCTCTTCAACAAGGTTAATCTTGGCTTGGATATGAGGAGGGGTGTAGGCCTCATGAGACTTGACCAAATTCTTAGCAGCTACAATAAGTCGAGACACATATCCCCCTCTATGGTGACTGGAGGAGATTCCCTGATAGAGGTGGGAGCGACCACATTGTTCCATGGAAGCATAGGATAGGGAGTGGGAAATATGATGGATAGTAGAAGGGAGGATGAAATCTTGAGAATTCAGGTGGGTGACAGAGCAAAAAATAGGGAGCGGGGGCGAAGGAGGGTTTTGGGGTTGGGCCTAAGGGGGAGAAGGAATGAAGAAGCTATTACTTACGAGGAGAATCATGCTAATGAGATCGCAATAATGGACATGGTAATTACCAGTCTGAGGAGTAATGGTGGAGTTCATGATGAAATTAGGGAGGGTGGTATGAAATATGTTCTAGATGAGAGCATTTCGGTTGTGGTAGATCTCCCAATGAGGATGGATGATGTATTCATTAGAGTTTGTAGGTTGAGTTGTATGTGTAGGGTGATTATTACTTAGTTGCATGGACATATGGAGTGAAAGTGGGAGAGAGGGGATGAGCCTTGGTCTTAGGAGGAGACACATGTCGACTAGTCCTGGGTGGCAGCCCTGAGTCTAGTCGATTCCATACCAACCTATAGGGAGGAGCATTAGGACAAAGTTGAGAAATCTGAGTGTAGGAGGGAGGGGGGGACAATATTCCATTGAATATCTAGAGCCCTGTCTCCTCTGTCAATCCCTTCATTTTCCAGTCGTTCAATGAGTTTATTAGTTGAGCATTTGATGTGGGAGGGAATGATAACATCAATCTTAGGAGTGAGGGAGATAATACATTCCAAAATAACTATATGTCTCCAACTGGTAGTGTTTTTACTTAGAGGGGTTCCACATTGAATCTTGAAAAGGATGTGTCTAATAAGTTGAGAGTAACCTTCAATGACTAGCATGCGATAGTGTTCTCTGATAGCAATAGTGAGTCCAACTTCTAATGTCTGAAATTTAGTTGTCTTATTGCTATCTATGCTTATGAAGCTGGCGTAAAACCGAAGAATATGTCCTTCTTTTTTGTGAAAAACCCCTCCATAGTTGGCCGGTTCTAAATTACCTTTGGAATCTCAATCAAAGTTGAACTTTAGGAAGATTTTAGGGGGATGGGTCTAGTTTATAGGGGTGGAAAGGGTAGTGGAAGGACTGGAGGTGGGATGGAGGTTGGAAGGAGGATGAATGTTGAGGAATTGAATGATAAGTATATCTTAAGGAGAGCCCTTCCAGTCTTGGGGGGACCAATTGGATAGGAGAACAATCTCTCGAATGTGTTGTTGGATTTGAGCCCAAATTGAGTCTTTTGATGAGGTGATGTTCTTGAATATACACTAATTCCTTTCCTTCCAGACTGCCGAAAGAATAAATCTAGGAAGGAGTTGCCATGCTCAGCTTACAACAGGATTAGAAAAGTCCTTTGGTCTCCATTAAGATATAGTATCTGATACTTTGTCCCTGTTACGATCAGAATTTCTAAAGAGAAGAGATCCTTGGTCCCATATCGAAGAGGAAAAATGACAAGAGTTTAACAAGTTCTTGATTCTTTCTTCATTGTGTTTGTAGAGATGGAATATTTCTAGTCCTTGGAAGCCTTGCTTGAGAAGATTGTCCCGATTTAAAATTTTCCCTCTGCAGAGAAGCCAAAGAAAAAAAGAGATTTTCGACCACAACTTTGGATTCCAAATTTTGATCAAATTATCGTGAGTTGGTATGTTTTGATCTTCGGTAGCCAGATGATAGGCTTCTTTAAGAGAAAAATATCTTACTTATTTGTATCCCCAATGAAGAATGTCCTTTCCAAGGTGAATGCGAATTTTCCTTTGTGACAAGTTGTGCCAAAAGGAGTCCCAATTTATTTTGGGAGGAGAAGGGATCCATTGTTCCTTGGGGATCCAAGTTCTCCAAGTATCATCCTGATTGGGTGGGAGCCAATATTGAGAAATCATTATTCTATTTTGGGAAATCATACTGTCTTTAATCACTTCGGTTTCCATGTTTAGTCGAAGAGGGGGTAGTTTTTACCAGATGTCCTCCCAAAAGAGTGCATAGTGGTCATCCTTGATCTCCCAAAATCAATGGGAGTGAACAAGAACTCTATTTTTCCAAGATGTATTCCATATGTGAGAGCCCTTGATATTAGTCGAGAGACTAATGATATCTTGATATTTCAAGTGTGGACATTATTTTTTGCACCAAATTATCACCCATGGAGAGTCTTTGGAGACAAGCAATATCCACCAAGTTTTAGCACCTAGAACATAACTTAAAGTTTTAGAATCTATGAGCCTGAGGCCACCTTTAAGTTTGGGGAGTTAGAGATTTTCTCAGGCCACCAGTTCTTTTAGTGTGTACTTGGGGGAAATGAGGTCCCAGACAAGGTAGAGGGGCATGTCTTGGAGAACATATTTGCGGAGAACCAAACATCCAGGGGTGTTGAGAACTCTAAATGACCAGTTGTCAAGCTTCCTATTTAGTTGAGTGATGACATATTCCCAAGAATAATTTTGGAGACCATTAGAGACTAAAGGTACACCAAGTTATTTGAAAGGAAGTGAAATTATTTGAAATCCAATGATTCTTGTTATATGCAATTGTATGGTGGGCAGGGGGGAGGGGCTTGTGAAAGAATAATATTTGGGATTTGGTGGTATTTAGATCCATTCCTGAGGCTTCCCAAAAATCAGTGAGAACTTGTTGGATGGATTTGGATTCTTGTGTAGTGGGATGGGAAATAAGCATGGTTTCATCTAAAAATTGTTGATGAGAAATGGGTTGTTCTTCATTATGGAGGAGAATACCTTTAATCTTGTTTTCTTCTATGGTCGCCTTCATTTCTCTACCAATACCCTCAACCATTAGGATGAAAAGAAATGGGGAGAGGGTGTTTCCTTGATGGATGCCATCAGAGGAAGAGAAAGGCTGAGAAGGAGAGCCATTTATCATGATAGAGAAGAAATCCAAGGAGGTGAGAGGGAGGACCCATTTCATCCAAGATTGGGAGAAGCCAAAGGCCTAAAGGGTAAAGTGGATATATTTCCAGTTGATTTTATCAAATCCTTGGACATGTCAAGTTTAAGAAACATACCAAGGGTTTTAGTGGTTTTGAGTGAGAGGATGACTTCATGGGATATAATGATTTCATCCAGGATCTGTCTTCCTTCTACATAATTAGTTTTCTCGGGAGAAATTAAGGAAGGAAGGAACAAGGGTTTTAATTGTCTGGAAATTACTTTAGTAATGATTTTGAAAATGACATTGCAAAGGGAAATGGGTCAGAATTTATTGGAGTCCTCCACCTTGTCTTATTTCAGTATAAGGGTTGAGAAGGTGGAATTTTGTAACACACCCATGGTGGGGGTGTCAAAATTTTTCTAATATTAGGAGAATCAAAACCCCCATTCGGGGTCTCTATTCCATTCTACTCTTCCATAAATTTCTAGCCACGGTCTCCATGCTCCGAATCGAGCTCAGAGATGGAAGATATCCTCTCCCAAGTTCTTCCATCCATCTATACTCACATATGACCTTGGGCTATGACCAGACACTAAGACAAAAAGCGTCGAGACAACCACCGCACGATTCCTTCGGAGTGGAAAATCTATGAAGTTCACAATATGACACCGCATGTCCTCGGAGATTTTGACGACCCTGATTCACTTCGGTACTTCTACGTTCGGGAGTTTTGAAAGGTCCAAAGTCTTTTCTACCTGAAGTACTCTATACTCGGAGTTTCTGATCGAGTGCCACACATCCCTCATGATCGATATCTGTAATCTACTTCAGGACTTCAATATTCGGGAGTTTCAAACACTTCAAATCCTTTTTCTTGCGGAATACTTTGTACCCAAAGTTATAGATCGAGCGCCATGCATCCCTCATGATCGTGGTTGTGATCTACTTTGGGGCTTCGGTGTTCAAGAGTTTCGAACACTACAATCACCTCTTTCCTCTAAAGTTCTATGTACCCAGAGTTACATATCGAGAACCACGTGTTTTCCTCGATCAATGATCTATATCCATCCTTTGCCCTAGTTTCGGCGACTTGCGGTCAACCCTCCTCCGCGTTCTTTCTTCCAGAGTACCAATCCCCTGAAGTGACGGATCTCATGCCACACGTCCTATTCCAATGGACGGTTTAGATGAAATCCGACTCTCCGACCTTCAGGAGTTCTTTTTCAACACACTCCCTTTTTTCCCACACTAACTTTCCTCCGAAATGGAAGATCTTCTACCATGTATCCCTTCCAATGGACGACTAGGATGACTTTGGGACTCCGGCCTTCAGAAATATTCATTCCTTCATAGTTTGACTCTCTCGGACTAATCTCATCCATTCATCTTCCAAACAAAAGGATCTCTCATTTCAAGACTTAAATCTTGCTACCCTATCTGAGCTTTTTCATGTCCTTAAGTACTTAGGTATCTTGCACTAGTTCTCCTGAAATTAAAACTTAGAGAAATCCTTCGTGCACCCCTTGCGCTCATTTATCAACTCTAGAATTAAAAGGTGGGGGGGGGGGTTCTCGATCTTTTCCTGCCTCACAGAGACTCTGTGCATACATGCACTATGTCTCTTGAGCTTAACCAACTCCTTCCTTCAGAATGACTAGAAGTGTTGGCATGCACACGTGAGGCTATGCCCAAAGTCAACAAATTCATAGTTCATTTATTTTAACTTGAGCCACCACAGGGCTCAGGAATTTACATGTACAGGCCAGAGAAGTTCCTTATTTTCCTAAATACACATTTATGAAGAATTGAAGGGATACAGTATAACCATTAAGAAAACATGCCCATCCCTGCAACATTCATAGGATATCCAACTTTAATTCACAGTTACCTCTCAAATACACAAGATATGAGAATACTTATCTATTACAGGTTGTATCCAACTAACTGACTGTGGGTGTGCATCCTTCCACCCAACCATAGGCTCAGAGGCATTAATTCTTAACACTCTGTCCACACCCGTTCCAAGACATGATATCACTAGGGAATTTATGCCAATTCTCAATGACCCTTTCTCCTTCACATCTTCCATGAGGTTTATCAGGTGATTCCTCATCATCACGCTCGCGACCTTCTTCTCAAATCATGTTCTATGCATAGTCTGAGAGATTTCTCTCTCTATCACGGCCTCGAAAAGGCTTATCAGATGCTTCCTCAACATCAAGCTCATGGCCTTCGGCTCATTCTCTGCTGGCATGTTCCTCACATTCTCCACTCCTCTTTATATTCTCTTGCATGCCTTGCACGCACATCCATCCTATCTTGTTTCCTCCTATTAGAAGGAAACCTGGGCCAGTTTGGGTCTGCCGGACCCTGTGGTACTTCAGGATGACCTTCTGCAGCTATGCCATGCTTCCATTCATGGGGGTGATTGAGGGTTGAACCACCAGTCCTTTTCTGATTAACCGTTCTCTTATCATTTTCACATTCTTTTCTCTAGTGATATCATGGTTTGTACTTTCAAGGCTTCACCCCCACAATCAATTATTGGAAATTAAACAATAATAGATTTACACTTTTCCCATGCCACATCATGGTAATACTAATTAATGATTAATTACAAGTTGGGGGAAACAGGGGTGTTACAATCCCATCCCCCTTAAAAGGAACACTGTCCTCGGTTTTCTTTCTTAGTAACACCTGTCATGCCTTTCTCATTCAACCACTTTAGAAGCTTGACCTTCTTCCTTGTTCAGGTCTTTTTTCAGACTCTTAATCTTCGTCAACTTCCTTTAATAATTCTTGGACAACAAGAACATTAATCATAGTCTCATGCGAAAACATTTTACTGTTGCATACAATTTCTAGGAAAAATTCATAATCTAGCACAATACTTATCTGCGTAGTTTGTGGATTTGTATCCACATGGCTGTCTTTTTATCTAGGCTCACTGTTTTTCCTTGACACACCCATTGTGTGCATGATCCCAATCAATATTTTACAATAACTATCAGAGTCTCCTCTTCCTTGTAGTCACTCACCCTCCAGGCCTAGGCTTAGGCATCCCCTTCCCTGTTATAGAATTCCTCGGGCGATCCATCTTGCCTTGCCAAGGTTTTCTCGCACAGGAAGAATCCCATATACTTTATCGATCTTTAAAGTCGAGGCATCCCTCAAACTTTCTCTACTGAGGCATCCCTCCAGCTTGTGTCACCTCAACACAACATATTCCAGGAGATGATGGCTTACCACGACGTTCTCATGGCTCAGTAGTGGCCTCCTTGATGCTTTTCAATTGGATATGCTTCATCCGTCCTTTATAGATAGATATTTTCTTCTCACCTGTATCGCATGCATACATAATTCATGAGACATCATCGCCATTCTAAATTTCATAATTTTATTGCAAATCTGTCACCCACAGATTTTTCCAATTTCTTCATTTATTTTCATTTTTGTTTCGTATGGAACTAGATTCACAAGCATGGGACTATCCTCCCCATAGCAGTTTATCTCATAAGGAAATTAGTCTTCCTTATGGGCTTACAACATTTCCATATCCAAGACTCTTTCTTCATGTAAGTCAGTCTTTACACATCCAAACAAACTGTTAGTTTCTCACGTGTATATATATATATATTCTCACCACATTTAAAATGTCATCACATCATTTATTAACTTGTGCATTCTAAAAGTTGCACCACATTTATATAAATATGGAAAAAAAATCATCCCTTACCTATGCATTATTTTATCCTACCAAACTTTTCAAATGTAATTCAGATATCAATTGACTTTAATGAATGTGCCAACATTCGTGGCTACATTCATACCCAATGCACCCTTGCATTGATTTCAATTCTGCCACACTTTATGACCAACACTCTTCCATGGTGTGTTGGAGGTTATCCAAGCTCTTCACCACATTGCTTATTCATTCTGGTTCATCATTGTAGTCGGACTGTGCTTCCTGCTACAGGTTGGTTATGATCCAAAGTCGGCACATATGAAGCTATAAGTTTTTCTTGAATTCACAAAATAATTCTTTCCTCGTTAGTAGCCAAGGTTCCCACACTCATGGTCACCTGAATTTGGTTTCCTTTGACATCCATAAAATGTAAGTAAAATTTTCAGAAGGTCCTCCTTCCTCAATGGAAGGTTCATTGTCTTCCTCTCATGAGAAAATGCATTTCCTCGAAACAATTACATGCAATTTGATAACTATGAGCACCTTTATTCCCATAGAACCAGTCCCCGCGACCACAATCTAACGCAGAGTGTAGAATTCCTGCAGAAACCCCAATAGATCTAGAATTCTAGTTAAATTGAACACATGCACTTTGATGATATTCAAGAGATGAGAGAAAGTTTTTTCTCCATAAATCATAGAATTATATTAATAAAAAATGAATATACATGAGCAACCATCCTCAAAAAGAAGAGAGGAGGTGAATATATAGAATTTCCAACATAAAAATTCTAGTCAAAAAAAGCTAGAAATAGCTAAAATAGGTGTCATAAGCTAAGGGAGACCACATAGTTCGACCTAGACCACTAAATATACATGTCACACACTCATTAATGTCCACAAGAGTCAAGTGATGCGAATTAGCTCACTTAAGCTCACTTAATTGACAAGAGAATCAGTTCCAACTCACTTAACTGACCCAGAATAATAGTTACTAATAATAGTAACGACAAAAATCATTAATTAAGGAATAAATCTCTCACTCAAAGAGGAGGTGTGCATTCCCCAATAATATATGAGTTTTTGCATGGGGGAGCTGGAATAAATCATGAATAAATCAAGAAAATCAAGAACCGGGAGTTGAGTCTTGATCTAAAAATAACAGTTTTCCCTAAAATCTAGGGATGAGGTGCCCTTCTTCTCTATGTGGCCAAATTAGGTGAGATAAAGTGTAAATGAGTGTATTAACCAAGATCTAGGAGTCCTCATTACATAAAATAAATCCTCATGAAAAGAGGAAAGAGGGAAAACCTCGTGGGAACACCCCCCCGCCCCCCCCGCCCCAGCCCCCCCTCCCCCCCTAAAAGAGGAAAAAAAATGCTGAGTGGCCAAAAGTGACCTACTCAGTTGTCTCCACCACTCCAAGCATAGCTCTAAGTTTTGAAAATTTCTTTTCAGTGAAGGAATTGGTGAAGATGTTTGCAACCTTCTGCTTTGTGGGGTAGTACTGTAGTGAAATTACTCTATCATGGATCAACTCGTGGATGTAATGCATGTGATGAACTTCCCATATTCGAGAAGCAACAATGGCCAAAACTAGTCGAATGGAGTCCATTTTTGCAACAAGTGCAAATGTCTCTGTGTAGTCTATGCCATGTACCTGTGAGTATCCTTTTGCGATAAGTCAAGCTTTGTACTTGCTGATCTCACCATCTGCAGCAATATTTGTTCGATATATCCATCGGCATCGAACAAGATTTCTTCCTTTCGGAAGTGGAACCAAGTCCCATGTGTTGTTGTCCATAATAGCAGAGTACTCTTCATCCATGGCAGCCTTCCAGAGTGGGTTTCCAGTAGCCTCAGAGTGTTACTTTGGATCTGAACCAAGTGAAATATAGCAATGTATGGGCAGAAAAGGTTTTGTGGTAGACAGGGCTTGAGGAGCCCCAAAAAACTGTGATCTAGTCCTTCTTGTATCCGCGAGATCACCGACTAGTTCACCCGCATCTTGCAGGGTTTTCTCTGCCCAAGTTGGCAACTGAGTTGGATTAGCCATGACATGCTCCTCATCCTCTGTATCAGACCCAAAAGTTTTCTCTGATGGCTTCTCTAAAGTGCTCGAAGAAGTTTCCGACTCCTCCTCATCAGTGACAACAAGCGGTTCCTCGGCAGGGTCTTCTGAAAAATCATGCAATGATTCTTCTTCAAACTTCACAGTTCGAGCTAGAATGAACTTTTCAGTGTGAGAGTCCAAAAATATATATCCTTTGACACCTTCAGGATATCCAACAAACATTCATTCAACACTTTAAGGCTCCAAATCCTTCCTCTTATCTGTCGGAATGTGAGCCCATGTTCGTGAACCAAAAATACGAAAGTGCGACACTTTTGGTTTCTTACCGGTCCAACATTCAAAAGGAGTGGTGCCTTTGAGTGATTTGTGAGGAACTCGGTTCTGAATGCATGCTGAACAATTAATAGCTTCATCCCATATATTGGGAGCTATTGATTTTGACTATAGCATACAATTGGCCATCTCTTTTAAGGATCGGTTTTTCCTCTCCGCAACACCGTTCTGTTGTGGT
>ML780695.1:80669-107313 GCA_009831015.1 Picea engelmannii | reverse complement strand
TATATATATATATATATATATATATATATATATATATATATATATATATATATATATATATATATATATAAGCTTGTAGCTCACTGCTTAGTTCTCAGCAGTTATTAAGGTTGTGATTATGTCCTCCTGATAGAGTTTTCACACAGTTCTCCCATAGGGAACTCCATCAACATGAAAATTCCTTATTGCATGTCCATCACTATCTGTGATGGCCTCTACCTTGAGTTAGCTTTAGCTGTTTACAAAATATTCCATAGGGATATAAACATGCATATTTTTCATGCACTCAAATTATGTATCCATACATATTTTGGTTTTGTTAACTTACATCCATGATGTACTTAACCATATGCATAATAAAAAGTCTGTGTGTAGCTTCCATGGGTATATTTCACAGCCTACATACATATCTATTATAAAATTAGTCAACTCATGATTGTTCAAAATCATTCTCATGTGATCCTCAAGGAATAATCATTTCTCCTGACAACAGACCATCCTTGCTCATTTACTCTTTCATTTATTTATACTCATCTTTCCTGAGCGCATTCCCCTTAATATATCATTCAAAACAAAAGTTTCATGACTCTTTAAAAATGTTGTCAACCATGCATCCATGGTATCCACTTAATCTTGGCAAGTACAATTCATGCCTTCCATATCACTCATCAAGGCAACCATACTGTGCCTTTAGTATACATATATCCTTACATCATACATGTGCATCACTTTCACATTTAATATCATTCATACCTAAATGGTATTACTATCAGGCTTCATATCAAGAAGCTTCATAATGCATTAAATATATGCACTCAAGCATAAACACACACAAACCTAACCAAACATTCATCATGCAAGCTCATTGCTTGCACCCTTTCCATGTCATGCATGCACATGGGCATATAATACTTCCAGATTCTCCTCCGAGGATATTTCTGCCATCCTTATGAAAATCCTCATAGGAACACTCAACAATGAGTTTCCTTCTCAGTTGAGAGCTTGCAGTCATTCACATGACATCCACATGGAAGTTGAATCAGACATAGTCATAACTATGTTCCCTTTTTATACGATAACAACTAGCAAGAAAACACTCTTGCCTCAACCTCCTTGGAACATTGCCCAACTTATAAATACAATCTGGTCAATTATAACCATGCTCAAGGTAACAAAATCAACCAAACTAGCTTCCAAATATATCTATATGGCTACCATCCACCATTGGATGTCAATATGACCCATTGGGCTTCTAGAAGTTCCCCAAAACTTCCTTTACCACATACAAGATCAACATTTAGTCAACCATTTTATCTTAATTTTAACAATTTAATGTCTAATACCATTTGGACTATTCCCTTAAATCCCAAATGAATTTTCGAATTATGTTACTTACTAAGTATCCTAGTTCAGAAATCCAGAGTATCTTTAGGTCAAGATTGGTCTTGACCATTACACCTAGAATTCTTCCTTCTATTTAACACAGTTAGGGACAAAGGCCACTCTCCTTCTCCCATGAGAACTCTGGAATATTAGTTTCCTATCCACCAAGCAAGGGGGCCTATTTTGATTTCTCACTCAATCACTCTATATTTATACATCTTCGTTCATCAACTTGATTAGAAAAACCCTGTCTAGTAATTCCTGTACCCAAAAACAAAATTCGTTTCTCAGTCCACTTTGAAACCTGAGAGTTGCACATGCTCTCCCTTTTTAGGGAATGGTCACCAGACTCATTCTTTTGATCGTGAGGGGTTATACACCTAGACTAGGTTTAACCCTTCATTAAAGCAATAATCATTATTTCTATGGATCCTCTCCATATGTTCACATTGCTATTTTAGTTTAAATATTATTTTTCTTCAGCATAATCCCATTCCTGTAGGATCGACTATCATTTCCCAAGAAATGCTAGGCTCCCTTTGTCACAGACTAGCATGATTCAATATCGTTGGGTAAAATCCCAACTATATTTTAAATATGCCTCCTTCTACTCAAGGAACTTATGCAGATGATTTATGTTTGGCAATAATATTATCCACGGGCTCATCTTAGCCTTGGTAACCAAATCTTATGACTGTACAACAACATGTACAATTGCATAGTGAAGTCAACTTCTTTATTTGGGAACATTAGCAACATACAGTGTCAATTTCCAAAACATATATAAACAATAAATGATCTCATTCCTCTCTTCAGTAGATGTTTTATAATCCTCTTAGGAATGCGGTAAGATAGGGTGTTACCCCTTAAAGTCCTCCAGAAATATTTTCATACGATATGTGCATAAGCCCAAGCAGGCCAAGTGTTGTTTCCATGCTCTGATACCAATTTGTAACACACCCATGGTGGGGGTGTCAAAATTTATCTCTTCTTAGGAGAATCAAAACCCCCATTCAGGGTCTCTATTCCATTCTTCTCTTCCAGAGATTTCCAACCATGGTCTCCATGCTTCGAACTGAGCTCAGAGCTGGAAGATATCCTCTCCCAAGTTCTTCGGGTTCTTCCATCCATATATACTTGAATATGACCACGGGTTATGACAAGATGCCAAGAAAAAAGACACCAAGACAACCACTGTATGAATCCTCCAGAGTGACAAATCTACGAAGTTCACAATCTGACGTCGCATGTCCTCAGATATTTTGACGGCCCTGATTCACTTAGGGACTTCGACGTTCTGGAGTTTCGAATGCTCCAAATTATTTTATCCCCCAAGTACTCCATACCCGGAGTTAAAGATCGAGTGCCACACGTCCCTCATGATAAAAAACTGTGATCTACTTTGGGGCTTCGACGTTCGGGAGTTTCGAACACTCCAAACCCTTTTTCCTCCAGACTACTCCATACTCGGAGTTACAGATTGAGCATTATGTTTCCCTCATGATCGACTGTTTTGATCTACTTAGGGACTTCGACATTTGGGAGTTTCAACCACTCCAATCACCTCTTTTCTTTGAACTGCTCCATACCCAGAGTTACATATTGAGCGCCACATGTTTTCCCTGATCAATGGTCGATATTCATCCTTTTCCCTACTTCGAGCAACTTGTGGTCAATGCTCCTCCACGTTCTTTCTTCCTGAGTACCAATCCTACGAAGTGATGGATATCATTCCACACGTCCTATTCCAATGGAAGGTTAATATGAACTCCATATCTCTAGCCTTCAGGACTTCTTGTTCAACACACTCCCTTTTCTCCCAGAGTAACTTTCCTATGAAATGGTAGATCTTTTGCCACACGTCCCTTTTAAGGGACGACTGGGATGACTTCGGGACTCTGGCCTTCACAAATCCTCGTGCCTTCACACTTTGACTCTCCCAGAATAATATCATCCATTCTTCTTTCAAACGAAAGGATCTCTCCTTTCAGGACTGAAATCTCGCTACCCTATCTAAGCTTTGTCATCTCCTTAAGTACTTAGGTATCTTGCGCTGATTCTCCTGAACTTAACACTTAAACAAATCCTCCGTGCACCCCTTGCACTCATTTATCAACTCTAGAATTAAAAGGGGGGGGGTTCTCATTCTCTTCCCACCTCACAAAGACTATGTGCATACATGAACTAACTCTCTTGATATTAACTGACTCCTTCCTTCAAAACGACTGGGAGTGTTGGCATGTGGACGTGAGGCTATGCCCAAAGTCAAAAAATTGACTCATTTATTTTAACTTGAGCCACCATAGGGCTAAGGAATTTACATGTACAAGCCAGAGAAGTTTCTTATTTTCCTAAATAAACAATTAGGAAAAATTGAAGGGATACAATATAACCATTAAGAAAACATGCCCATCCCTGGAACACTCATAGGATATCCAAATTAATTTACAGTTACCGCTTAAATACATAGGATATGAGAATAATTATCTATTATAGGTTGTAGCCAACTAACCGACTGTGGGTGTACGTCCTTCCACCCAAACATAGGCTCAGAGGCATTCATTCTTAGCACTTTGGCCACCCTCGTGCCAAGCCATGATATCACCATGGAATTTATGGAAATTCTCAATGACCCTTTCTCCTTCACATCTTCCGCGAGGTTTATGAGGTTCTTCCTCAGCATCAAGCTCGCGGCCTTCTGCTCAAGTCCCATTCTATGCATACTCTCATAGATTTCTCTCTATGTCATGACCTCGACGAGGTTTATCAGATTCTTCCTCAACATCAAGCTCGTGGCCTTCGGCTCGTTCCTTGCTGGCGTGTTCCTCACATTCTCCACTCTTCTCTTTATATTCTCTTGTGTGCCTTGCATGCACATCCCTCCTATCATGTTTCCTCCTGTCATAAGGAAACCCGGGTTAGTCTGGGTCTGTCAGACCCTATGGTACTTTGAGCTGACCTTCTGCAACTAGACCATTCTTCCATTCATCGGGGTGGTTGAGAGTTCAACCAACGATCCTTTTCTTATTAACTGCTCTCTTATTGTTTTCACATTTTTTCCTCTAGTGATATCATGGATAGTAATTTCAAGGCTTCACCCACACAATCAATTATTTGAAATTAAACAATAATACATTTCCATTGTTCCCATGCCACAACATGGTAATCCTAATTAATGATTAATTACAAGTTGGGGGAAATAAGGGTGTTACAAATTTAAGGCTGGGAGGACATTTGAATGGAGTATGGAGTCTTCGACTACTTCCCATACATCCCTTTTTATGACAGAATAAGAGGCTTGATATAAGTCCATCGTGAAACTGTTTGGGCCTGGGGATTGTTTTTGGGTATATCAAAGACGACTTGTTCAACCTCCTCCAAAGTAATGGGTCTCATGAGGTATGTATTTTAATCGGGAGAGACAAGGATGGAATATGTTGGGTAATCATTTCAATGGAAGGTTGATGATCCTCTTTTAGTTCAATTAAAAGGGTTCATAATTGATTGACAAGTTTCCTTTCCAGGTCATTGTGATTTTTCAATTTGTGACCTTGGTTATTCTTGAGGGAGATGATACGATTGTGATTCTCGTGTTGAATCATTGATCGATGGATTTCTTTTGTGTTNCCGCATATTTTAGCCATTTGATTCAAGACTATTACCTCCATAAGATATCCTCCTGATGTTCTCATTCATTCAATGTGGCTTGAAGGTGCTTCTCCTCTTATGTAAATTCTTCAGTTATTCCTTCATTTATTATTGCTTGTTGTAGTTGCTCCATCTTCTGGGTTAATTTTTTCTTCTCTTGTAGAATGTTGCCAAATTCCTCTTTGTTCCATATTTTTAGTTGTTGCTTGATATAATTGATTTTATGTTGAAATATGTACATGGGAGAACGAGATTTGGGATTGAAGCTGGTACACAAAGATTTGAAGGTATTGATTTAGTTCAGGTAGTTTAGCCAAAATCTCTCGAAGAGAAAGGGCTAGTTATGGGGGCTGCCATGCAGGTCAAGGTGGGACAGAATGGGCCAATGATCTGAGAAAACAAAAGGGATAATGGTATCTAAGGGATGTATATTGGCTATAAGGACCGAGTCAAATAAAAGGAAGCTATAAAGGTGAGAGGTAACTTTTTGAGGGGCACATCGTTGATTTTTCCATGTGAATATTCCATTGGTAGTTTCAATGTCTACCAAATTGAGGGATTGGATAGAGTTGTTGAAGGATTGAGAGTCTTGTTCAAGATGTCATATATCTCCTTGATTTTCAGAGAGAGAGGTGATGAGATTTAATTCCCCTCCTATGATCCAATCTTAGTTGGATATTAGGGGTTGGAGGGAGAGAAAAGATTCTAGAAAAATATATTTTTCAGTGAGGGTATTGAGTCCATAGACATTGGTGAGGAAGCCAATGGTAGCGAAACCTATCAAATGAAACTTCACAAAAATAGTGTGTTTGGTGGAAAAAAAGTTAGATAGAAAAATATTGTTGGGGTTTGATAGGAGGGAAAGGCCATCAGCTGATCCATGAGCATTGATGGCCATTTCTTGATATCTTGGCCGCATGAAGGAGGCCAGTGTTTGAATGAGAGAGTGAGGGCATTTGGTTTATTGGATCATGAAGAAAACAAGTTTTTTTCCTGTAGAATTGTTTGTTTGAAGAGCCTATGTTTGGTTTTACCATTAGTGCCCCTTACGTTCCAAGAGACAACTTTCAAGAGGAAGGTGGGGGTGTGGGGGGATACTTGTATATCATTAAAGGAATTCTCCCCAAGTTTACAAGATATTCTCCAAGATATGTAAGCAACTTCTTGTTGGATCTTTTTCCGTTTTTATTTTTTTCCTCTCGGGGTATTTTTGGAGGTAGTGAGGAGGAGGATTTAATTCCCAGGGAGGAGTTTGGAGAGGGGATCAGGATCATACCTTGTGATGCAGATCCATTGAATATTTGATTGCTCACTAGGGCATCCTTTAGGACTTGTACTTATTTTTCAAATATTGAGTTGGGATTTTCTTGCTTGTAGGTCGTTGCTATTGATTTGAGATCCAGATCACCTAGATCCATTTCCTCTCCTTCATCCACGACAAGGAAAATACCTTTTAGCTGAGGTTATATAGGAGGTTTCTAGTGTTACAAAATTGAAAAAATTTGTCAAAAAAACAACCTCTAAAACATCTATTTTTGATAGAAGATGTTTTTGCGAATACTATAACGAAACTTGATTATAACTAAAAACATATGGGAGACTAGAGGTTTTAGCATATGTTTACAAATCAATGAATTTTTATGAGGTACAATCACTGATGCATACATACACGTACCTCATCGATGCATACATACACGTACTGCATTGGTGTTGTACACTTAACGTTAAGCACCAAAAGTAAAATATTTAAGCACTGAGGTGTTTTTCTTACAAGCACCGTGGCTTTAACAGTAAAATGCACCAGGAGAATTAAAAATAATTAAGCACCATGGATTTTTTCTTAGAACGCACCGGTGATTTATTAATAAGAAGGCATCGATGTTGTATAAATTAATATGCACCAGTGCATTACCTGGAAAAAACCATCGGTGCATTAAAAATAGAAAGCATCGGTGTTTTTAGTAACAAACAAGTGTCAATGCTTATCAATAACAAAAAATCACCTGTGCGTATTAATGAAAAAAACACACCGATGCTTATTGATAATCCTAAATATCTGATGCTTATTAATAACACAAAAGCACCGGTGCTTCGTATACGCTAAACGCACCGAAGGCCAAATTTTTAATGTAATTTTGTGGTAATAAATAAATATTGAAACCGATGCTAATTGATTAGATAAAAGCATAGGTGCACATTTCTTATGAAACACACCAGTGCATTGTAATATTAAACACAACGATGAGATTAATAATTAAAATACATCGAGAAACATCGACCTATGATAGTGCAATTATTGTTATTTTTTAATTCCATTATTTATCAAAAAAATTACATATATCTTATATTTTGATTAGTGAATTTGGATACGATGTTTGGATTAATTTGTTACATCATCAGATTTTGCATCTCTTCATTATAATATTTAGTCATCCATATATTTAATCAACACTGTAACATTTCACAACGACATTGGGCAACACACTAGAATAAATTAAAACATATTTTATTATATGAATAAGAGGGTCTTTGTCATACAAAATGGGACACTTATCAGTAATCCCTTGTCTTTGAATGGGGACACCATGTCCATTACATTAAACAAAAATGTTTTATTTTCAAAGACAATTATTTCAAAAAAACAAAATTGCATCTTGCATTGATATCCAAATATATTGGTCATCATTCTTCACTGGAAATGTTGTTAGTGATCGAGCTACTTCCATGCCTTGGGTTATTTTGCTGAATGTTTGGTTGATTTCCTCAATTGTTTTCATCTTCTTCAAGTTCCATCTACAAACATAAAAATACATTATAACGAGTCTATCTACATTGGTGAGAATAATGAAAATTGAAATAAATAATATACATGAATGTAAATTGAAAAGTGACGTACCTGCAAAGCAATAATTGACTCATGAATCATACACATATGTTCAAAATAAAATCTCATGCCTTGTTTCAACAATTCTTTTGTTGGCTCAGTTTCATACTTTGCTTCTTGCAAGTTTTATACCCCATAATAAATCATAGATTTAATATAAAGTATTATTTTTGTTTCATTAATTATAAAATGATAGAAGTAAAACAACATAGATTATACTTACAAATTCCACAATTAATTTTTGATATGCCAGCATATACTCACAACCCTTACTTAACCCAATGTCAATCATTTTTTCTGATGGATGTTCTTTGCATGTTAGCACCTGTTTGAATACATTCAAGGATGGATATTGTAAAACAACTTAAAATATACCAAAAAAATATATGAAGTTGTTATAAGGAAATGACAATTACTCACAAACGTTGCTATCAACCCTTTTATTCCTTGTCGTCCAGTTTTGTGTGTAGATTGAGTTCCATTTTCTTTTCTTTTCTGCAAGAGAATATTTGAAAATTAATATTTAATGCTAAATTAATTTTTTGTACCTAATAGAAAAATTCAATGATTACATACATTTGAAGCACGTTGTTGTTGAGATGGCTCCTCCTGCGATGCAATTATGTCCATTTATTTAATCATCTCCTTGTACACTTTTTTGGACATTCCTACTGGCATATTTTAGATATCATCTCGTTGGTCCTATGGGATTTTCATAATTTTCCTAAAAAAATAACATGACAATAAAGTATTTTAATATTGATATATGAAAACTAAATATGACAAAATTGATACATTAATAAGTGAATAATTTGTAATATATATATATATATATATATATATATATATATATATATATATATATATATTCTTAAAAAAAAGTTTTAAGGAGTATTACTTTTTGAATGATTCTTTTTTNTATATATATATATATATATATATATATATATATATATATATATATATATATATATATATATATATATATATATATATATATATATATATTCTTAAAAAAAAGTTTTAAGGAGTATTACTTTTTGAATGATTCTTTTTTATTGTTGTATGTTTTTTCTATTGCAAGTTTGACACGTCTCATTCAACATTGCTCTAGAAATGCTTCATGTAGTTTAGATATAACCTGGTTCTTGGAATAATTGCATTGATTTCTATATTGTAAGTAGAAAGTACGTATATACGTTCGTTACACTATATCCCTCATAGTTCTGTAAAAAAATTCCCCCCTTTGATTAATCTCCAACACCACTCCAAATGAGCTAAGGACCAATTCATCATCATTTACATCTTCTATATTAATTAATTTGGTTTTGTTAGGATGAGGTTATGTTCCCTCATTGTTGGTGCTTGTATAACATTAAACACATGTGAATTGATAGATTGTTTGAAACATGTCATCTAATATTCCTAAGTATATTATTAATGAAAATTCAGAAAAAAAAAAAAAAAATCATATTGAATGATATTTTTTTATTCACCCGATTCATCCCTCTGCAATTGTTCCATCACGATTTTATGCTCTTCTGCACTTAGATCACAAAAAATGTTATAAATATTCCTCATTTTGTGGCCTTGCATGACACACACTAACCAATACATATTAGTTAAAATTATATACAGTTCAACCATATTATTTTTGTATAGAATTTACAGAGAACCTGCCTTTTTTGTTTTGCTGGATGTGTCATCATTGTGTCAACCATAACTTTTCTTATTTGAACTCTTCTCACTCATATTTTTATCAATATACAACCTGTACCATTCAATACACAAATTATTAAATATATTTTATAAATAAATCACATAATTTTCAGTGAAAACAAATCGTTGTAACTGGTGCACTTTTTAAATACAAAGCACTGATGCACTTATTACATAAAACGCACCGGTGCGTTCAATACAAAAAATGCATTGGAGAGTTTAATTCATTTTTTAAAAATTGTGAACTACAATAGTGCGATATATATAGAAGACATCACAACGACTACAGTAGAAAACAAAAGGATGGCAAAAAAAAATTAAACATTCATAAAAAAACAATAAAAAAGTTACACACCGATGAAAAGAAAAATTAAACAAATTAAAAAAATTATGTGATACTTTTTTCTGTGTTGTTTAGATGAGAAGACATCGACGATATTTTTTTTATGCACCATATTTTTAAATTAATTTTTTTTTATTGGTTGTATCAGTGCTTCTTAGACATAAACACATCGGTGCGTTTCTGTCAAAATGACACATCGAAAAATCAGAAAACGTTTTAAAAATAATGTCAAATCAGAAACCGTTAAAAAAATAAAGTCAGAGGGTCGACTACATTTGGGATCTGATGCAATAAGTGGTCCCTTTGCATCACATGCCAAACACTTATATATAGAAAAACAAACCCATCAGATCTAAAATGCCTAAAATCAAAAGACCTAATTTTGAAGTGATAGAGGGAGTTAAACCTTAGGGTGAAATTTTTCATTCACGTAAGCAAAAAAGAAAAACAAGGATTTAAGGTAAGTACATTTTTTTTTCTTCGAATTTTAATTAAAATCCAAATAAGAATACAATTTGTAAAAAATTTAATTATCAAAATCAACAGTAAAATTTAAATTTTTTACTATGTAGGGTTTTGAGTGAATCACCATACCCTTCAAATCTTGATTTTATGAATATTTATGTTGTTCCAAAGAAGAGATGATTTTAAGGATGGAAATTTATTTTAAAATGTAGAAACCTTGGCGAATCTTACTAATCCTTCATATGCCAACTATAAATGTTTGGCTATATGTTTGTAAAAATATTCAAATTTCTAAGGATTTTATGTAGTTTTTATAACATTTTGGCGATTTTTAAGGTAAAATAATTTTATCCTATAGAATTTGGGTGAATCATTTTTAAAATAGCGAATCTCGTTTTTGGAAAAATCATGGAAAATTAGCCCATGAACGAAATTTAGCCCCTAAAATCATCCATGTTCCAAAGTATTCTTCTGCTCCACAATGCTCCTCGGTATGTCTTTCTTCCAAATCAGTCTCCTATAAATTTTGACAAAATAATGAAAATATTGAATACCTTCTTAATATTTAATTTTTTTTATGAAAAGGGTTTAGATTGAATCACCATACCCTTCAAATTCTCATATTCTGAATAATATTGTTGTTCCAAAGTATTCTGCTCCTCCACAGTGTTCCTCTGTATGTCTCTCTTGCAAGTCTCTCCCCTGCAAAGTTTTGCAAAATAATGAAATAGTGAATAGCTTTTTAGTATTAAATGTCTTTATGAAATTCAATTCCCTCTTTTTTTTAATTGTTTAAAAAAAATCGAGTTTTTTTTTGAACTTTTTCGGCATGACGATGCATTTATTTCAGATGCATCGGTGTGTCCATATTTTGTCTGATGCATCAGAGCATCCATTTTACATTACACACCAATGCGTCCATATTATATTATGCACCGATAACATATAATGTTTTTTTATTAATAAAATCTTGAAACTAGGTGTGGTTAATTTTTTAACTCATCGGTGATTATTATTAATATGAATATCGATGCATTTGTGGTTTATAAGCGCACAAGAATGATTTTAAAGTTATTTGAACTTTAAAATCACACAAAATAATATATTCATCTCAAATTATCTTTTAGAATGAATTCACATGACTTATAATAATTCAATATACATTTTATGTTTTATGTCTCCTTATTCTTAAGTCCATATTACATTACGCACCGGTGCGTCCATATTATATTATGCACCGATAACATATAATTGCTTTTTGTTAATAAAATCTTGAAACACAGTGTGGTTAATTTTTCAACTCATCGATGATTATTATTAATACGCATACCGGTGCATTTGTGGTTTATAAACACACCAGAATGATTTTAAAGTTATTTGAACTTTAAAATAACATAAAATAGTATATTCATGTTAAATTATCTTTTAGTATGAATTCACATGACTTACAATACTTCAATATACATTTTACTTTTTATGTCTCCTTATTCTTAAAAAATGGTTTCAAAACTATATTCAAACTCAGATTGTGGTACGTTCCTCGAAATGTATTTTAGATATGTAAAGAAAAAGTTATTGCTAAGTTTGTTGAAATGCAGGGAGAAAACCTTATAATATGATCAAATGGCCAATTCTTCAAATTCTATCCCGTTCCATATTGCTTAAAGTCCATCGTAGAGTTCTCCCTTTCCATCTCCAATAAGTTTAACTTATTTTATTTATGTTTCGATTATCTAATTGAATTTTTTTGTATCCATGTCAATCCGAATAAAAATGTATCCAAATTTGCAGGATCTTGATTCAAAATTGAATTTAGATGCAAAAAATATTCCAGTATCGGTTCAAAAACGTCGGAAGGTATTATCAGGAGCAACATACCACAACCAGTTGGTAGATGAAAATGGACAACCACTTTACCCTGCCAATTGTGACATTCCATCTTCCAACCGCAATCCTAGATCGATGATGGTAATAATTGTTTGGTATAATGTAATTTGAACAAATAAATTATTTCATTGTGCTTACTAATATCATCAATCTACTAATGTTCAATATTTTTGAAATAAGGATTGTGATGATGAATGACCTACCTACCATCTTCCGTTGCACCCCACATCAATGTTAACCAGAGATAAATTTTTACTAAGAGCACAAATTAGAGAGGAAGTGTACCAAGAATGGTTGAATCAACCACCTATTCAATTCCCACTACATCCAAAGTCACCAATTAGGAATGACTACAACAATAGTAGTTCTTTAGAATTTGGCAATGGAGACATTAAAAACGAGGTTGGTATGGATGATTAATTACATGATATGAGTTCCATGGAGACAATGTTGTTAGACGCATTCCCGAATGACGAGCTAGGGGATGATTCTCATATCAGTGATACCATTTTCGAAAGCCTAAAATTTTCTTTCACCACCCCTCTCTTTGGACCTAGTGCCTGGTCAAAGTCTACCCAGTTTGGGACAATAATGTTACTGTACAACTTGAAAGCAAAGTTTGGCATTTCAAACGCATGTTTCTCGACAATATTGAGGTAACTGACCAAAAATTTCCTTATATTAATTTTGACAAATCTTGTCACACAATCAACAATACAAATGGTTTCTTTTATAAAATTTAAATGACCTTGTACATTTCTATTTCCCACTAACTGCAGGTTATTGAAAGATAAGGTTCTTCCTAGTGATAATGTTTTTTCTTGGTAGATGTGAAGAAGAAAAGCAGTTGTTGAAAATGTTGGGTGTTGAGTATATATCATATCATGCATGTATGAATGATTGTATTCTATATAGAGGAGAATATGTAGACAAAGAGATATGTCTGAAATGTGGGCATGACAGGTACGCTAAATAAAATAAAAATGGTAAATTGCATGGTCCTCCTCATAATATATTGAGGCACATGCCTATAATACCAAGGATTCAAAGGATCTTTCGCTGCAAAGAATTAGATATGTTGCAGGGATGGCATGCCTCGCCCAAAAGTGAGTTGGGAGTTATGCGAATCCCAACAGATTCAATAACCATGAAGAATATAGAGGATGCATGGCCAGAAAAATTCAAGGATGAAGTACAAAGTATACGACTCAACATAAAAATGGATGGAATGAACCCATAAACCATCCAAAACACCAACTATTATGTTTTGCATGTAGTAGTGATCAATAACAATATCCCCCCATGGTTGTTCGTGAAGAACAAACATCTTATGTTGGCTCTTATAGTCCCTGGTAGAAGACAAGTGAAGAATATGGATGTCTACCTACAACCATTAGAAGATGATTTGAAAGAATTATGGGAAGGGACACATGTGGGTGAAAACATGAAGTTGGGAAACACTTTTTGCTTCTTTTTTTTTTCTAACAAAAAACTACAAAATTTTATGTTTTTCAACTTCAACCCCTTCAAACCCATATCTCCCTTAGGAATTTCACCTTTAAGTAAACAAAAGAGTTCTAGAGAATTATATTAGCTTCATACTCATATTTGTTTTTTTTAATTTTATGGACATATAGTGGGACAAATTTGAGGGGCACCAATGACATATATTTTAAAATTATAGGTATGGATAATGAGTGACCTGTGTGCCCCTCATTTTTTTTAGAGATGGTTATTCGTTTTACATAAACCAAATGTATGCTCATAATCTGGATTGATCGTACTTGGACGTGGACTATATGTTGAGTATTTTTAGACTTAAGCACCATTTTTTATTATTTATCAAAATAAAATATGTTTAAAAAATGGTGCCTTATTGACACATGTTGGTGTCCTCACATTTTATTTCAAATGTGACTCTTATAAAATAACATAAAACTACCCTTTTGAAGAAGACAGTGCAAGGAACATCCTTGTGAGTTTTTACATTTTTTTGGTGTTGTCATTGTGATGATATTGATTTTTCATTCTGACTAATTTTTATCTCACTAAATTTCCTAATGATAAAGTTTAGAAAAAAATAGTAAAAAATAGAAATCCCAAATGAAATTCAAAAATTCTTATACCATGAAAAAGTATATTCAATGATAAATCTATTGGTATAAACTCCGACAGGCAATTCTCAGATTTTGCAGGGTTTCCACCTTGCTCAAGCCACAAATTTTAGAAAATTGCAAAAATGCTTGTTGTATTCGTTGACCAGAAACTCTCGGCCGAGAGATTTACTAATTTATCGGGAGAGAGTATTTTGGCCCAAAAAGTAACTTGGGGTTAAACAAAAGTCTCACTTGAGAGTTTGTTTCAACTCTCGGTCAAACGAATAAACAAAATCTCTCTCAAGAGATTTATTACATACTGCCCCGAGAGTCTTTTAGGGGGCGACATATTAATTTCCCGAGATTCCTGGTGAGAATCTGTAATTTCTCACCCGAGAGTACTATATTTAATCTCTCTCTCAGAATCTATTTCCATCATTCACCTTCCCAAGTCTGAAAAAGAAGTTCAAGTTAAGATGTTTTCAGTGTGAAGAAACTTTCTAAGGTATTTTTTTTCTTTTCTTATAGAGGTTTTAAACTTTTTTATATTATAAATTTCTTTACAAATGGTATATTTGCTCATTTTATTTATAAGGGAAAATATTATATACTTTTTTGTGACATATTACTGATTGTGTTTTAAAAGACATTGTAAAATTGGTTTTAGCATATTAATATTTGTTTTTTAAAGGAAAAATGCAAATTTGGTTTTGGCATATTATTGTTTTTTTTTACGCAACATATTGTAAATTTTGTTTTGTCATATTACATTTTTTTTATATAAGGGATGTATGGGGAATTTGTTTTTAGCATAGTAATTTTATTTTTATAAAGGGAAATATTGTGAATTTGGTTTTGCTTTCATGTCATATTGCAATTTGTTTCATTAATTATACAATTTTATATCCAACATATTACTATGATTTCAGGTTTTTGGCATTGGAGTTTGGGTTTTTAATTCTTTCAACATGGGAAACCAAAATAAATGCACAAAAAAACATGATCTCACCAGAGCTGATGGAGAGGCAAGGAAATATAGAAAACGTGAAAACATGAGAAAGTTAAGAGAAAAAAGAGATGGAAATAAATGTGGAGGCACATGGCGGTGACGAAGAAATGAAAAATGTGGAGACACATGGCAGTGACGAAGAATTGAAAAATGTGGAGGCACTTGGCAGTGATGAAGGAATGAAAAATGCAAAGGAAGACATTGATGAAATAAATAAAGAACATGGAGGTGACGAGGAAATGACAAATGTGGAGCAAACGATGAGCAACATTGATACTAAGACCATGATCAGTGAGTAAATATTTTTTTATGTTTATAAAATTTTAATTAATACAAGTATATAATTTAGTTGAAAGTTCACAATATTATAAATTTATATATTTTCATGCAGGGTCAACATCCAACTTACAACATCCTACCATACCTATCAATTTACATAGATTAATTGGAATTTGCAACAATATCGTCATTGACGACAAATTTTTGGAGAATATGGATTCAAGTAAAATTGAATAATTGGGACCTCTAATGCGTGATCATACAACTCAATATAAATAAAAAAATATACTCAAAAATTATCTTGAAGGTATTTGTGCCATAGCACAAGCTCAATTGTTACATAGATTATTAAAGAAAAAATGTCTAAGAAATGCAATTAAATTATTGGGAATTAAAAGTGTCAAAGAGGTTAAGACAAATGAGATGGTATAAAAAATGTGACCTTGGCCCTTGCCACACTTGCAAGAAAACGATCTCATGATTTAGTGGTTGCTCGTAAAACATTTCTAACAAGGGTTGTGGAAAAAAAACATTGTAACTGATCGTTTGTTGGCTATGACTGCAAGAACATTAAAAACATCAAGAAACAATTTATGGAAGAATACAAATTTTAGGGTTCAATTATATGAGGATGATGAAGTTGCATGTTGGGTTGTTATCTCGAGGCAACCTTATCAAGATATACTTCCATATAATGTGAGGGACATGGTGAAAGAGTTTTGGTATTTAAACTCTTGTGTCTTACCAAATGAAAAGTATGTTGTGCGACGTCATATATCTAAAGGAAACTATGAAACTCATGCCAAAAACATAACAAAGGTTACTCGAGTGGAAAGGTTCAAAATTTTTATGGAGAGTAATGTTGATGTGAATATTTCCCTTAGGACATTTGTGAATCTTAAACCATGGTATGTTAGGCCCATCATTGTCCGCGACACATGTTGTTGTCGATACCATGTAGAATTCGAATTATATTATGAGAATTTTCTAAATTTTGGCAAACAGTGTTGGTCAAATGAGCCCCCTCCTTTGAGTGTTCATGAATTTGTATCTAAAATATTATGTGCATGAGAAAATGATCAAGTATTCTATAGGAAACAATGCGTCGGTGGTAGAAAATGTGAAGAATGTTCTCATTTGGCCCTTTTTTATGCTAAATACCCCATTGATCCAAATGATCCTCAATTTTCAAATCGAATTGTGAAATGGAAGAGATATGAATATGTTGATTATACTCATGTTACAGATTCAACGAAAACATCAAGAAACATGATTTAGTTGAAGATGATATCTCTGTGACATATTTTATGGAGTTGTTCATGGAGAAAATATATAAATATATCAAGCACTCTTGTACAACACGATGGAAGGACTTACAATTCAAGCAATCACGAGATGTATTTCCAAAAGGAACAATATTTTCAATTGTTGATTTTTCTAAAAATTACACTTTCACTCCACAAAAGGAGATACAAAGTGAGTATTATCATTCAGACCAAGTATCTATACTTTTGCATATTTTGTACAGACATGCACAACTTCATGTTGATGGTTCTGATAGCAATGGAAATAATTGTGAAGTGATTAAAGAGTATCATTTCTAAATCACTGATGATCGTACACATGATAAATGTTTTTTCCAGCATTGTTTTAATATGCTTTACAAATAATTATCAAGACAAAGGGTCACTTTTAAAGAGAATTGGGTGTGGTCATATGGTTGTGCTGGTGAGTTTAAATTGGAACTCTCATTCTTATGGTTGTCTCTCCTTCATAATAAAAGGGATGTTCACCACACATGGATATTTTTTGAAATGTGACATGGAAAAGGAGAACATGATGGTGTTGGGGCCTATGTAAAACATGCACTTAGGAGATATCAAATGAATCACTCTGCTTCTCGCCTCACAAATTCAAATGATGTTGTTAATTGGTGCAAGAAAAATTTAAGCCATGAATTCAATGAAAGGATGACTAATGTGAGAAGGTATGTAATTGTTTCAATGACCCTTAATGTTTTCAAATGTAGTTACTTAATATGTTTAGTTGTACATGAGTATTTTTATTTAAGTTATGAATTTTTATTTTTATTTTTATTTAAATGTGAAATTTGATTTGCATGAGTTATGTGTTTATCTTAAACATGTTCTTATGGAATATTGTAATGGGCAATGTTGACATATCAATGAAATATAATTGTGTTGCAATCCCTAAAAAAATGCCAAATATAGACACAATCGAGAAATGAAAGTACTCTTTCTTTTGTCTTGCATTTATTGATGATGTAGAGTCCTTTGATGAGTGTCAAAACCAAACTAACAAATTTGTCAAACCATGGATACACCAAGAATTGACACCATTTCCCCCATTTGGAAATATGACCGATGTAGAGCGCGATAATGAAGTGGTTATGATTGACAAGGATTATGATCGTGTTTATGATATGGTTAGAGAAGGTGATGTATTTGTTGTCATTGAATCGATAGATAATCCAGAAAAAATACATTATTATTTATTGAGATGCACTAGGTCGAAAATCACGTTGATGCAAGAATTTAAAGATCCGTCAAATTATATGTATGCAGTGGGTTCATAGATTTTAATGGGATTTTTTTTGTAGAAGTAAGGAAATGTAATGACCATACTATTTTTTAGGACCACGAGCTAGATGTTATATGTGCTTAGTACAATCATTTGGTCATAGTAGCCCGGTTGCAGTTGAAGCCAATGAAGACTAGGAAAAAGTCGAAGAATCGACAATGGAAATTGTCGATAGAAGATCATCATGCCATTCTTGAAAATATGCCACTAGCACATTTGATATGAATCGAGAACACATTGGTCAAGATGAATTTTTCTTTGATTCTAGGGTTAGAACATAGAACTGTTATATAAATTGCACTTTATATTTTATGGACTTTATATTGTACTTTATATAGTTTATGGACATATAATTCTTCATTGTTGGTTTGTGGTTGAATGAAAACTTGTGTGTTTGTGTCATTCCTTAAGGTTGATTGACTATGTAATGGATACATGCTTTATTTCTCATTGCTTTGATTGAATATCTAATGGATACATGTTTTCTTTCTCATTGCTTTGATTGACTATCTAATTGATACATGCTTTGTTTCTCAGGTCTTCATAACTGGTTGAAGAGCAATCAATATCAAAGTCAAGACAATCAACTATTTCTAGACATATGATCTTTTAAGGCATGAATAAATGAATGATACAAAACTCAAAGCCACACAAAACACCAAATAAGATGAATTTTGTAGAGAATTCTCAGACTAAAGGGGTGAATATTTGAACAAGAGAGATACAAAGCATTATGTGATGAATTCCAAACCTACAATTTACTCATTCAAATAAGGAAGACATACATTCGACGATAAACAAAGAAGGAAAAAAAACACTAAGAAACTTACCACAATAGTTGAACACAAGAATCTTTAAGATGATAACTCAAGTACTTCTATCTAAAAAACCTTTCCTAGTATCAAAAGAGTATAAATACATCCAGTCCTTTTCTCATAATCCAGCCCTTTATTTATTACAAATCATGGTTTAAATAGAAATTACAATAAACTAATTGTTTGTTGATTTGCTCAAAATAAAAATCACTAAAATAAATTTGGTTGCAAAATTTGTCGAATAGTTGATGTTGTTGGTCAAATATCCTTGGATTAGATATGATCCTTTTATTGATATGTGGAGATGTTTGTTAGAAATTCTAAACTTCTTCCTCAACCTCCACCAAAAACCTTTCCAAAAGGTATCAACCTAAGGATTCGTTGAAAATCTTGCCAACTGGTTTCCATTTGGTCATTTGATTTCTAATTAGATGCCTAAAAATCAGGGTTATGTGCTGCACTTGTAGATCTAATTCTTGGAAATGTTTAAATGATCCCTTGAATGCTATATTTTTCAAAATTCTTACCACCAAATCTGGAATATGTCTGCCATATCATAACCCTTTTTTCTCCTTCTTAAGGAATTGTTATTTACTTTCTCTCTTTGAAATTGATTCCTTGTCCTCGTCTTTCCAACATATACTTGGCATTCACCCAACAAATAATATGCCACTTGGCACTCGATGCTCTGTATTTGACTGATTATTTGTATTTATCTCTGGATCTGTACTTAGAGATCGTTTGTGCCCTTGTAAATGCTTTGTGAAGACCATTGGTGTTTGCAATTTATCCCAACAAATTCAATATTAATTACTGAAAGTGAAACATAGCACAGGTCTTTGATCAAGAACCCAGACATATCAATTTTTCCAAAAAATTGTTCTAAGTGTTTTAACCTTCTTTGTCACACCACTTTCTACTCCCAGGTTCCTCAATATAAAAATTCCTTGAAATATCCTCCTCATGAAAAGTTGTCTCATAATATCATCACAAAATGGTAAATAATTTTATATTTCCAATAGAATTTGCAACACGATCAATAAAATTCCCATTAGAGCCTTCAATCAATAATTTAGTGAGGACAATTAAAATGAGGAAAATGAATATCAAAAAATATTTACTGCAGATATTTGACAGCCATATCTACAAGCACAAATTCATTCACCCAAGTAGATAATAGAATCACATGTTCAACCCAAAAATCACCCTTAAAATCCATGGTGTATTGGAATTGCTCCACATGACCAGAAAGATCTAGGGTTTATCTTGATACAAACTGATCATGAATGTGTAAGATGAAATCCCCCTTTAACATTTGATCAACTACTATTTAACAAAGAACATGCACTTAGGCACCTGCCTTAACATTTGAAATCTTACCCTTACACTTGGCATTGTGCGCTAAGTCATGTTGTGTGTAGTTAGCATGTGACTTATCTCGTTGCTTGGAGACATGGCCTCAGGCCCAATATTTTTTTCCAAAATTCATAATAACCCTGCTATAAACCTGAGAGACAAATTGGCTATGAAAACCCATTTTTTTATTTGCCAATATTTGTAGATTTTTGCCCCAAATTCCAACTTTTTTTCATTGGAGAAACTGGCATTGGCAAGTGGCTGTGTGGCACTACGAAACTTGTAGGAACTACAAAATGAGTGCTATGAAATGATCTAGTTTACTAGCACTGCAAAAGTTCCATAACGATGCAAAAGTGCATGATTTAGTTGAAAATTCGATGATGTAAATTTCAATGCTAACACACTACATCTGTGATCCTAATCAAATCCTCAAGTACATTTTCTAAAGTGCTATTATCCCTGCTTCTCTTAATATCACTCATCAACCTAGTGATCATTGTTTCTCTTCACTATAAAAATACAATGAATAATTAGGACTCATATCCACCCCTAAGGCACCGATCTTCATTTAAACAATAGTATCATAATTCAAGTATGAATACATATACAAGTTTGTAGTACGAATAAAATATGAAAGTAGACTTCTCAAACATAGTGTTCAAATTTTAAAAAATAAAAAAAATGTGTTTTAAATTTTTAGTATTCAATCAGATTTTAAGACATTTTTCAAAGTGTGAATCAAAAGACAATTAATTCTGGTTTTAATTCTATATAAAATGATGCATTACTATAGTAAAAATATGAGACATAGACACTTCTTCTTTTGCACAAAATGTGGGTGAATAGAGGATCTATAAATTGGTTTAAGATCCCTAAAAAGAGAGCTTAATTTCCCTTGAAAAACTGGGTTGAATTTCTCTTCATTAGAGAAACATGTGGATGTAGATGGAGAAAGAGAAGAAACCTTAGTGTGTTCCTGAAAAAAAGGAGAAGTAGGAGAACCATAACAAATTCCCTGATGAAATGGCCAAGACACAACCTCAATGTGGTGAAAAATACCTAGACCATGCTTTCCTGAACCACCACTAGTATAGTCCATCTAGCAGAGTGGAGATAATCATGGAAAAACCACATATCTCCCGAGTGCTTCCCTCCATAGTATTTTTACTTTTTTTTTATCCAGTATTTCGTTTCGAGAAGAATGCATGGATATTCATAAAGATAAGTTTGGAAAGTTTTTACCAAAATCCAATAACCTAAACGCAGATCAAGCACAGGTAAATAGGAAATAATAGGGGGAAGTTTGAGAGTCAACTACTAGAAATCATTAATTTGGGAACCAATAATTTCTTGAAGGAATTCATGAACCAACTGCTGAAAGAATTTCAAATTAGGCATCGAATATGATAGAAGGAAGTGTTGTGGAATGAGGAGATTTTGAATCTTCTTTACCTTCCTTTTTTGTACCTCCCTCCCTATTAACCATAGAGGAAGAGAGAAACATAAGAACAAGTGATGTTTCAGTTTCCCATTTTGGAAATAGAGGAATAAGTAAGAATGATGAATATCAATCCATCCATTCTTCCTCATTTCCATGGGAGGACTATGGAGGACCCAAACACATTTATATTTGAATTTGAATCCCCCTCTGTAGAACCTATGAGTACAAGAATTATGCTCAAAATATTAGACTTTTACCTTCCACTTTGAAGGAGGTGGTACTTAGGTGGTTCTTGGGCCTTTATGGAAACAACATTCACACTTGGGAACAAATGAAGATTATATTTACTAGAAATTATCATGAATACTAACTGCAAAGAAAGAGACACAAGAGATGAAACATTTTGAATGAATCAGAGAGAAGATGATTCCTTAGAAGACTATGCTTAAAGGTTTCACTTTAGCTACAAAATATCCATTGATTGGAGAATAGATGAAAATTCACTGAAAACAATACTCTTGAGTGGGATAAGAGATGAGTGAATGGAATCCCTCAATCTAATCCAATCTAGAGATAACTCATAATGCACATATGAAGCTATAAGGGAAATTTAGAAAAAGTATTCCAAAGATATTGTAAAAAAGGGAAACGGATCAAGGGGTATTGTTGCACCTATCCTCAAAGCTACAAATGGATTAAAAAGAATGGAGATTGGAAACCTATTGGAGGATATGAAAAAAAATATTCTCCACTCATTAGTAGTACAATTGACACCCTCTAGATAAAAAACAAGCAAGATTAGGTAGATAAATATCTGGTAGTATTTTATCCAAGGTGAAATAAAAAGCATGCTCAACATGAGTGCCAACTAAACAATGTGGAGATCTATAGAATTTTCAAGGATAGTCATGGCACATAAATTTCTTATGTGACATGGTGGTAATGTAATGGTATAATATTTCATCTAGTTGGGTTTCTGGCGTGTCCATAGAAAGACGAGTAGAAGGTGAAGATGGAAGGAATCCATGAGAATGCAGAGGACAAAAACTAGATCGTAACTCCATGGGAAGTAGATGCTAAATAGGGAGGGCACATTGATTATGACAATCTCATTGTGAAATTCAAATGTCAAAAACTAGATCAATCCATTATTCCAAGGGTGGAAAATCTCACTGGAAAGCATGTCCATGTCTTCCTTCGCCATAGTGTTTTCTTCACTCACATGCACTCTTCTTATACTATATTTTAAGATTTTGTTTCAATATTGATGGTAATACTACATATAATTATTTCTCAAGGATCCATATCCACGTGCATAAAATATTTTGAGTTCCACCCTCACCTGGGTTCCCCAGAAGGTCCATGAACAAGCTATTGGAGTGAAAAACTAGTGAAAGTGGGTACCTTGTGCAAGGCCTTGGTTTTGTCTTTTGTTTAAAAACTCATTTCCATGTGTAAAAGGTTTAAATTTCTGCTTAAATTTACAAGGTCAATGATGCCATAATATTGCAATATCTGTAAATATTCCAATAGGCATGAGTGAATTGCAAGAGTCATTTCAAAAGAAACAAGTCTAGAGTTGGGCTATCTGAAAATTTCCTTTTTAGGAGGTGGGTACTCTCCTAAGATGGGAATAGGTTCAGTACAATCAATTAAGGATAGACATGGCTTTGTAATATGTAAAAAAAAAATTATGTCCTTTATAGCACTTTATGCTTGATATGAAGATTACCCTCGGTTACCAGCATAAGTGGACACTGTATAACTCTTTATAATTGGAACTTTGTAAGAGGTTTGTGTGGACCTACCAAGCCCTACAGTATTTCAGTCCTGAGATTCACTAGCTCAAATTCAAAATCTCATTCTGGATTAGGTTAAAACTAAAATTTGTTGATCCAATATAGCCCATGCAATTTTCAATTTCTAGGTTGTTGAATAATTAATGTGCATCCTAGTCTTTATAGAGGGTGTATAGGAAAATTTGGGACCGGTCCTTTGAATAATAAATTGTGTCTAGTTAGTGTATCTATATTATTGTTATCTCTAATTCCCATTACAAGTGGGAAATACAAAGTTAGAACATGGGTGCCTAATAAAAATGGAGCTACATTTTAGCCTTAAGCTACACTAGCTAAAATTCAAAATGTAATGATGCATTGGGCCATACATATTACCTAAGCTTCACTTATCCAACACAGACAATGCATAATTAAATTTCCAGTTTTTGCATAATTGATGTACTCCCTAGTCTTCATGGAGGGGGTATATCTACAAAACTGGGACCATTTTTTCAAATAAATTACTTGTATCTAATCAACATATCCAAATTATTTTATTTATAATCTGCATTACAAGTGGGAAATGCATATTTAGAACGTGGGTTCCTAATAAGATTGGAGTTACATGCTATCTATGATCGTCTCCAACTCAAAATCAAAATCTTATGTTGGATTGCACTAAAACTAAGATTTGTTGTTCCAACACAGATGGTGTAGATTTCAATCTGTAGAAATGGACAATAGAGATTCAAAATGCAGGTCCCCCTGATATTCATGGAGTTACATTTTATCATCAAGATTCATTAGCTAAAAATCAAAATCTTATGTTGGATTGAGTTAAACATAAGCTTTTTTTTATACACCCTTAATCAATGTATCCCAATTACTGATATTTATAACCGACATTGCAACTACGAAATATAGATTTAGAATATCAGTGCATGTAACAACCCTAGTAGAATATATGTTTAGGGATTATTAAGTAAAAATTTATTAGGTAATTAATTTTTCTAACATGTTATTAATTAAACAAATATTGGTATAATGATACTAATTAAATATTTATTAATTAATTAATTGTTATAATTTTATTAATTAATTGATTAATTAATTACCTGTTACATTCATTAACATGGGTATTAAATTTAAAAGGGTTAATAAATTTAATTGTTTAAATTAGAGGATTACGTATACGGAGGGGATAAGGAGCATTAATAAACAGATAAGGAACATTAATAATTGGATAAGGAGCATTAATAATCGGATAAGACAATGAATTTGGGGATAAGGAAAGGGGAAGGAGGATATGAGGAGGCTTACGGAAGGASGAGGGAGGATTTTTTTGGAGGGTTCTCTTGGATTTGCGGAGGGGAGTTGAGTTCTGTAGTCGGGAAGGATTAGTACAGGGGGCACCGGTTTGCTGGAGGTTTTTGGCATGGGGGCCAGGATATCCATATGGTATCCTGGAGCTAGGAAGTTTTCCTAGTTGGCAGGGTGGAAACACGGTTTGGGCAGAGTTGGTCCGTGGCTTCAAGTTGGGCAAGGCAGAAGAAGGAAGGTCAACAAGACAAGTGGAGGGTTAGCATCAGACCAAGGTATTTTAAATTACGTATTTGTTTTATTTTGTTATGAAATTGTTATTCGTTGATAAATTTAACATGCGTATGTGCTGAATTAAAAGAAATTATTGAGTTTTCTGCATTCAAGTAGAAGTTACTGTTTCAGTTTATGGAATACATTTTTATTTAAATTAATATGGTTACTACACATGGTATCAGAGTATTTGTAATGCCATATACACCAAACACCAAGTTGAGTATCTGTAATGTCAGAAGCACAAAATACAACAAGTACATATTGTATCTGCGAAAATATTAAAGAAATTCTACGAAAATATTACAGAAATTAAGGGGGCAAATGATTAATGAATAAGGGGGCCTGTTCTTGCACCACGCAACCCGAGCGCAGCGCCCAACCATGGCCGAGGAGCTGCACAAAAACAAAAAAAGAAAATTTATCAAAAAAAAATAATAATTAATAAAACAAAAAAAACCCCAATAGCCAACGCACCAGCACTCAGCCAAGCACCTACCATATAATACAAATCCCAGCACCAAATACCAAGCCATCAAGAAGGAGAATTCTACAAGAATTCCTTTGTGCATGCTGCATCTGAAACAAAACAATATACAAGCCTAGCGTCGAACGCAAATCCCACGAGGAACTACGGAGTGCCCAATAACCAGAGGAACGAGAGAACTCACTCACCTCCAAGCCAAACGCAAAACATAATACACAAAAGCCATTGCCCAAGCACCAGTGCTCAGAGACAGGCATTGATCCTACCGAGAGGGATAGAGCAAAGTGGAGAGGCGACAGAGGAAGGACGTGGAAGTGAAGGACGCGTTTAGGGTTTGGAGAGATAGGTGTAGGATTATTTTGGAGGAAGCGGGCATGTGGGCTTCATGCGTGCCTGATTTGATTGTTTTTTTTTTTTTTTTTTTAATTTTATATTTTATATATATTTTTATTTTATTTAAATTAACTTTTTAAATTATTACTAAATTTAAATTTCAATGGTTTAAATCGTAATTTTTTTTTATTATTATTAACAAAAAACAAAATAATAATAATATAATATGCATACATATATTTAAATATATGCAACAAATTAAAACTAAGTATATTAATTAATTAAAAGTAATTATGATTAATTAATTAAATTAAAATGTTAGAGAGCCCATGGGTTTTGAACACGAGACCCCCACCAAACGAAGCGCCTTAAGAAGAACATTAACGCCAACACGCCCTCATAAGTCTTTACAAATAAATTCTTATATTTAATTAGATTAATGGTAACACTGTAGGAATTAAAGTAGTATTATTATTAGGAAGATACAGTATGAAGATTAAGACTAACTGGCTTATTACCTAACC
>ML780695.1:54582-66542 GCA_009831015.1 Picea engelmannii | reverse complement strand
CTCTAGATCCTAAAATAATGCATGATGACTAGGCTAGGCAATCTTAACTAAATCATTAGTCATCACTTGAGGATATATTACTAATATCCTAAATGAATAATACAAATATAGGTGACAATTTAGACTTAGTGATTGGTAAAGGTCAGCCATAGGCTAACATTTCCTTCCATACCATGTATCTGATAATTTTTTTATTATGGAAGTAGCAAGACAATACAATTTCTAGCTACACTTTTTCCATGAAAAATGGAAAAATCATTTCATCCCCTTCCCATGGAATATTGGAGACTTCATATTCAGGAACATTAATAAAATCGATGAGTTTGTGAATCACTTCAACAATGTAAGTCTGAATTATGTTGAAAAGATAAAAGGGTTTGACCCTAACAAAATCCTTGTGGAACATATGTTGTCAGTAGGATTCAACAACTTGTTTATTCATACTATTTTTAATTAAGAATAAGATAACAACCAAGGCGCTCCTGTACCCAATGATGGTGAATTCAAAAAAATACTTAGTACTAATGCATTTTACAAGCAAAAATGAAAGGGTCCCAGTGAAAAGAGCGCCCAGTCTCGAGTTGTTACTCCTAAAACCACCACATCCCAGAGCAATGTTCCAACGACTCACCCAACTAGTAAAATTACCAACAATATTTCAAGAGGCGAATGAGCGACGAATTCCCCCCCCAGAAAAATTGAGAGCTCACACAAGCTTCCTCTGAGAAAAAAGAGGAACAATGTTGTGCAAGAGGAAGAAGAAAATCTCATAGAAAATGACATCAATAACTTCTCTCTTGAAGACATGGAGATCAAGGAAGATATTGAGAAAATGTTTCCCACAATTGATGAACCAGAAAATATGGCCCAACAAAATTCATCATTAGAGATCACTGAGAATAAGACCTTTAGTGAAGAAGAGTCATTTACTTTCCAAAGTGTTGTTTTTGAAAACGAATATAAAAATTGATTATAGAAAAGGGTGATCAGAAAAATAAGAAGGGAAAATGTCATTCAGAGGTTGACCTAAAAGATATACGGATGTCCTAAATATCTATAATTCACAGAGCAACTTGGGATGCTCTTGATGATTCTATTGGTGGTCTGGAAGCAAAAAAAACTAAGTTAAAATAAAGGATCAGGGAGCTGGAAGATGCCTTAATGCCTTTTCCACTTCTTTCTAGTCATTTGTCAATAGTAAAACCTACCACACCCGTTGTTAATTTGAAAGGATATTCAATCCTGCTCACATCATCCAGGAGCTATGTAGAAAGAAATATTAAGAAGAGAATGGCTTTGATAACAGAGGCATGGGAGGTTTCGAAAAATATTTTTTCTTTTGGCTCGAGGGAACATGCCTTCCATGAATATTTGCAAGCTTCTTTGAAGAACGAAGAAGGTTTATACATTGATGTTGTATTACCCTTTGGAACCAAATTCTCTAACATGAAGGAACTAAGAAGAAGAGAGGAGGATCTTCCCTCCCCAAGTCAGATAAAACAACTAAATGCTTGCTGGAAGGAAAATATTAAAAATTTGAATAATATTTTTCAAGCATGCAGTGAAGCCATACTGAAAAGGTAAGAACTATTCAAGAGGATCACGAAAATAGACCTAGAAGGAGGTACTAACGAAGTACAAGACCCTAAATTAATTCTCAACTCAATGTTCCTAACAAAGCAACAGTTTGACAAACAAGCTGAGATATTTAAAGGGTTATCAGTTAAAAAGTTTTATGGCATACTCGAATATAATGAAGATGACATAGACAATTAGCTAAGGGAATATTCTATGAAAAATCAAGATATTGAGGAAGTAGTACATGGTATTTATCTCGATTTAAGAGACTTGGAAGGCGATTTATCAACATTAAAATCTGGCATGAGATAAACGTCACACCAACGCAAAACTATATTGAAGAATGGTTCAAAAAAGAAATTGACAAATTGACCAATGAAGGGAAAGAAACAGTTGAGACAGTTCCTATAACTGTCAATGAAGACAATAAAAGGACAACAATAATCAGTTGAATACACGAGAGACTATCATAGTAAGTTTATGTTGATCACATCTTTCTTTCTTTATCAATTCTTTCATCCAATTATTCCTCTTATTTGACTAGAAAGGTTCAACTGAAGTTCGATAACTTCTCCCTGTCTTATTTCCAGGTCTTGTTGTTCTATTATTTCCCACCATCCTCCTTATACAAGATTACTTCTTGTTTATATTTGATTTATGGTCTGCGGGAGCCCCAATCCAAGTCCTAAGGACAAACACATTTTAAATTTCAAGGCTTTGTAACAGACTATATATTTTTTCAGAAATTTCAAGAGAGTTATTTAGGGATCAGTTTTGACTGTGCTTTGTAACTCTGAGTTTTGAGTATAAAGTGTTTGAGATTTATCTATCATTATATTTATTTGAGATTCCCATGTGTCCACTTTTTTAAAGTTCTCTTATGCATGCAGACCATCTTCTTTTTATTTTATGCGATCATAAATCTTTAGTTTAAGTATGATGGATGTGGGTAGATTTTGTCTATATTTTTCAAGTATATGAAATGTGCGGTTCCTGGTCATTTCTCAGGAACTTTCTTTAAAAATAAAACAAAACATTTTCTTTCTTATTATTTTTTCTTGCAATCTTTATATTTCTTTGATCACCATGACAAACTTATGGAAAGTCCCATATTCTAAAGATCTAGAGTTCGAAGAAAATCTTAAATTAAAGAGGAGTACCACCTCTATAAAAACACAAGGGGATTTGTATCCTCGTGAGGTTTCCATTTCGGTCCTAACGGATTCAAGCGTCAACATTTTTGGCAACCATACTGGGGAATGAATTTAAATTTGGAATCTAGTTTATTATTTTTTGAAAAATACATAACTTTTCCCTAGGATGATTAGCCCCACCTAGAAATTGGATTGAACAAACAACAAAGCATATTACATCAACTATATAATCTGGTAATAATGACAACCAAGACTCGAGAAGAATTAGAAAGGTCCTGGAAGATCTTAGTCTGATAAGAAGAAAGAGAAATCCTATAGAGACAGAGGAGAGATGAGCGACAAGACCGAAGAAACCAAAGGCTAGATAGAGCAGCACAAGGAAATTTTTGGGATTGAAGCTGGACGAATAAAAGGGGCCCATTACTAGAAGTAAGAGAAAGAAAATCTCTATTCTAAGAAGTGGAAATCATATTCCTGGAACATCTCTGTATATGGAAGAAAGAAATGAACAAACGCGAGAAGAACCACATGAAGAGAGACAAGGAGGTGGAAGAGGCGCTACAATAAATCAAGAAAATCAAAGAAGAATAAGAGATTCCCCTTTAAATCTTCTAGGTGAGAAACATGATCTCCCTGTTCTCCCTAAGGGTACCTTGAAGGAATTTTCTGGAGATGAAACAATCGATGCAAAGAGGAAACTTCACTTATTTCTTGATGTTTTTTATTTTCATCATGTTGAGTATGGCGATTTCATGGTAATATTATTTCTTCAAAACTTATCAGGAAGAGCATATGAATGGTATACAACATTACCTAGTAGGTCAATTGGCTCATATAGTGACCTCGAAGCCATGTTCCTGACTATGTTCACCCCTCCAATTTCTTATCACACCGTTCTCACCGATTTCACTCAAATTGGTTTGAGGAAGAATGAAACAATACAAGATTTTAATCTCAGGTTCAATAAAACCTTGAGTAAGATTCCATAAGATAAAAGACCTAATGACCCAATCATACTCGGTTGTTATAAGAATCTAATGCCCCCAAATGTGAAATATTCTATCAAAACATCCCAAATGGATACCTTGGAAGAAGAAATGATTAAATCCACTGAGATGGAAGAAATTATGATTGAAATGGGTGTCGAAACTGACATTTTACTGCGAAAAATACACAGACAATTGGGAGGCTTAATTATTGATAATCAAGGAGCCTCTAGTTCAAGAAAGAATGAATAATTCAAGCCATGACTGGCCCAAAATCAAACAATTGGAGGAATAATTTTCAACGGAACCATGTCAGATGTGAAGGTAGACCCTATTGCAACACAAGAAACCAAACAAAGAATTGAAATTGCACCAATGAATAGAACTATCAGGAAAGTGTTGAACAAGATAACCAGACTAATAAGGGGGGATAATTATGTAGCAAATCCGAGAATGTCGGTCCAAGAGAAAAGAAGAAACCCTCCCCAAGAAAACAGAGTGAGGTTTGAAAACATGGATAATCCACAGAGACCAAGGGTCCCCACGCAACCAACCCCCAATACAGTTGTTTTGGATGATGTATATGACGAGAAAATGGTTGAGCAAGAGAACTATTATTTGCCTGATGAAAGTTACGAAATTGTACATATGGAGGAATGCGATATGTCCATGCATATATTTGAATAAGGAAACAATGACGCCAACTCGCAAGAAAACGTCGCCCAGAAAAGAGGATTTGTAAATAGATCCAAGAATAAAAATGATTCTGAAAACGAAAATGAAAAAGATAAAGAAAAAACAAATGAGAAAATGATAGATAGCATTGAAAGTAAGAAGCAACACCTGATGTTAAACTCTAATTAGATGACATACAATGTTGCAGAGGACTTAAGTAAACTAAGGATAACTCTTCGTTTTATAGAAGTGGTGAAGATTCCACAACAAAGGGAATTTTTTTCGAGATTGTTGGATGATCTGTCTGAAAAATCAGAAGTTATTGTTACAAGTTCGAAACAAATCTGGAACAAATCAACAGTCAATTTGAGAGGTAAAATTCCTCCCTTTTATATTTCAATTGAAAATCATGATGTTGCACTTCATAATTGTTTAGTTGACACTGACGCGACCA
Source organism: Picea engelmannii (assembly GCA_009831015.1). Lineage (NCBI taxonomy): Eukaryota > Viridiplantae > Streptophyta > Pinopsida > Pinales > Pinaceae > Picea > Picea engelmannii. Next base: position 61,695 of record ML780695.1, on the reverse strand, counting down.
ATAATATTATGCCACTGGAGGTCATGGAGGCATCGGCATGAACTAAACAAAATATTACGAGATTAGTGAAAGTATATATGCAATTGATTCTAGACAAGTGCCATCTTATGGAGAAATCAAGGAATTTTATGCTTGGATCATGACAGATCCCCATATTATTACAGTTTTCAATATTATTGTGGTATACCTTCCTCCAACATATGGATTTGTTTTGGGAAGAGATTGGTCATCCATGATCGATGGATAGATAATGAACGATGGAAGTTGCATGATGTTTCCAGACAAAGAAGGAACAATGATTAAGGTGCCTTGTGAACCCAAGAAACCCTTCTCGTTCAGAAAGAAGGATAATGAATTAATGGAAGATTATATAGATGTTGGGATTGGAAATTATGCTATCCTAGACATGGAACACATTGAAATCCTGGAGAAAATTCAAGACATGAAGAATCAAGAGAATATATTTGAAGGTTATTGGAGGATGTCATTCGATGGAGCATGTTCAAGCTCCAGGAGTGGAGTTGGAATTGTCCTTGTAAGCCTAATAAAGATTATTCATCCACACACTATCATAATTGAATTTGCATGTACTAATAATGAGGTAGAATATGAAGCTTTGATTCAAGAAATGATTGTTGCACAAGAAATGAATATAGAACATCAAATTGTGATTGGTGACTCCGAGTTGGTAATTAATCAAGTCACCCAGAGGTATAAAATCAAGAAGGAAAGACTCAATTTATATTTCAAAAGAGATAATGAATTGATGGAATCTTTTAGCTCTTTCAACATTTCTTTCATTCCAAGGGACAAGAATTAGAAGGCGGATTCATTGGATTTGGTGGCATCATTGTCAAACCTAGATGATATTCAAAGAAAAACATATTTTCAAGTAGAAAGAGTATTTCAACCTTATGTACTTGATAACCTAGAATATTTACAAGCATTTGAGAATGAGGAACAGTTGGAAAAATTTTGGTTGAAGGATATTGATGATGAAGACAATAACATATCTATTGTCTCGAAGGATTGTATTCAATATGAGTCTCTTTTTATGAAGGATGATCATATGTTTCATTATTTAAAGAATATCTTGGTGTGTTCACATGGACTTATGATGATTTGAAATCTTATGATAAAAAAAATTTCAACATATTATTCCTTTGAGAGAAGAAGCAAAGCCGATCAAGAAAAAAATAAGGATGATGAACCCCAAATTAAAACCTCTAGTAAAGGTTGAATTGGAGAAATTAAAGAAGACTGGAATAATATATCCCATTAGGCATTCTGATTGGATTTCAAACCTCATGATAGTAAGAAATAAGACCTAGGAGATTCATATGTGTGTAGATTTCATGGATCTTAACAAATAAAGTATAAAGGATAATTATCCTTTACCTAACATGGAGTTTCTTCTCCAACAAGTCACACGATCAACTTGCATGTCCATGTTAGATGGTTTTTCTGGTTATAATCAAGTCTTGGTTGTTGAGGAAGACATAGCAAAGACAACGTTCATAACACCTTGGGAGACATATGCATATGCTAGGATGCCCTTTGGTTTGAAGAATTCAGGATCAACATTTCAAAGGGCCATGGATCATGCTTTTAAAGGGTTGATAGGAACATTCATGGAAAATTGTCAAGATTACTTGACAATGCATTCAAAAAAAAGGATTGATCACATTCATCACCTGAGAAAAGTTTTTGACAGATGCATATTATATGGTGTCTCCCTAAATCCAAAGAAATGTTTATTCGTTGTAACTCAAGGAAAACTAGTGGCTCATATTGTGTGAAAGGAAGGGATTTATATAGATCTAGAAAGATTTAAAGATATAAATTAACTCAACCCCCTATCATCTAAGAAAGGACTTCAATCATTTTTTGGTAAGATCAACTTTGTGCGAAGATTTGTTCCTGACTATGAAATTATTGTGAATCCAATCAATTTATTGTTGAAAAAGGACCAAAGGTTTCAATGGACATCGGATACATAAGAATCCTTCAATAATATCAAAAGGGAAATCACCACAGCTCCAGTCCTCATTATCTCAGACTTTCAAAGGGACTTCATCATCTATTCTTTAGCTATAGAAACAATTGTTGCATCTGTTCTTACTCAGAGGAATACCAAGGGTGAAGAAATCCTAATCAGCTTCATGAGAAAAATCCTTCATGATTATGAACTGAGGTATTCAAAATTGGAAAAACAAGCCCTGCCTCTTGTGAAAATAGTGGCTCACTTTCAAACTTACATACTAAGTTATCATGTCATTGCTTATGTTCCATCCTCTCCAGTGAAGATTATTTTGAATCAACAATTGAGAGAAGGAAAATGGGATAACTGGCTGGCGAAGATTTAAGAATATGATATTGAAATTAAAACTTTAAAGGCTTTCAAAGGACAAGGTTTATGTAATCTCATTGCAAATAGTGATTCTTTGGATGGAATGATTTCAATTTCAGTAGGAGAACCATTGGCTGATTCATAATGGTATAGAGATATTGTATTCTACTTGAGATCCGAGAAGTTTCCAGTCACCATGGACCCTAAAGGTCGAAGAACATTGAAGATGAAGTCAAATCAATATTTTTTGATTGTCGATATAATGTTTAGAAGGAACTATGATGATATATTACTGAGATGTGCTGATGAAAACAAAGCTCAAGAATTAATGAGGGAATTGCATGAAGTAATATGTTGTGGACATTTTTCAACTACGGCCACCGCCCATAAGATAATAAGAGTTGGGTTTTATTGGCCATCAAGTTTTAGAGACTCATATTCCACAATAAGGAAGTGTGTATCCTGCCATCAATTTTCAAGGAAAATGAAGAGATTTGTGATGCCTTTACAACCTATAAATGTATAACAACCATTCTCCCAATGCGTACTTGATGTCGTCGGGTCAATAAATCCAAAGTCAAGCAAGGGACATATGTATATACTCACCGCTACAAATTATTTTACGAAGTGTCCAGAAGTAGTGGCATTAAGAAGGTTTGACTATGAAGAGTTAATTAAGGTCCTCAAAGATAAAATTTTGTCAATATTAGGTGTCCTAGACAAATTTATCATTGATAATGGTTCGATTTTCATTAGTTCCAAATTTACAGAATTTTGTGGAGAATATGGGATTATTATGGGGCATTCATCAAACTATTATCCACAAGGGATTGGTCTTGCAGAATCCAAAAATAAGACACTCATTCAGATATTGAAGAAAACTATTGACAAGAACCAAAGGAATTGTCATTTAAAGTTGATTGATGTGTTGTGGGAAAGCATAGCGACTCCAAAAGAGAGCATTGGGATGTCTCTGTATACATTGGTTTATGGGAAAGAAGAAAAAATATCGATTAGCCTCTAACTCAATGCTTTGAATTTTGTGGTTAAAACAGAAGATGCAAAAGACAATTCACCTATCCAAAGGAGGATCAAACAATTGTTGAAATTGGAGGAAGAACAAAGTAAATACCTAAACAGAAATTCTCAGAGACAACAAAGTATCAAAAGATATTTTGACCAAAATGCAACTGTAAAGAATTTTCAGAAGGGAGAACTGGTGTTACTCTAGAAACAATCCAAGGAGAAACCATCAATGCACACAAAGATCGAAGAACTTTGGATGGGACCATACATCATCTAAAAGATCTTAGGTTTTAACTCCTATATGCTCAAATACATGAAGGGTAAAAGATTAATGGTGCCCATCAATGGGAAACAATTGAAAGGTTTCTTCACCTAAAACTTTCTCATTTCCCTGTACATAAATTTTATTTTTCATTTCTTCAGTTTGTATATTCTTACCTTTGACTCCATAGCACAATGGATGGAAGCACTTGGTGACAAAGATGATGGATTCTTGACAACCCACAGGGGGTTATCATCCTGCATTTGGAGCTAGTTGTTGAGATCAATTCCCACTTCCGAAATTTCCCTTCCTTTTCTATTTTTCCAACTTCTTTTTTCCATTTCTTTTCCCTCTTCTATACCTACCCTCTTTCCCCTTTTATTTTCTCCCTTCTCTTTTCCCTTTCTAGTTACCATACTTAGTCGCATTTCAAAAAAAAAAAAACCAGTGGGTTCGTGGGTTGGCGCACTCATGGGTCTTCATATCCATTCATGTTTCTATGTCATGAGTCTGAATGACTGCCTTGTTATAATATACTTAACCATTTTTCAACCGCGGGTTCACGGGCTCAAGATTCCATCTTCCAAGTTCCACGATCTCCACTTTGCACCCAAAGGCCCGTGATCTACATTACGATTGTCAAACTTGTCATGGGTACCGAGCCCCTAAGTATTTCGTTTGTCCTATATCCAAGTCTGATTGACTATTTTTCAACACTTAGCTTATCTTTTATTGTTCGCAACCGCGGGTTTGCGGGTTGTGACGGGTTTTTCATTAAATTGCATTAAAGAACGCTTTTCCAAAGGTTATATTATTGTTATCTCTACGAAAGGATTTATTTCAAGTTATCATCCAGTTGAAAGAACACTCTCATCAACCTATGGAAACAACATATAGACAACAATTATGTGGTGATACTTTGAATATTTTTGGTCGTAAATACTAGAACGTTCAGTGGTCCAGAGAGTATTCATATTACTCATCTCCTCCTGCAAAAAAAGACATAATATGGACATCAAAAATTGATCGTGCAGGGTGTGTTCCTAAGGTATTCGAATCCAAAGAACTTGTTGCATGGTGCATTGAGAAGTACATGCTGAGCCAGTGAATTATAAAACTCCAAGATCACTCCCCCATTTCCCTTTCACCGCAAATTTTTCGTAACATGTTGAAGCTCCCTGAGCCAATGCTTACCTTCAAAGGAGAGGATTGCAGAGATTTTCTGAAGAAACATGAAAATGGACTGGATCTCTTGCCTGCGTTTTTGGAGAATCCTGCGGCTGTTCCAGAAGACATAACCAAGATTCAGGTCTACTCTTTTAAAAACCCCTTTCGGGAAATCGCTTGTTTTTTTACTAGGTTTACCAGTCAGGAAAGCACTACCACCATTTCTCACATGATTTTTTATATTTTATATTTTACAGTTAAAGAGAAATCTATCTTCGACTGGGGAAAATTGATTTCCATTGAAATCTCATCCCAATTATCACATTAGAAAAGGGACAAGAAATTCTTTATGGCTTTGTATTTGGTATTTGCAATAGTGTATTGTTGTAAATTTCCAAAATTGACTATATGTAAGAGGTTGAACTGTGAAATAGATCCAATTATATTGTGGTATCAAGAATTGTGGAGACACAAGAATTCTTTGTATTTTTATGAAGTTTACAATGATTTCGTTTAAGTCTTCAAAGGACTTTTGTTTGGTAAAAATACCCTGGGAATATCTGACCAGGATAATAAATTCTTGGGGGAAAAGGGAACAATAGAACAGATGGAAAAACAAAGTGTCATCAGGATCTTCTGTTCCAAATAAAATCCCTCTTTTCTTCCATACCATGTATCTGATAAAAATTTTATTACAAAAGTGCCAAGGCAATACAATTTATGGCTGCACTTTTTCTACGAAAAATGGAAAAATCAATTCATCCCCTTGCTGTGGAAAATTGGAGACTTCATATTTAGGAACATTAATAAAATCGATGAATTTGTGAATCATGTCAACAATGTAAATCTGAAGTATGCTGAAAAGATAAAAGGTTTTAACCCTAAAAAACTATTTGTGGAACATATACTGTCGGTAGGATTCAACAACTCGTTCATTCATACTACTTTGAATGAAGAATAATATAACAACCAAGGCTCTCCTGTACACAATGTTGGTGAGTTGGAAACAATACTTAGTACTAACAATTTTTACAAGAAAAAAAGGAAAGCGTCCCAATGAAAAGAGCGTCCAGTCTCTAGTTGTTACTCCTAAAACCACCACATCCCAGAGCAATGCGCCAATGAGTCACCCAACTAGGAAAATTACCAACAATAGTTCAAGTGGTGGAGGAGAGAAGAATCCCCCCCCCAAAAAAAAAATCGAGAGCTCACACAAGCTCCCTCTGAGGAAAAAGAGGAAGAATGCTGTGCAAGAGGAAGAAGAAAATCTCATAGAAAATGACATCAGTAGCTTCTCTCTTAAAGACATGGAGCATGAGGCAGTAATTGAGAAAATGTTTTCCACAATTGATCATTTGATAAATATGGCCCAACAAAATTCAACATTAGAGATCATTGAGAATGTGACCTTCAATGAAGAAGATTCATTTACTTTCCAAAGTGTTTTTTTTACAAGGAATCTAAAAAATTGGTTATAGAAAAGGGTCATCAGAAAAATAAAAAGAGAAAATATCGTTCAGAGGTTGACCTAAAAGATATGTGGTCATCCCAAATCTCTAAAATTAACAGAGCAACCGATGATTCTCTCGATGATTCTATTGGTGGTCTGGAAGTAGAAAACACTCAATTAAAAGAAAGGACCAGGGAGCTAGAAGAGGCCTTAATGCCTCTTCTACTTCTTTCCAGTCCTTTGTCAATATTCAAACCTAACACTCCCATCCTTTGACATGCAATTTCAATCTCTCCTTGATTTGTGAGTATGATATACAACTTAGGAGAAAATGTTGCTTGCTTTTCACCTCCCCACTTCCACATATCCAACATAAAATTTCTTCCTAGGGATTCTTGAGCTCTTCTTGTTTCCTATCCCAATTACTGGGAGCTAGTTTTAACTGGGCTATTATATGCTTTTCATGCCATGGGATGTTAAGCTTCAAGTAGTTTTTCACTTTGCTTTCCATAATTGTCTATACTCTATACATAATTTTTGTTTTATTTAGGTGTCTTTCTCCTTTTCCCCTTCCTATATAATTGTTGTAGACAAATTTTCATCCCCTTTTAATTCTCGAAGCACCTTTCTTCTTCTATCTCCCACTCTTAAAACCATTTTCTGCACTACAGATTCCATGTTTTATTTTTTCCTTTGAGAGAATCTTGGATGTTTTTATCTGGAATCTTGTTGTTGTTCATGACTGCAATTTTCAACCTGTACAGTATCAAATTTTTCTAAGTCTCCAATTCAATTGGGTAAAGTCCAATTTTAGCGAGAAGTATATCGTTTGTGTTGCTATTTTTCACTCTTAAAAAA
>ML780694.1:465081-500784 GCA_009831015.1 Picea engelmannii | reverse complement strand
GTCTTGGCATGAGAGATTATGAGCTTTATATCTGGAGTCCAAATCTGTTATGGTTGTTTCGAATTGCTACAATTTGCATTCTATGAATTTTCTCTTCTGCTCAATGTATATATATATAGAACACCTGCATGCTATGTGTGAATTTGTTGTGCTAGCCAAAGGATACAAAGCAATACCTGCAATGACTTCAAGTTGTATTATTGATGATATAATTGTCTGCTAAATGTCAAACAAATTGTCAGAGGTTTCAATGAAGGTTCTGGAATTTCTGATGCTCAGCTATCTCATTGGTATATAGGATCTTGTATTGGATGGCACTTGTTTCGACATACCCAAGAAAGTACAGTATTATTTTGATCCTATCTAAAAACAGGGACTTACTCTCTAGTATATTTTTGCAGTCTTATTACGCATGATTGCATTTGAGATTTTGGACTTTAGCTCAACAATTGCGAGTTCGTGTGATAACACACCCGAGACATATCCTAGTGATCCTAAAACTCATTAGACAAGACCCCCTTTACCATTGGAAGATAGTCCTCCTCCTCAACCAACCTTGCCTAAGACCGATGATATAGATTTAAATATTGATATGGCTAATATCTTAGCAAAGGTTAATGTACTTGTCCCTCTTAGTATTGATATTGTATTTTTTTTTAAATATCTACAACATAGTCGCTATTGCAACATCTTGGAGTGTTGGTCCCATAGAAACCATGTCGGAGATGATACCTCTTAACGTCTCTCTTCCCACATTCTTAATGTCTCTCTTTCCACCTCCAAGATTGTCTCTCCCATAGAAACCACATCGGAGCTAGTAACTCCTGGCCGTCGATGTTGCCACCCGATGGACGTCGTTCTTGCGACGTCCAAGAGTGTCGCTCCAATAGCAACCACGTCGGAGCTAATACCTCGTCCCGTCGGTCTTTCCACCTTCAGAACGTCTCTCTTGCCACCTTTGAAACGTCTCTTTTTCCACCTTTGAAACGTCTCTCTTGCCACGTCTAAAACGTCTCACTTTCCACGTTTGAAATGTCAGTCTTTCCACCTTTGAAGCATCTCTCTTGCCACATATGAAATGTCTCACTTGCCACGTTTGCAACATCTCACTTGCCACATTTGCAATGTCTCAATTTCCACGTTTGAAATGTCGGTCTTGCCACGTTTGCAATGTCTCTCTTGCCACGTTTGCAATGTCTCAATTGCCACATTTGAAACGTCGGTCTTGCCACGTTTGCAACGTCTCTCTTTCCACATTTGAAACGTTGGTCTTGCCACGTTTGCAACATCTCTCCTGCCACGTTTGAAATGTCACAATATAGATGAAAACGTGGTCGTCGGAAAAACGACATCATGTGAAACGACATTTGAGGGGGTCCGAGGTTTGTCGGTCTTCCGACAATAGAAAGTGGCAATTGCGTCGAACGCGCCGTCGAAATTTGACCCAAATGTAGTAGTGAATCCATAAGGAGAGAAGCGGATTATCGATGTCAAACCCAATGCCATTGTTGTTACCACCAAAATACAACCCAGTGAACCAGAAGAACTAGAGGAAGGGGAACACTTCTTTCATTCGCAGATGTGGGTAAAGGGGACTCCACTGCATTTCATTGTCGATCATGGTAGTAAGAGGAACCTAATATCACCAGAGGTTTTCAAGCAGCTGGACCTGTCGATGACCCCACACCTACATCCCTACACCATCGGATGGATTCACCAAGAAAGAGATCTATGCGTTAGCCAACAATTTTGTCTACCCTATGACATCAAGCCCTTGAAAGATGAGGAAGTATATGATATTTCTTCCCTTGAAGTTTGTGATGTTCTTTTAGGACAACCATATTTGTGGAAGCAACATGTTGTGTATAAGTCTAGATCCCACAGTTTTATTATTACTTTGGGTAGAAAATTGTACATGATACCAGAGGTAGTGCCTCCTACCACTATTTATTCAATCTCTGCTAAGCAATGTAGTAAGGTCATTTCACCAACCAAGAATTTCATCTTATTTGTGATCCATTCTCAAAGTAAGTAGAATTTTGTTGCCACATCTGTGACCTCTACACAAAGCCTCTCTTTGCAACAGAAGCAAGTGAAAGGAATCGTGGAAGAGTACAGAGACATATTCTCCTCACCCACCATGGTGCTGATGCACTACCAAGTCAAGCGTCCAATTGATCTAACCCGTGGTGCACCTTTTTCTAATAGACTAGTTTATCGCCACTCACTAATGGAAAATGACGAAATCAAGCGTCATATCCAAGAGTTGCTTCAAAAGGGGCACATCAAACCTAGTTCCTCCCCTTGTAAAAGCATGATTGTACTTGTGCAAAAGAAAGCCGAGACCTGGCGACTCTGCATTGATTATAGAGCATTAAACAAAATCATATTCAGGAACCGGTACCCAATTCCTCGAACTGATGATCCTCTTGACCAATTCAAGGGGCCCAAGTTCTTCAGAAATATTGACCTAAATTATAGCTACCACCACGTTCCCATCGAACTGACTAATGTATGGAAGACAACTTTCAAATCTAAACAAGGTCTCTTATAATGGTTGGTCATGCCCTTTGGCCTAACAAATGCACAAAAAAATTTCATGAGGTTGATGGATGATGTATTAAGACCCTTCACCAACTCTTTTGTGGTGGTATATCTATAAGAAATCCTCATCTTTAGAAAAACTTGGAAGGAGCACACACATCATATTCAACAGGTTTTGAGCACTCTATGGCATCACAAGCTATATGCCAACTTGGAAAAATACTCCTTTAGAATGAATAAGGTTGAATACTTGGGATACATTGTTGATGAACATGGGGTACATGAAGATCCAAATAAGATCCAAGTCATTCATGATTGGCCAGCCCCGACCAGACTAACCGAGCTTTGGAGCTTCTTGGGACTTGTCAACTTCTACGGACGGTTCATGTTGGGATTCTCCCATATTGCATGGGTCCTCAACCAAGTGACTAAGGGCGGTGGTAAGGAAAATTTCATGTTGGGGAAGGCACAAAAACAAACATTTGATGACCTGAAGCATCACATGTGTTCAACTCTAGTACTCTACTTACTTGATCTACAACAACCATTTGAAATTGATACTGATGCATCTGACTATGTTGTAGCTGTAGTTCTCACTCAACACGGTCATCCATTAGCATACCATAGTGAGACACCCTCAGATACTGTGACATCCTGCTCTGGCGCACTGAGAAAACTTATTCTTTGAGGACACTTGCTCGCTAGTGATATGGACTTTTATGATGTTAAACTATTTATCCTTGATTATGATGCGTTGATAGATGACATGATGTTTTTACTAATTTGATGTAGACAGGTGTTGCTGACTCAGTTTCATTGAGTGTGCAGGGTTTCGGACCTTGAGGATGTAGAGGCATCGGTGGAACCCCCTTGGACTCCGGATTGAGTCAGGGAGTGTGCTATTTGGGTTGATTTATTTACTGTGATATTTCCTTGATCTGATGATATGATGTTGACATGTTCTGACACGATTGTTGATGATGAAGGCTGACGATAGCTTTCCGAATAGACTCACATATGGAGTAAAGGGGCCACACACGATTTCCAGAGAGGTTGAGGGAGAGGGGTGGACAATATCCCTGCCACCACCTACTAGCACTCCAACCGTGGCTAGAACTATAGGTTAACGATTACCTAGTTTGAGAGGATCCACGATGCCATGAGGGAAGACTGCGATAGTCACTCAGGATGATTCTAAGGGGCGCACAATAAGGTGGGGGCCTTATTCCTTAGAGCCGTTAGTCTCCCACAAGTTCACCTGGTGGAGTGTTTACTCCAGGGGTTATAGATGTCTACTAATCAGTCAAGTTGGCGAGTGGCACCCTTGGAGCACGTGGTGCATCTTGAAGGGCACGTCGCACAAAAGAAACACAAGAAGCGAGTGGCACCCTTGGAGCACGTGGTGCATCCTGAAGGGCATGTCGTGCAAAGGAAATGAGTGAGGTGAGTGGCACCCTTGGAGCACGTGGTGCATCCTGAAGGGCACGTCACATTGATGTGGATGAAGGAAACAAACCTAAATATCCCTAAGACAATAACGCCTTAAGAAATACTTAAACAACTTCCCTAACCCAGTGTCGCCCAGTTCAAAATCTAAACCTAAGTCTAAAAAACTTCTCAAAGATAAAAATTTTGTTTAACCTTAAGGAAAAAGGCCCTAACTCTAACTCTAAAAAGAGCTTATCCCTAATAACCATTAAAATAATTAAGCAAACATCATTATGAGATTTAGGCTAGAGTTCACACCTCAATGCAGTGCAATGAGAACAAAATTTCTAGAACGTACTTGAGCTCTAGTTCTTGGATTTATTAACGTTAACTTCATCCAACTATACAACTAATATATCAACGGATACAAGATTTCATAATCTTTTTCAACCATTTAACTTTTAATGAACTCATAACTTTTACTGAAATTGAAACATAACTTTTCTTAAAAATATAAATATACATAAATTACAGTTTTAGTTAACTCAGACAATAAATTTCTTTGAAGGCATCTCCTTCTTTAAACACAACTTTCAATGAGAGTTCATTAACACATTTGAAAGCATAACTTTTATGAAAACCCGACTTCTGTCAAATACATAACCTTATAAAAACTTTTAAAGCATAACTCCCATATGAACACAATAGTTTTTCAAAAATTAAACTAATTCATAAATAAACGAATACCGAAAGCCATAGTTTTGATTGATAGAACGCATAACCTTCAATGAATAAATTGAATTCTTAAGGGACTAAACTATTTTCCTTAAAACTCATACATAAACTTAGACTGAACCAATAGTAATAAAATTATTTAATGAGCGGGAGTATAAAAAGTATGAATTTAAAAATAAAATGAAAGTATGCATTAGCGCATTTACCTTTTTGGTTTTAAAAAAAAGGGGGGGGGGAAGAAAGGGAAAAATAAAAATAGGAAAATGAGCCTTTTAATAAATTTAAAGAAATTAATTTTGGAGAAGGTGGGGGATGAGTGACACTTGGAAGACAGAGAAATTTGGAGGGTTTTCATTAAAACTTAAATTGAATGTGATTAGGGAAAGAGGGGGTCTCAAAACTCTATAAAAGAAAGGGGGATGAGGGGAAAAAAGGATGGGCTGTTAGGTATCGTTATGCTATCGAATTTGGACTGGACTGATTGCTTGTGAGGAGTTGGGAATTTCTCAGCTTGTATTGGAGTGGTAGCTCAGCCTTGCGGAGGCGAGCTGGGAAGCTAGGCATACCTTCTGGATTTGTGTGGCCATTTTGCGGCTCGGGGGGCTAAGGGGGAAGCAGAGTACCCCTAGCGTTTGGATGGGAGGTTACGGTGTAGTCTCTACGGTTGGCGAGCGGGAGCGGCACGAAGCAGGAGCGACACGGCGTGGGAGCTGCTCGACGCGTGCAGACGTCATCGAGGTGGGATTTAAGGAAACAATATGGCTTTTGTTAAACAAATTCAGTCGAGTAGGCTAAGCTGGTATTAGAATAGTGGTTGTATATGTATTGATTTCTAAATCTGTGCAGAGGTAATAAAAATCTGTTAACAATGGACTCTTCTTGTTCCGTGAAATGTAGATAGATTGATTGTACATGTATTTTTCTCCAATACCCTACTAATGTAATAAAAATATGCTCTGAATGTACCATCCGGGTGGCTTGAAGCGTAATAGATTGGGGTTTTATATGCACTGCTTTCTAATTCCGTGTAGGTGTAATAATTATGTTATCAATGAAATCTCCTTTCCTCTTGAATGTAATAAGAATGGTCGTATGTATTTTTCCAGCAGATGTAATAAAAATGTCTTGCCAGCCATAATCTCCTTTTTTTTTACTTGAAGGCAATAAGACTGATTGTACAATTATAGTTTGAAATGTTAAACTGCTAGATGGGTAAAAGGGGACGGGAATCCTTGCCTTCACCTCTGTCAGTAGTTATATAAAATGAGATATGGTACAGTACTAGTATTTTAGACAAAGAGTTCGAATCGATATTGTTCTTACGGGTATAGATTTTGCTTATAATTAATTAGCGTAAGGGCAAGTTATTAAGCCTGTTATGAGATGGGTTGAGCCAGGCATGACATTTTCTTATTTTCTGGTTGTTGTTTAAGGGCGCTGACAGTTCACCGTCGACTGTAACCTCCTCTAACTATGCCTGTTGAGCGAGTTAAGAAAAGTCTGTAACCAAAAGAATTATTTGAAACCCAAATCTGTGCAACCCACCCTCAGTGAACCTAGAGGGAATTACCGCCTTGAGAGACTATTATTACAGTGTTTCAGGTCAGCTGTGAGGTGATATGGCAACCCACCCGGTGAAACTTCCAGCCCTTTCCCAAAACTTTTTAATCCATAATCGCATCCACCTGATTTGACTCTGTTATAGCTACTGGTAGGTTTAACCCTGTGGGTGTTTACGAAGCCCCCACTTAAATTTCACACCTTCTCAGAGGTCATCATGCGTCGTCTTAATGTGCATGGAGACCATCGCCTTCCACTATTTATTGTTATAGTTATTTACGTGGATTTTCCTGATGTCGTCTGAAGGGCTCAGTAAATTGTATGCTTGATGCAGGAGCCTGTTGTGTGCCAGTTCTGACACTTTAACTCTGCATCGAATTGAATGCTGACAGGAGCTGGAGCGGTAGCTCTGCGTATTACCCCGTTGTTGCCTGCGCCTTGACTAGTTTGGGAAAACTGTATCTACCGGCGTTACCTTTCCTTCCCATGTACTCTCACGCCGTTTGGAAAAATAAAACCACCTTCTAACATCTCGTTTCATGTTGAAGGTGTAAATTGACCCATTTTCCAGGAATTCACCCTAGGTTGTTTTAATTACCCTTCTGATCTCTGCGATTGGGTGTTTCTTGGTTTTCTGTGTTGCTTTATTTATTGGTGGATGAATTTTCTAGAACCCCGGCCATGCATTCCTGTTTATATCCTCTGATAACCACTTTCCCTTTTTCTTGATTGAGATTATCGCTGGGAGGAATTTGCTGTCACAAGTTGAATTGAGTAATTTCCTTCTGCGCATGCTTTTGCCTCTGCGCACTTTCCTGGGCATCTCCCTGCTGGAAAATTGCCCTTAACTTCCATAGATTGAAATCCCATGCCTTCCCTTACCTCTCCTTCTGACAACGCATATGTCAGTCCAAGTCTTCATCACTGCAGGTTGTGTTGGGGTGTCAGCGTGATCTCCTGGAGGGATTGACTGCACACCGCCACCAGCCTTTAACCCTGACGAATCTCTTTATGTGCGCCATCTTTTATTTTAATATTATAATGTTGATGAGGTACAGAACTTGATTTTCAGGTTAAGGAAGGATTATGTTTTGCCTGATTGAATCTATTTACTTTATGATTGCAATAAAGAATTTCCTTTACCATATGATTTACAATAAGATTTTCGTAAGGTTTTTCCTTTCTCATTATGCTTGGCCTCTTTATTTTATTCTTTTATTTTCGGTGAGACTGGTGGAAATTTGCGGTAATGTGACTTGGTTGTTATTTAAATGACAATATAAATGCAATCAATAAATTCAAATATAAAATGAATTATTAAAACACAGTAGTAATAAGGTTTGATGGAAGGTTGTTGTAATAAGACTTGTAGTTATCTTAAATGGCAACATAAATGCAGTATTAATATAGTTCTATGGAAGGTTATGTTGTAACGTGACTTTGTAGTATCTTAATTGGCAAGCATTATGGCATTTATAAAAGGCAATGAAATATAGTCTTATGGTAAGTTTCGTAAATTTGTATGGACAACATACCGGTAGTGAGGTGATAGATGTGGTATTACAAGGTTAGATGTATGTTAGGGAAATGTTAATTTATAGAGATTGATATGGTTTTATGAGAATGGTAAATTAGGTAAATGTTAAATGTTCATCGGATGTTAGGAATTGCAAATATTATTCATGTTATGGTTGGAAAGGTTAATATAATTATTACCGACCCCATAAGGCGTAAGGGGGTCATCCCTATGCCTAGTTATGGTAATATACAAGGTGATGTGGTATTTATTGTATGGGGATGTAAAATGGTGTTATTAGATCATGGCAATGATATTATAGTTGTATTGTTGGGATAACGCATAAGATGTAAGATGAATGCTATTCAACAGAGTTAATAGGATATGAATGTAATATGTTATTATGTCATGGCAGCGTCATTGACATTTTAGTGTTAAACATCTTATGATGTGTAATGGTATTGTGGTCTTATCATAATGCTATTGAACCTTCAGTTATTGATGATTTATAAAATATGAGGTTCCTTGAACTAAGCACCATAGAGTATTATGGTTTAGCAGATGAGGTTTCTTGTTCCTTTATATAATGCTGAACCTTGTGGGTCATTGTCTGATTCCTTCTACCTAGCGCCTTCCATAGATGTTGCAGTCGTGCGTTCTTTTAGTGGGGTACTTGGTCGAGTCATTGGGTTTTGGGTCAGTTGTGTCGGGCAGGATATAGACACCTCCATGTAGCCTTAGTGTATATGTCGGTGTGTGTTGATTATTTTGGGTTAAGAATCCAGTGCCGTATCAAGAGTCTCGGGCCCTTTAAAGGCAGGGTTTCCACTCTTGCGACACACCTGATGGAGATTTCTAGTTTCTGCCTGAGCAGTCAGCGAGGAGCCTGTCTGACCTTCTCTCTCTTCAGAGCAAGGAACTAATATTAAATGCCCTGCTTTCCTGTGCAGAAATAGTAAAATCTACTACTATGGATTCCTTCTTCTGTGTTCATACTGTGCATAACCCGGTAGGTCATTAAATGTTTGTGTTGTGCGCCTTGTTTCTATGATCGTCAGTGCTTGCAGTTATTTGTTGAGCATCTTATGTCTTCTTGTGGTGATCATCATGGTTGCGTCTTGTTAGTCATCGGGTGGCGACGTAGAGTCAGGTGTCTCTGTCCTTCCTACACACGCGCACATACTTTTAAAACAAAAAAAAAAATTGCACCTGTTGTCAGAGTTTTTGTCGGAACGAGGAGAGTTGTTACATATGGTATCAAAGTCTGTTCGACCCGTGACTTGGGATTCGCTACGGATTTCGTTTACATGATTGATTTTATTAGATTGTGGCTGATCGAGTTGATTGTGTGTGTGCTTGGTAATACTGGTTAGAGGACGTCGTGGAGGTAGATGATGGGGTGCTAGGGGAGGAGGCGTGACACCTCCAGTAGCATCCACACCTGAGGGGTCTAACCCCCAGGGAGGCAAGCAGGTTCTCAGACAGGAGCATATAGTAGTTGGCGATGTTGTTGGGATGATGAGATCTTTCAGTGCATGTTTGAGGCACTGATCAACCGATTGGATAGAGACAAGGCTAGGGCATCGACACCCGTTGAGGTTCTGCACGTGCACTGGCCGTTACGGGTACCATTCACCGTGAACTCGAGAAGTTAAAATTTCCTGATTTCTTTGTTTCCCCAGATGGCGCCGCCGCCGAGGCATGGTTGGAGAATATGGCGATGTGCTTCGCACTTCACGATTATACGTCCAACATGAAGGTCCACATGGCAGTCTTTCAACTGAAGGGGAGCGCTCTTCTATGGTGGAAGACGCTCTTGCTGCAGCTGAACATGGCCGTTGAAGACGTGTCATGGGAACTATTCGAGGAACGGCTCCGAGAGAGGTATCTTTCAGAAGAATTGAGCGTCAGCTCAATGAGTTCAACGCATTACGACAGGGAGGTCATACGGTGCCCGAGTATGAGGCAAGTTTTATGGAGCTGCTCCGGTATACTCTGCACCTTAACACAGAGAAACTTAAGGTCAACCGGTTCGTGTTTGGCCTTAATGGCAACCTGCGTGCAAGGTTAGGATTATGATGCCTCAAACCTTGCACGATGTTGTCCAGAAGGCCCTCATAGCAGAGGAGGAGCTTATCAGTGAGGGACAGAGACGTGTTATTGTAGGACGGAACCAGGGAGTTTCCCTGAGGTTCATCTCTTCCTTACAGTTACGGAATAGTATGTGCAAGGGGTGCAAGCTTTATGCGATCCTTGCGCTAAACGAGAAGGGAGTAGTAGAAGGTCTAGAACACCTTCTAGTGGTGAGAGAGTTTGCGGACATGTTTCCGGAGAAGTTACCAGGGATGCCGCCGGGAAGAGAATTGGAGTTTACCATAGACCTGAAACCAGGGACCGAACCGATAGCAAGAATGCCTTATCGGATGTCGAACCCGGAGTTGCAAGAGTTGAAAATGTAACTGAAGGAGTTGTTGGACCTGGGACTAATACTCCCTAGTGTGTCACCGTGGGGTGCACTAGTTATTTTTTTACGAAAGAAGGATGGATCGTGGAGGCTTTGCATTGACTACCATCAACTGAATAAGGCTATGATCAAGAATCAATATCCCTTACCAAGAATTAATGATATGTTCGATCAAATGAATGGTGCAACGGTGTTCTCCAAGATCGATTTGCGATTAGGGTATCACCAGTTATGGATCAAGGAGGATGATGTCCCTAAGACTACCTTTAAGACAAGATTTGGACATTACGAATTTACTGTTTTACCATTTGGACTGACAAACGCCCCAGGGGTATTCATGAGTTTGATGAACGGGGTGTTCCGTGAGGATTTGGACAAGTTCATCCAAGTATTCATTAACGATATCTTGATCTACTCTCAGACGACGGAGGAGCATGACGAGCACTTGCACTTGGTACTGCAGGTCTACGAGAGCACAAATTGTATGGGAAGTTGTCCAAATGCTCTTTTTATCAATCGAGGATTCACTACTTAGGGCGTGTCATCTCCGGCGAAGGTATCGCCGTGGATCCAGCCAAGGTTGAGGCTATTATGGAATGGCCTGCGCCGACGAACATCACATAAGTGCGTAGTTTTATGTGTTTAGTAGGATACTATCAATGGTTTGTCGAGGGATTTTCGAAGATAACAAATATGATCATGGAATTGCAGAAGAAAAACAAGAAGTTTGTTTGGACCAAGAAATGCGCAGAAGCATTTCGGAGGCTTAAGGATTTGTTGATGATAACACCGATGCTAAAGGTCCCTGACATGGATGCAGACTTCCTGGTATGCACTGACGCATCCAAGGAAGGTTTAGGCAGAGTCTTGATGCAAGACGGACAAGTGATTGCTTACATATCGAGGAAGCTGAGAAGGCATGAGGAGAACTACACGACGCATGATTTGGAGTTATTATCCCTCGTATATGCCTTGAAGGTTTAGAGACACTACCTTGTTGGACAAAAATTTGAATTAAATACTGATCATTGTGTACTACAACACATTTTTACACAAAGCGACCTCAACGCGCGACAGTGGCGTTGGTCAGAATTGCTTAGCAAGTACGACTTCGAGATTACTTACATAAAGGGAACAGTGAACCGAGTGGCTGATGCTTTGAGTCAGAGACCATGCATCTTTCTGGTGTTGCCTCTTCAGATGAATCTACGTGAGAAGATTCTCACTTTACAGCGTGATGATGACTGGTACAAAGAAGTCGAGGATTTTTGTTTTCGGACAAAACACAATGATGGTACCCTGATATGAGGGATTTTCTTTTGATAGAAATGGGTTATTGAGGTTTAGAGGTTGGATTTACGTACTGCCAAACGACGAGTTGAGGATGTTGATCCCGAGCAAGGCTCATAGAGCAGTTTACATGGCTCACCCGGGAGTCACGAAGATGAGGGCAGACCTTAAACCCTTATTCTTCTGGAAGGGAATGAAGGCCGACATAGTCAACTTTGTAGCTAGATGTCTGGAGTGTCAGTAGGTAAAGGATAAGGATAGACACCCGGCAGGTTTACTTCAACCACATGCCATTCCAGAATCAAAATGGGAATTTATTCCGATGGATTTTATTGTTGGATTGCCACTGACGGCAAGGAAACACGACTCAATTTTTGTAGTAGTAGACACTCTGACGAAGAGTGCTCAATTTATTCCTGTGCGTATGATGTATTAGGCACCTGACATAGTGAGAGTTTTCATCAGTGAGATTGTGAGGCTGCATGGCATGCCTAAGAAGATTATATCCGATCGAGGATCGGTGTTTACTGGACAATTTTGGATGAGTTTCCCAGAGGCCTTAGGAACCCAGCTTAATTTTACTACTGTGTATCACCCAGAGACTGACGCGCAGACCAAACGCATGAACCAAACCTTGGAAGACATGTTGCACATGTACGTGATGGACCAACAAAAGAGTTGGGAGGAATTATTGCCTCTAGTAGAGTTCTCTTATGACAACAGTTACTAGAGCACCATTAAGATGGCGCCTTTTGAGTTTCTTTATGGGAAACTGTGTCGAACGCCCTTGAGTTGGGATCGGCTTGAGGATAGGGCCCTGGTGGGACTAGAAGTGATCCAAGAAATGGAAGAGAAAATGCAAACCAGAAGACAAAGGATTAAAGAAGCGCAGGATCGACAGAAGAGTTATGCCGATGCGCACCGAGTCGATCGTAGTTACGAGGTCGGCGATCGAGTCTTCTTGCGGGTTAAACCGCATAAGAGTTCGATCAAGTTTGGGAAGGGAGCTAAACTCTCTCTCCTAGGTTCGTGGGACCTTTCAAGATTATGGAGAGAAAGGGGCCCGTGGCCTATCGACTAGCCTTGCATGAGTCTTAGAGGCATATGCATGATGTTTTCATGTATCTGTTTTGAGACATTATATTAGTGATCCTACGCACGTGATTGACGTGAGTTCCTTGTAATCATCTTTATTGCAATCATTGTCTGTCCTTCCTACACGCGCGCACACACTTTTAAAACAAAAAAAAAATTGCACTTGTTGTCAGAGTTGTTGTCGTAGCGAGGAGGGTCGTTACAGATACTGTCCAGAAATACCCCACCTATGCCAAGGAAATGTATTCCATTGTACAATCCAATACCATCAGAAGTGGTCCACATACCTGCAGCAATTCCACGTCAACAACAATTATAAGACAAGGAGAAAAAATTGTGTCACTGACTGCCTTAGTTGACCTCTCATGGTTGCACTCACCACTGTGCTCCATTCTTGTGGGAATGAGGAATCTCAGGGGCTCCAACTTTATCAGCAAGATCTCGACTTCGCCACCACCTATCAGCTCTTGGGTACAGACGCAGATATCATCAATTTTCACATACAAGATGGATTGTTATGCCATTTGGGCTACCTCTTTGTTCCTGCAAGAAAACATGCAAATTTGATTTGGGAGGCTCACTACAGTTGGATGGCAGGATGTTGAGAAAATTGTGGTCATTCTACAACAACATTTTTATTGGACAAAACTTCGCTAGGACGCCAACAAGTATATCAGATATTGTATTGCTTGTTCCATTTCCAAGCCAACCATCAAGAAGCAAGGATTATACACCCCTCTTCCTACTCCCAAGAGGCCTTGGGAATCCATATCGATGGATTACATGTCTCCCTTATGTCCACAAAGAAAGGAAATGATTGTGTGTTTGTGGTGGTTGATTGGTTTTCAAATATGACCATTCTCACAGCCTGCAAGAAGAGCACCACATCGACAGATACTACCAAGCTCTTTTTCGAATGAGTGTGCATCTATTTTGGGATACCATAGACCATCATCTATGATCGGGACAGTAGGTTCCTCAACACATTTTGGTCGAGTCTCTAGTCACTATTGGACACCAAGATGACTAAATCCATTTCCTTCCACCCTCAAACCGATGGCTAGAGAGACATCATAAATCGGATGATTGTGCACATCTTGTGCATGTATAACTATAAGCATCTGCATACATGGGATGAGAGTCTTCCCTATGTTCAACACAACTACAACAAATCTCTCCATATCTCCACTGGCCATAGCCCATTTTAGGTGGGGTTGGGATTCCAACCCTTGGGTCCCATTGATGTTGCACTACCTCTTGCAACCACCCAGAGAGAATATTCCCATGTTCATTTTGAGGCCGACAAAGCCACCAAATTGATTGAGTGGATTTAACACATCTTCCAATAGGCAGATGAAATTTTGCAGAAATCTAATGCAAAGTACAAGTAGCGCCATGATCAACACCGGGTACTACACAAGTTTTAGGTGGGAGATAAGGTATGGTTACATTTGTAGAAAGAATTCCTTATAGGGCCCCATCAGAAGCTCTGTCCACTTCACTATGGCCTTAGACTATCACCAAGTTTGTGGGAGATAATTCTTTTTCACTCAACACTCCCCCCTTTCTTGGCTTGCACCCAGTGTTCAATGTGAGCCTCCTCCAACCATATTTTACACCATCATTGGACAACTCAGAGATTGAATAACAATTGTCACCAACAGATATCAACCTTTACTGCATGGAACAAGAATCCACTGATCAAATAGTGGACACACAGGTCAAGGGCACTCACCAGCATAGGATCCATCTTTATCGGGTTGTCAAGGTCGGGCAGCTTCTGCACCAAGGAAAATGGCACACCCATGGAAAGATTCATATGAAATTCCCTCACCTTATGGGGGCACTCAATGCAATGGAGACCATTAATTCCTAAGGGGGGGGACTGATCCAGGTGGATATTGGTGGCCACCCACCTATTCCAATTGGAAATTTTCATGTCTATACATCTTTATGTACTTTCAGAGCCGTTTTGGGGCCCTAAACAATGTTTTTTTGGCTTTCCACAATCAAACTTTAGATGGAGTCAGAATTTGATAGTATACTATGTAGTTCTCGAAAACAACTTTCAGCTATCATGCACCTAAAATTAAGGTTTTATGAAAAAGTTACGAACTCAGGATGTTGAGATACCAACTTACCCTTCGAGGCCCACATAATGTTTGTCATTCCATCTCCTAGGGTTAGGTTTTTGAATGTATAGGGTTTTTGAATTCATGAGTAATGTTAAAAAGGCCTTTGGAGCCTCATTGTAATCATGCTTCTCAGATGGAGGCATGTAGTAGCCACATCTCTTCTTAAAGATAGCTACCACCATTCAATCAAGTTGTTTTCAATTTTGCAGTTTTATAGTTTCAACATATTTTATTGATTCAATAGAAGTTATACAATTCATTGGATATCTATTGTTGTTCTTTGTATCTATGTGTTATTGTATTTAATCTATTATTTATTTCATTCCACTCATAAATTCAGATCAATTGATCACTGCATGATGGATAGTTTAACATTCTTGGTTAACTCCTAAAGAAAAAGTTTGACATACTCAATATTTCAATTCACATGTGTTAAAGACTTTGGTATTTTAGGAAATTTGGTTGATGATTCAATCACTACTTGAGAACATTATTCATTGATGTAAATTTGGAATTATGTGGTTGAGATATTCAATCAAATCATACAATGAGCACCTATTTCTGAATTTGAATGTTTCACAACCCCCAATTACATTAGATTGCAATTTCACTTGTTGGATAACTCATTAATCTAGGATAAGATTATGAACTTCCTACAACTAATTAGCTAGATTAAACATTATGGATAACCCCCCTAGGCTAGGAAACATTCTTGTTATCCTAAAGAATGAGGCAAGGCCACTAATGTGATAGTGAGTGGCTTGCATGAGAGTTGACTTTGGTCTCTCCCATTAAGGTTAGGACTTTCCCTTTAGGAGATAGTTTGAGTAGTAACATTTTGGCATTGTTGTCAAGGAGAAATTCATCTTCCCCAGTTAAAAATTCTTAGAATTTAATGAGATTTGGATAAGCTTATCTAGGGACTCTAGGAAACAAACCCTTGACTAAGATATATTCTACAAGAACATCTTCTCAAGGTACCCTCCCTTTGATTTTTGAACTTGAGAGGTATTTCCACCAAAAAATCCACAAGTCTAATAATTCAACAAATTTACCATCTTCTAGTAGTGTGAATATTATGAAAACACTCAAGAAACAATGGTTTATTGTATGGATGAGTTGAATATTCCATTTGACTTCACGAATATCCAAGGATATCCTCATAACATTCATAAAAAGGCCTTTGAAAAAATACCCACCTTCCAAAGAAACAATGTTGTATATACAAAAGATCATTTTGGGACTTTTAATAATATTATATTAAAAACTATATGGGATAATACCCATGAAGATGTAAGGATGAGACTACTTGCACTGTCCCTAGAGAATGATGCCATGGATTGGTTCATACATCTACCTACAAATAGCATTAGCACATTTCCCCAATTACAGGATGTATTCTTGGGAAAATGGGGTGAGAAGAAGGATAATAGATACTTGTTGGCTACTCTTAATTTAACGAAGAGAAATGAAAATAATACCATTAAATAATTCAATAAAAGATTCACCTAGATTTTCCAAAAACTTAACCAAAATATTAAGTCCTTGGAGCAAACAATTGTCATTTATTACTTGGATGCCTTTGATTGAGAATTGCAATTTCATTTGAGATAAAAAGACCCTCAAAACCTTGCATCTACCCAACAAGCTACCATTAGAGTTGAAAATAATATGTTTGTATCTAGTAGGTACAACCCAGCAAGTTCCTCTAGGACTAAGAGTGAAACTAAGAAAAGTGTTGTCAATGCTACTAGTTCTAATAATGACATGATGGCTTTACTATTAGGCATCATGAAGAGGATGGGGGATATTTTTTATAAACAAACAGAAACATTTCAACAACAAAATCAATACATGCAAAATAAGATATTTCTTTTGGAGAGGCAAGCCCAAAAAGACATATTCCAACCAAGAGGAGGTAGTGGCTGGGATAAGTCTTGATAACTTCAACATAATATGGATCAAAGGGTTCTCAATCCATTAGAGGAAAATAATGTGGTGGATCAAGAAACCTTACCATGGTGTGACCCTTGTGTTCTATTACATGACTAATAAACTTTCTTGATTTTTAAATAAGTTGGTCAACTAGTAAGTGAGGAGGGTCTGAGTGATTTAAACAACTATCTAGGTGAGTGGCTTGATATGATCAATAAAGTTTCCAATTCTTCCAATGAGAAATCAAAAGGGAAAAGTCTTGATCCAACTACCATTTATGGTGCTTTAGCACCTAATACATACTAAGAATAAATAAGGAGGATCTGAGAGAAGGATTGGTTCACATATCAACGAAGGGGTAAACAAGAACAAGACCAACCCCAAGGTCCTCAAATCCAACAACCCCAAAGTGCACCTAGTCCACAAGCCCAAGGTACTCAAGATCAACAAACCTCAAGTGAATTGAAAGGAAAAGAAACCTATCCAACCAACAAGGAATTTAAGTGTCACTTCAACTTCAAACTTATCAAAGGCCACTTGTGAAGATATCATCATTGACTTGACTGCTTATTTTGCAAAGTCACGCATTTAAATGCCTTTCCTAGAATTCATAAAAATCCCATCACAAAGGAAGAAGATTGAAAAAATATTTGGATTTGGTAAATTTAATGAGGATTCTTTCGAAGGATGTTCAAATGGTAAAAATAACCCCTTATAGATATATTTGAGCATGAATAATTGGTTTCTAAATAATTGTATGTTAGATTTAGAGGACTTTTTGCTACATAATTGTATGTTAGATTTAGGGGCATCTGCAAATATCATGCATTTGAAAGTGATGGAATAGTTGGGCCTTAATACCACTAGGACATATAGGAATGTTTTTCATATGGATTCTAGGGAGGTGAAGGTATTTTTTATAATCAAGAACTTTGTGGCTCAGCTGGTTGTCTATCCATATATCACAATCTTAATAAATGTTATGTATATTGATATCCCAAATTCTTGAGGGATGTTTTTATCCGTACAATTTGTTGTTGATTCAAGGGGCTCATTGCAAATGAAGTTTATTATGCTACTATTCCCAATCATGAAGGTACATTTGTTACTTTGTATAAGGAGAAGTTTAGGAGGTATTATGTGGAAGACCCCAACAAATCGACAAATGATTTTGTGTAAACTATGGATGAAAACATAGGTGATTATTCAACACTCTCCCACTCCTTAGCCCCCAGTCTCAATGAAGAAGAGAATAAGGGAATAGAAGATGAAATCCCGACCATGTATTTCGATGGAGCTAATCCTCAATTACGAAATGGTGTGGGAATTGTTTTCATCTCTCCTCAACCAAAAAATTAGAATTTCTCTTATAGATTGGAGTTTAAGGCTACCAACAATGTTGCATAATGTGAATCCTTAATCCCATGACTTGAGTTGGAAAACGAAATGGGTATAAAGTTCTTATAAGTCTTTGGACATTATGAACTCATAAGTTTCCGAATTGTGTGCTACATGAAGGGATACTAGATCATAAACATGAATTTCTACTTACAAACATGGCATCTATCCTATGGGGATTTGGTAAAAGTTGTATTATGAATTATTAGGATATAACTTAAAACCAATACACAATATCTATAAGATATTTATTAAATTGGTTGTTTAGAAATAACATAAGAAATTATTAATTTTATAAAGAATGCAATTTTTTATGTCATGTCTCTAAACATAAGTAGGATATGTCCAAAAATGTAGTGTGTTAATTATTAAAAAAACATGTAATCAATGGAAAAAATAGGTATCTCTCATGAACCACATAGTACTATGATTAGGTTTTTATAAAAACTATTTTTACTCAAATGAAATTTAATAACAAATTGATCTTTGGACATTAATTATAATATTGGTGTTAAACAAGGGTTTCCTCTTTCTCTAATGTTTGTTGGCATCTATATTGATTAAATTGAGATACGATTAGAAGAGAAGGGGTGTATTGGTATTATAAGAATTGATCTCATTGTTTTCTTATTTACATTAATGATATTGTTCTTTTGCAAAAACAATTAATCATTTTGATAAGATAAAATTTAATAACAAATTGATCTTTGGACATTAATTATAATATTGGTGTTAAACAAGGTTCCCCCATTCTCTCATGTTTGATGGAATCTATATTGATTAAATTAAGATATGATTAGAAGAGAAGGGGTGTATTGGTATTACAAGAATTGATCTCATTGTTTTCCTATTTACATTAATGATATTGTTCTTCTTGCAAAAACTATTAATGTATAACATCCTGCTCTTGCGCGCACTGAACAAATTTATTCTTTGAGGACACTTGCTCGCAAGTGATCCTCATTAATATACTTTTGGTCATTTTATTTGTGATTATGAGGTGTTATGAATTGATGACATGTTTTTTTCCTGCATTGACATAGACAGGTGCTATTCACTCGGTTATACTGAGTGTGTAGGATTCCGTACCTCGAGGATTCAGAGGCATTGATGGAACCCCTTGGACTTTGGATCGAGTCGGGGAGTGAAATATTAGGGTTTGATTGTTTTATATGTGATATTAGTACATCTGATTAGATGATATGGTTATGGATATATTTTTGACATGATTTGTTGATGATGCAGGTTGACGATAGCTTGCTGACCAGACTCGCATGTGCAGTAGAGGGGTCATGCACGACTATCAGAGACGTTGCGGGAGAGGTGTGGATAGTAGCCCTGCCACAACCTACTAGCACTCCCATCGTGGCTTGAACTATAGGTTAACGACTACCTAGTTCGAGAAAACCCATGATGTTGTGAGGGCCAGTTGTGACAATCACTCACGATGATTCTAAGGGTCGTGCAATATGGCAAGGGCGTTATTCCTTATAGACCCTTAGTCTCCCACAAGATAACCTAGTGGAGTATTGACTCCAGGGCTTTTTGATGTTTACCAAGTTAGTCAAGAGGTGAGTGGCACCCTTGGAGCATGTGGTGCATCCTCAAGGGCATGTCATGCAAGAAAAATGGAAAGAGGCAAGTGGCACCCTTGGAGCATGTGGTGCATCCTGAAGGGCACGTTGCATTGTTATTTAATAATTAGTTAAACCTAGATGGCTTTAGTACAAATAACGTGTTAAGGAAGATTTAAAACTTTTCCCCTAATAAAATGTCGCCCAACCTAGGAAAATAAAGTCTAGGTCTAAATTTCACTTGTGATAATTTTTTTATCTATTTATAATATATATATATATATATATATATATATTAATGATAATCTTCATTAATCTTGTGACAAGAAGGGGGTAAGCAATTAAATTGATTTATAAAAATCTTTTGGAATAAAATTTAAAAAGGGAAAAAGGGAAAAAGGGAAAAAAATGGTTTTGTCTCGTAGGTTAACTAAAAATTTATCAACTAAAAAGGAAAAAGGGAAAAAGTAAATTTTCTACACCTGCCAATTTGAAGTTTTAAATGAAAAGGGAAAGAGGGAAATCTAAAATAATTAGGAAACAAGGAAAAAACGGGAAACATAAAAGAAAGGGGAAACACAAGGAAAAAGGCAGAGAGTCTAACTTAGTAAGGCATCTAGCATTAAAGAACTTTCTAAATTAAACTCAACTAGTAAATTAATAAGCGGGAAAGTCATTAAAACTTGCAAGGGAATATGGGGACACCTAAGAGTGATTCTAGGAATGACTTTAGGTGGTGAGGGAAATAAGATAAATTAAACAATTAATGAAATTAATTTTTGGAGGAATGAAGGGGATGGGTGACACATGTACAGGGAGGATTTTTATGAATTTAATTATTAAACAATAAATTTAAAGGGGATTTTGGGAAAGTAATGGGCTTAGAAAATCTATATAAAGGAGGGAGGAGGAGGATGATGGATCTCTTCTGTTTGTGTAATGTTACGCTATAGAAATCTATACTTGAGGGACTTAGCTTGTGGGAGTTGGGATACCGAGCTTGGTGAGGAGTGGCAGCTCGACCTTGTGAGGCGAGTTGGGAGTTAGTTTATCCTCTGGTTAGTGTGTGTGGCCCCTTTGCAGCTCGGGGGGATAAGGGGGACGAAGAGTAACCCTAGCGTTGGCTCAGAGGTACCGATGAAGTCTCATCGGTCGAAAAATAGGAGCTGCACAGAGCGTGTGGGACAACATCTCAGAGAGGGCTACTTGGGATACATTATGCTTCCTTTATTTCTGCATGGTAGATTGTTAGTATGATTTATGCTTTTAGTGCTGTATGTTTAATTGGGTAAATAAAATTATTGTCTTAGCATTCTAGTTGATGACTGAATTTCCCTCATAGCCTTTCGCTCAATGTTTATTGATCCCCTGGCCTTCTATCCCTATCTCTCTTGACCATCCTATTGTTTTTTTTATTTGTGATGATTGCGGTTTATTTTTTCCTTCATTCCCATCTCAACACCTATGCTTCTAAATGTTTAAAGGTCGAATGGTGCCAATCTTATTACGTAGGGTCAAAATTTCTATTGAAGGTTGTTAAGACACTAGTAGATTTCTTAGACTCAAATGGTATTTAATTAGATCATAAATGTTGATTGATGGATCCTCGTTCAGAGATTTTATTTTTAGTTGTTAAACTTTGAGGTTTAGTCTTGTTTGAGAATAGAATTTTGGTTAAGGGTTTTAGACACTTACTTGTGCCTGAGAAAAGTCGCCAACCCTAAGACCTTGAGTGGTCAAATTCAATCTGATGGATCCTAGGCTTGAGCGTGGCTTACTTGTCCTAGAGTTCCTAACCTCGCATGATAGGTCGAGCGGGTACTTAATTTAATTTTCAACATCTCGTTGATCATTGTTTTCTTTACGCTTCAGTCAGTTGTGATGTGATAAACTACAACGTTATTTAGGTTTTGTGTTGAACGTGTGTCGTTGTTATAATATGAAGGTGTTGGCCTGGTATCGTCATTTATTTAGATGATGTGTAGATGATGATGCCTTCTTCTGTTGTCGTGTTGATTTGTGATCATGTCATGATGATTCCATTACCCTAAATTTAAAGAACACACACAAAAAAAGTGTACTTCGTTTGTTACAGTAATAGAGAGGGTGTCACATATGGTATCAAAGTGGGTTCAAACCTGCGACTGTGGTTCACCAGGCTTTCCACTGTAGAAAACCGTGAGTATTAACCATTGCATTAATTAAAAACCTTAACGTGTCCATATGGTGATCACATTTAGAGGACGCCTCAGAGGTTCACAACGTGGTGTTGTGGAAGAAGGTGAGACACCTCCAGAATTTCCTGCACCCTTGGAGTCGAACCCCCAGGGGAAGGGAAAGTCTTTGGGCTAGATTTTCTTGTTGTAAGGGATGATGATTGTCTAACAAGGCCCCTCCAGGTAATGTCAGAGGGCCCTGATTCACTATCGGTACTAAGATGAGGCCAGGGCACCTATACCCCTGAGGGTCCATAGCGCGCCCTAGGTAGTACCATTAACAACCAACGAGAACTCGTGAGAGTTGAGTTCTTGAGTCCATGAGTGTTGCAGATGCCTGTTTCGTCGAGGCATGGTTGTAGAGAAAGGTGTTGTGCTTCACAATTCACGATTACGACCTCAGCATGAAGGTACACATGGTGGTATTTAAAATGAAGGGGAGCACTCTTCTATGGTGGAAGACGCTCTTGCCACTTGGGGACATGGTCGTTGACGACGTGTCATGGGAAATATTTGAGGAACGATTCCAGTAGAGGTATATTTCTGAGGAATTTGTTGAGCATCAGCTCAACGAGTTCGACGCCTTGTGACAAGGCAATCGCATGGTGCCCAAGTACGAGGTCATTTAGGAGCTGATTGAGTATGCTTCGCACCAAGTTACCCAAAAAATTAGGGTCAATAAGTTTGATTTGGGCCTTATTGTTATAATTCATCTTCTACTTCGGGTACCAGGATTATTGGACCGAAGAAAGCATGTTGGATTGGGGGGGAGCCACATTACTTCCATTACTACCCAGAGGAAAGGGTCGGAGTCTGGATCATTCGAACCCACTACCATGGGAGTTTAGGGCAAGGCCCATTAGATTCTTGAAATGCTGAATAACCTCCGGGCATAGCACCAATCGACTGTGCTCGAGACATGACGTACCGTCGCTGACCAGACCCTTAATATTTTGATAGATCCTAGTGTTTCCAAGTGTTTCATTTGAGGTGCAATGTTAAAAGGATTAAAGTAAGGTAATTTGAATAGGATGAGTGCACCCTGTAGAGATGGCTTAGGGAGCCAATAGAAGGTTAGAGGAAGGGTTATGGGCTGAACCCTTAACCTGGGAGAGTTGTCGCCAGGGCCAACCTGTACGACACAAGCTCAGGATGTCATGACGTTGTGATCAGTATGGACTGATGGAATCTCATGAGGTGACACTCAACTGTAAGACAAAACAATTAATCTTGGTCGATTATGAGGGACAAAGACACGTGATTGTAGGTTGAAACTAGGGATTTTCCCTAAGGTTTATTTCGACCTTGCTGTTATGGAAGAGCTTGTGCAAGGGAGGTAATATTTTTGTAATCCTTTCTTTGAACGAGAAGGGAGTAGTGGAAGGTCTAAAACACCTTACTCTGGTGAGAAAGCTTCCAGATGTCTTCCCAGAGGAGTTACCTGGGATGTCGCCAGAGAGGGAATTGGAGTTTACCATAGACCTAAATTCGAGGACTAAACCAGTAGCTAGAATGGCTTATCGAATGTCGACCCTCGAATTATAGGAGTTGAGAATGCAACTGAAGGAATTGTTGGACCAAGGACTGATAAGTCCAAGTGTGTCACTGTGGGGTGCACCTGTTATCTTCATAAGAAAGAAGGATGGGTCATGGAGGCTCTGCATTAACTACCATCAATTGAACAAGGAAACGATCAAGAATCGATATTTGTTGCCGAGGATTGATGATATGTTCGATCAGATGAAGGGTGTGACAATGTTCTCAAAGATCAGTTTGTGATCAAGATATCACGAGTTACGGATCAAGGCTGATGATGTCCCTAAGATCACCTTTAAGATGAGGTTTGGACATTATGATTTTATTGTTTTACCATTGGGAGTGACAAACGCCCTCGGGGTATTTATGAGTTTGATGAATGGGGTGTTCCACAAGTACTTGGACAAGTTCATCCAAATATTCATTGACGATATTTTGATTTCCTCTCGGACAACGGAGGAGCATGATGAGCACTTTTTCTTGATACTATAGTGTCTGCGAGAGCACAAATTGTATGGGAAGTTGTCCAAATGCTCATTTTATCAATCAAATATTCACTACTTAGGGCATGTCATCTTCGGAGAAGGTATCGTCGTGGATCCATAGCAAAGGTCGAGGCTATTATGGAATGGATTGCGCCGATGAACATCCCAAAAGTATGTAGCTTCATGGGTTTAGAAGGATAATATTGACGGTTCGTCGAAGGATTTTCGAAGATAGAAAATCCGATCATGGAGTTGCAGAAGAAGAACAAGAAGTTTGTTTAGATAGAGAAATGCGTAGAAGATTTTAGGAGGCTGAAAGAGCTGTTGACAATGGCACCAATAATAAAGTTCCTTGACATGGACACATGCTTCTTGGTATGCACTGACGCATCCAAGGAAGGCTTAGGAGGAGTATTGATGCAAGATAGACGAGTGATCACTTACATCTTGAGCAAATTGAGAAGGCATGAGGAGAACTACGCGACATATGATTTGGAGTTCTTAGCCATTGTATATGCCTTGAAGGTTTGGAGACACTACCTTGTTGGATGAAAATTTGAACTAAAGACGGACCATTGTGGAATACAACACATCTTTACGCAAAGCAACCTGAACGCAGGACAACGACATTGGTCGGAATTGCTTAGCAAGTATGACTTCAAGATTACTTACATAAAAGAAACAACAAACCGAGTGGAATATGCATTGAATC
The DNA here is from genome assembly GCA_009831015.1 of Picea engelmannii. Taxonomy (NCBI): domain Eukaryota; kingdom Viridiplantae; phylum Streptophyta; class Pinopsida; order Pinales; family Pinaceae; genus Picea; species Picea engelmannii. Next base: position 476,161 of record ML780694.1, on the reverse strand, counting down.
ATAGACCACGCATATTTTTGGTGTTGCCTCGTCAGACGAATCTACATGAAAAGATTCTAACTTTACAGTGCGATGATGACTGGTACAAAGAGGTCGAGGATTTTATCGAACAAAACACAATGATGTTACCACAATTTTAGTGATTTACGTTGGATGACGATGGATTATTGAGGCTTACAAATTGGATTTATGTACCACCAAACGACGAGTTGAGGAGATTGATCCTAAACGAGGCTCATAGAGAAGTATACATGGCTCAGCAGGGAGTCACGAAGATGAGGGTGGACCTTAAACCCTTATTCTTATGGAAATGAATGAAGGCAGACATAGAAAACTATGTGGCCAGATGTCTAGAATGTCAGTAGGTAAAATCCAAACATAGACATCCAATAGGATTACTATAGGCACACACTATTCCAGAACCAAAATGAGAGGTTATTTCGATGGATTTTATTGTTGGATTGCCACTAACAGCAAGCAGACACGATTTTATTTTCGTAGTAGTCGACACTCTGACGAAGAGTGATAATTTTATTCTTGTGCATACAACATATCGGGCACCTGACATTGCTAGAGTTTTCATCAGTGAGATTGTGAGGCTACATGGTGTGCCTAAGAGGATTATATCCGATCAGGGATCGGTGTTTACTAGACGATTTTGGACTAGTTTCCAAGAGGCCTTGGGAGCCCAACTTAACTTTAGCACTGTGTATCACCCAGAGACTGATGGGAAGACCGAACGAATGAACCAGACCTTGGAGGACATGTTTTGCATGTTCGTGATGGACCAACAAAAGAGTTGGGAATAATTATTGGCACTAGTGGAATTCACTTATAACAACAGTTACCAGAGCACCATTAATATGGCACCTTTTGGGTTTCTTTATGGGCGACCGTGTCGGATGCCTATGAGTTGGGATCGGCTTGAGGATAGGGTCCTGGTGGGACCAGAAGCGATCCAAGAAATGGAAGAGAAAATGAAAACAATAAGACAAAGGATTAAAGAAGCACAGGATCGAGAGAATAGTTATGTCAATGCGCACTGTGTCGATCGTAATTACGAGGTTGGCGATCGAGTCTTTTGCGGGTAAAACCGCATAAGGGTTCGAACAAGTTTGGAAAGGGAGATAAACTCTCTCCTAGGTTCGTGGGACCTTTCGAGATCGTGGAAAGAAAGGGGGCCCGTGGCCTATCAAATAGCCTTGCCTGATTCCTTGAGGCATATGCACGATGCTTTTCACGTATCTATTTTGAGACATTATATTAGTGATCCTACACATGTTATTGACTTGAGTTCCTTGTAGGTATCTAATGAGAGGGTGCTCACGGATGATCCGATCCGCATCTTGGATCATCTCATTTGACAACTATGATGTCAAAGCGTAGAGCAGGTCAAGGTCCAGTGGAACAACTATAATCCACACTCAGTGATCTGGGAGGACACATATGATATGTGCCAACACTTTCCATTTTTGTTTGATAGATAGACTTATGATACTGTGATACACATTGCATTGACACTTATATACTATGAAACTTCAAGACGAAGTTTAGACCAAGAAGGGGTGTATGTAACATCCTGCTCTTGCGCATATTGAACAAACTTATTCTTTGAGAACACTTGCTCGCATGTGATCTAGATTAATGTACTTTTGGGCATTAAATTTGTGATTATGAGGCGTTATGAATTGATGACATGTTTTTTTTGTTGCATTGACATAGACAAGTGCTATTTACTCGGTTATACTAAGTGTGTAGGATTTCAGACCTCGAGGATGTAGAGGCATCAATGGAACCCCTTGGACTCCGGATCGAGTCGGGGAGTGAACTATTGGGGTTTGATTGTTTTATATGTGATATTAGTACATATGATTATATGATATGGTTATGGATATATTTCTGACATGATTCACTGATGGTGCAAGATGACGATAGCTTGTTGACGAGACTCACATGTGGTGTAGAGGGGTCACACACAAATACCAGAAACGTTGAGGGAGAGGTTTGGACAACAACCCTACCACAACCTACTAGCACTCCCGCCATGGATCGAACTGTAGGTTAATGACTACCTAGTTAGAAAAGACCCACGATGCCGTGAGGGCCGACTGTGACAGTCGCTCACGATGATTCTAAGGGGTGCGCAATAAGGAAGGGGCCTTATTCCTCAGAGGCCCTTAGTCTCCCACAAGATCACTTGGCGGAGTATTAAATCCAAGGGTTTTTTATGTCTACCAAGTGAGTCAAGAGGTGAGTGGGACCCTTGGATCATGTGGTGCATCCTGAAGGGCACATCGCACAAGAAAAATGGAAACAGGTGAGTGGCACCCTTGGAGCACGTGGTGCATCCTGAAGGGTACATCACGTTATTATTTAATAATTGGATAAACCTATATGGATTTAAGATGAATAACATGTTAAGGAAGATTTAAAACTTTTCCCCTAATAAAATTTCGCCGAGCCTAGGAAAATAAAGTCTAGGTCTAAATTTTACTTGTGATAAATTTTTTATCTATTTATAATATATATATATATATATAATAAATATTAATGATAATATTCATTAATCTTGTGACAAGAAGGGGATAACCAAATAAATTGATTTATAAAAATCTTTTGGGATAAAATTTAAAAAGGGAAAAAGGGGAAATAATGGTTTTGTCTTGTAGGTTAATTAAAAATTTATCAACTAAAAAGGAAAAAGGGAAAAACTACATTTTCTACACCTGCCAATTTGAAGTTTTAAATGAAAAGGGAAAGAGAGAAATCTAAAATAATTAGGAAACAAGGAAAAATAGGGAAACATAAAAAGAAAGGGGAAACAGAAGGAAAAAGGCAGAGAGTCTAACTTAGTAATTAAAGAACTTTTTAAATTAAACTCAACTAGTAAATTAATAAGGGGGAAAGTCATTAAAACTTGCAAGGGAATATGGGGACACCTAGGAGTGATTCTAGGAATGACTTTAGGTGGTGAGGAAAATAAGGAAAATTAATTAATTAATGAAATTAATTTATGGAGGAATGAAGGGGTTGGGTGACACATGTACGAGGAGGATTTTTATGAATTTAATTATTAAACAATAAATTTAAAGGGGATTTTGGGAAAGTAATGGACTTAGAAAATATATATAAAGGAGGGAGGAGGAGGACAATGGATCTCTTATGTTTGTGTAACGTTACGCTGCAGAAATCTATACTTGACTCACTTTGCTTGTGGGATTTGGGATACCCAGCTCGGTGAGGAGTGGTAGGTCGGCCTTGCGAGGCGAGCTGGGAGCTAGTTGATCCTCTGGTTAGTGTGCGTGGTCCCTTTGTGGCTCGTGGGGATAAGGGGGAAGAAGAGTGCCCCTAGCGTTGGTTGGGAGGTATTGGTGAAGTCTCATCGGTCGGCAAGCGAAAGCTGCATGGAGCGCGCGGGACAATAACTCAGAGCGGGCTACTTGGGATACGGTACGCTTCCTTTATTTATGCATGGTAGATTGTTAGTATGATTTATAATTTTAGTTTGTATGTTTAATTGGTTAAAGAAAATTATTGTCTTAGCATTCTAGTTGATGATTGAATTTCTCTAAGAGCCTTTGGCTCCATGTTGATTGATCCCCTGGCCTTCGATCCCTGCCTATCTTGACCGTCCTATGATTTATTGATGTGTGATGATTGCGGTTTATTTTTTCCTTCGTCCCTAGCTCATCAGTCCATGCCTGAGTAGTCGGCCAGGAGCCTGATCTAGGATCGTCAATTCGGTGTTAATAGACCTACTTTTTTGTGCATGGATGAGGAGTGAAGGATGGGTTTCCAAGTCGTCTACCCCTGTTGATTGTTCTTGGTTGATTGATGGTCATTGCGCATTTTGGCAATTGAGTATCTCTACGTCTGGATTGTTTACGTGTGGATTGATAGCTTTATTGAACAACCACGTGGTGTACAGTGGACAACGATTTATCCTTACGGCTGCTAATGCCTGTGTTTCTTTCAGTTACACAGAGAAATTTATCTGGTAGTTGCTTGATGGATTGGCAGTGGATTTCCTTGATTGATGGAGATAATTCTCTGTGATTTTTTTTATATTGATGGTCTGACCATTGTCGAATTATTTCCCTACGTTTTATTTTATTTCAAATGCATTTTTAAGTCGGGGCATCTTGCTCTGCTTTTTTCTTTCATCTGAAGGTGTCTTTCTGCGTTTTCCTTTATATCTGAAGGCATCTTTATACCTGAAGGCATTTTTCTTTATTGTTGGATGGTTGCTCTGGCGATCTTTCCATTTTTTTTCCTTGACTGCAACCATTGCCGGTTTACCTTGCGATTTTCCCCTCTGCTTGGACGACATTCTCCTTAACCTCTCAGCCTTAGTAATGTGTTTGTTTTCAACTATTAGAAGATGTTTTTCCAACAACTTCTAGTCGGATTTAAGGGTGAAGCTATTTCCCTGCGTCTTCCTTACTCCCTCACGAGCTACCTCTGTCTTCGTTGATGAACCCCAATGCCGACAGCTTCTTTATTTTCCTTCTGGCAATGAGTTATGTGACTGTAAATTCGTATTGCATTTAATATTTGTATCCATGGCAGCGAATTGGTGACTATGGTCTAACAACACTACCTTTATTTTCTTTTGCGATTTTACTTACTATTGCCAGCAAATTAAGTGGCTGTGGTGGAGTGGTGCGAATTGATTTTAATGGAATAGCATAACCTTTATATATTACAAGGGCAGCTAATGTTAATATTGCACGAACATCGTTATACCAACATTTATAATTTAATAGCGACAGCTAGATTATTGTTAATCCAAAGCCTCACTTAATTCCTATGTCGACAACAAATTTTCGTGAGCGAATTATGGTGTTCTATGCTGAGCGATTTTCATCTTTATGATAGCCTTTTGAATGCATAGTGATAGTGTGTTAACGGATAGAATTACCTGCATTGGACAACACATGTTTTTAGACAACAGTTAGACAATGGTTAAATATGGACAGCCACCTTGGGTGCGCGATTGTATAACTGAGTGTTCTAGTGATGGACGATTCTTAAATTGTTAGACAGCCACTCGAATAGCCTTCACAACAACTTTTTTCTTTACCCAACAAAGTCGCCCAGTTTTTAACTAAGCATTAATGATTAATCCTTGACTACGTTTTAGCATAATCTTACAGCTAGCTTGGGTAGTGACTTCCATTTTTAATGGCAGCGATTACAGTGACTTATTCCCTTGTTTAGACAGCCACCTCATGTGTTTTTATCTTGACTTTAGTTGACCAAATTTTTATTAGAAAACCCTTGGACAACATTTGTAGCTTGTATATAAAATTCGATTATTGATGTTTGCAGCCATATCGACTATGTTAAACTTGTTTGGATGGCGTTCAATGTATTAAGAATGTTACGCATGATTTTAATTAAAATTTTGATTATTAATCATTGCAGCCATGTCGACTATGTTAAAACTATTTGGATGGCATTCAGTGTGTTAAGAATGGTACGCGGGATTTTAATTAACATCATTGTTGTGTTGATTTTATTGTTCTAACATATTACTATCCTTAGGAATAGTAGACTATTGGAACTGTAAAGGCTGCTTTAAACCTTTTTCAATAATAGAATTTATATTATTTAAATTCTAATAAGAAACCCTTATGTGGACACGTCAAGGGACCTATTAAACACACTTAGAATGGAAGGAAATGATTTAAGGATGTCTAGGGTGAGTTAATGAACTAATTAAACAATTGTTTATGGAAGAAGATGTTAAATTCAGTCTCCTCACTAGTGAATTTGGGTCAAATTCCGATGGCGTGTTCACCATAATTGCCACTTTCTATTGTCGAAAGAACAACAAACCTAAGATACCCTCAAACGTCGTTTCACAGGACGTCTCTTTTTCGACGACAGAGTTTTCGTCTGTATTGCAACGTTATATGACGCCACGTGTCATCATAAATTGGATTGTCCAACCCCATATTGATGTCATAAGACCAACGTCTAGGTCGTGGCAAGAGCAATGTTTCAGACGTGGCAATAGCGACGTTTCAGACGTGGCAAGAGCAATGTTTCAGACGTGGCCAGAGAGACGTTTCAAAGGTGGCAAGAGAGACATTCCAAAGGTGGCAAGAGAGACGTTTTGAAGGTGGCAAGAGAGACGTTATAAACATGGCAAGAGAGATGTTTCAGAGGTGGAAAGAGAGACATTATAAACGTGGCAAGAGAGACGTTTCAAAGGTGGCTTAAGGTGGCAAGAGCGACGTTGTGAAGGTGGCAAGAGATACGTTCTGAAGGTGGCAAGAGAGACATTTCAGAGGTGGGAAGAGAGACATTATGAAGCTGGCAAGAGCGACGGGACGAGGTATCAACTCTGACGGGGTGTGTCCTGTAGGCATAGGATAGGATATGGATCTCAAACAGAATTGGATGCACGGGATCAAAGTAGATAATCATGTGAGTTTTACAGAATTTGTAAAAAAATTGCATGGTTTTGCCCTACTCAAACCATCTTAATAAAACTTTCTAATAGTCTAACCCTCTAAATGCAATCATTTTCCCTGCACTGTCATTGTAGTCGGCCTAGGCATTTAGGAAACAAAATATGCTACACAAGTTATTGTTATCTCTCCTCCATGTGGCCAAAGGAGATAAATATCTAGGTTTTCAGTGGAAACCAATCAAATACAGATTATGGCTATACAAAACAATAGATGCCAGGGCTTCATTATGGTGTTTTAGATGGATATCCAGGGGTGGAAGATTGGTTTTGGTCATGTCATTGTTTGAAAGCATACATGTGTATTGAATGTCCAATGCACACATTCCTAGAGGTATTCTCCACAAAATAAGGAAAAAGTGCTTCAGTTTTTTGAGGATGAGAAAGAAACACATTGAATGAATACCCTGGGTAAAATGGCCTAGGATTGCTAAACCTAAAGATGATGGAGGATGGGGACTCAAAAATATATATGTTTTCAATCAAGCCTTAGCCACAAAAAGTCCGTGGAGACCTCTTTTCAATGATTTATGGTGAGAGATTATGAAGCATAAATACTTAAGAGGCAGATTTGTGAAACACTAGGTAGGGATGGAAAGGATAGAGGAAAAAGGCACATTAAATGTTTGGAAATTCATGCTCAAAGTTTCTCCTCTTGTAAAAAAATGGATTGCATGGGATATTGGGAATGGAAGAAAAAAAAAGATTGGAGAGGATCCCTAGATAGGGTGTTGTGGAAATTTTAGGTTGTCTGGTCCATTACTTATCAGATTGCATAATCTAGGTATTCATAATCTTCAGGATGTTGCATCTCCAAGATTAGGAAGATTTCAGGATTGGAAATCCGCTGCATTTTTTGGACTAGATGGGCATATGGCTAATGAATGGGATCAAATGTCTTATTGTTAAAACATGGTGCAATCAAGTTATCTGACAAGATGATGGAACTCAAGTGGTCCAAAAATAAAGCATCAGGGATCTTGACTGCAAAAACAGGGTATCAAGCAAGCATAGAGGAAGAAGGGGTGAAAAGCTCTGGTGGTGCAGAGTAATATGGAAATCAGACAGCCCTTTAAAAATTAGAATCCTCCTTTGGTTGGCTCTAGCAAATGGGATCCCGACTTGGGATAATGGTCAAAAACGTAGTTGGCAAGGTCCCCACTGGTGTATATTCTACAAATCAAACAATGAAACAATTGATCATCTATTTGTCCAATGTTCCTTTTCAAAGTTAGTGTGGAAAGAAATTCTTTGAGGCACAAATGGATTGAATGACGTACATAAGTGGGATAAAGCCACTCTGTTGGACTGTTTTCAGAGTTGGTATAACGATAAGTCTCCGGTCAGTGATAGAATTTTACCTTGCTCTATGCTCTAGGGCCTATGGCTGTGTAGAAACAATATGATATTTGAAGTAGGCGACACATATGATCAGGGTCTCTAATGATGGAATCTTGATGCCTCATCTTGAAAAGGCTGCTAATATCCCAAAAGTGATTGTTATTAATTAGGATATAGCTAGGAGATTCTTTAGTAGTAGATTCTTCAACCGTGTAAGCCAAGGATCCCCAGGTAATTGTGATGCAGGTGCTCTCCTTTATTTAAATTCAAGCCGTATGTTCTATTTTAAATATGGTGCTGGTATTGGCTCAAATAACAGAGCCGAGTTTTTTTCCCTCTGGATTCTATTAATAGCAGTCGTAGATAAAGGACTTAGAAAGCTCCAAGCACTTAGGAATCTAAGTTAATTATATACTAAGAAAATGGAAGAAGCAGAATTGAAAATCTAGCTTTAAATCACATAAAAAATAGAATCTTGAAGTCATCTCTTTCACTCATATCCTCAGAGAAGAAAATTCACAAGTAGATAAATTGTGTAAGGAAGCACTTTTCATGCAGAAAGGAATGCTTGCAGAGCTAGATTTCAAGACCAATCTGTTAATTTCAAACTTCTTTGAACACTTTTTTTAATTCACAATGGACTTCTTTGGTGATCCAAGTGTTTGGATGAGAGGCTTAACAGAAGGATTTGACTTGTTAGAGGTCTAACATATTTTTTTATCATGTTTATAGAAGGGTCTGTGTACACATGATGTTTATTTGTAGCACTAGACAACACTTCTGAGTAGTCATATAAACTACATGTTTAGGAAGCCTTATAGGCAGGACTATCCATCTCGTCTAATCTCCACCATCCATCTCATCTAATCTCAGCCATTGGATGAGATGACCTTTCACCTTCTCCTCATTGAGTCAATTAGGGTAAGGAGGGTGCACCCTTTGAGGGTTGTTGTTGCATTTTTGAGAGAGATGGAAAAAGAGAGAAGTCGAGTAGACTAAGAGAGGAGCATTTGTTGCTAAGGGCATGCATTCCAAGGGAAGCTTGGGCACGTAAATCGAGGAGAGAATTATAGCAGTTAATGGAGATCATACTGTACAGATTTTAAGTAGACTGTACAGTTGAATATTGGCACAGTTTTGAAGGAGAAGGGACGGTGCATTTATTGAAGCCATACTGTATGGATTTTGAAGGTCGTACTATTTTTTTATTGCACAGAAATCAATGAGTGATTGTTGTGCATTTTTCTGGAAGGTTGGCATGCTTTCCTAGGCAGTCATATAGTCATTTATTGCACAGAATTTGGGCTACTATTTTTGGCACAAATTTTGAGGGTATTCGTACAGCAAGGAGGGCACAGAAATCACAGAGCTGACCTATGCACATGTACAGGAAATTTGGGCACAAATTTCAAGGAATTTCGATCAGATATTGAAGTGGAAACTTGAAACGATTTTTGAGATGAGTCTATATTTAATTTCTGAAATTAATGACTTTTGTAAAAGACATTTTCTCATAGCTCTGAAATAATAAACAACCCTCTCTCACTAGTTTTCCCCTTGTGGGTTTTTCGAGGGTCATTGTTAGACCAAAAATATCTATGCATTTTATTTCTTGAATATGGTGTTGTTGATATAATTTTATTTCTACATTAAATGTTGTTCATAATCCTCATGTTTTAGTTCTGAATTGTTTTTTGTATGTTGAGTATTTATGGATGTCATAAATCTGGGTTTTGGGCATTAAACACTGATAAAAATCAGCGAGACTTGAAACTGGGTGGGGTCTGAAAATTTACAAGGTATCAGAGCTAAGTTGAAGAGAAGTCCAGATTTAAATCAACAAGAAAGAGAATAGATGAAACTTACTTCAGCGGAAAGAATTTGGAAATTTGTTATTCCAGTTGAGAAGGGTCAATGGCTACAGGTTTAAGAGTTGAGGACAGACTTAATGCGGCGGTAAATTTTGGTGCTTGGAAGGAGAGAATGATTTTGCTTCTGTAGGAGAGTGAGTTATGGGAGTCCTTAACAAAGTTGTATCAAAGTACAAATGAAAAACGAAAGTTGTATCTAGCCTCATACCAATCATCGTTTATTCTTACAATGCTCCTTTCAATCCTCCATCCAATGAGAAAATCAATGATGATGATCATGATGGTGATGATGATGATGACTTCTTGGGAGGCCCATCTACTAGTTACTCTCCATCTGTCTCACCCAAATCCTCTACCTAAGTGGGATATCTCCACCATTATTTATGCAACTAAGTTTCTTATTGGTCCCAAGAGTTATCAAGGGAATTTTCTAGCTCCACCTCAAACTATTATTACTTAGGTGGTTGACATTCCTACAAAATACCAAGATATTTCCCTCAAGTCACTCTAGAGAATGATTTATATTGTTGAGGAATATGGTGGATTTTTTAGGGAGCCATGTGGATTTCACGGGGGTAATACCCTTGTTCTTCATTGAGGACGAAATACAAATCTTGTGATATAATGATTTCCCTCTATGGCCCCAGTTCAAATTAAGAAGAGGTGTTAGAATTATTGGTGTAATATTCACATGTGACCATGACAAACTCATATGTATCGTTAGTGTCTTTTTGATCATAGATAAGACCATCCTTTACTCAATTATTATCATTTATTCTAATACTATGGATTGGTTAAGTCCAACCTAGTCAAACTTGTACTTGTAGGCTAATCAACCCCTCATAGGGGTAGCAACCTACTTGAGTTGTGTATAAATACACCATAACTCTCATTTGTACATCATCTTCTTGTGATATTATTGATCTCTCTTAAGTGATTTATGCCTAAAGGCATCAATAACAAATCTCGTATTTGTTACTTAACAATGTACCTTACTCTAAATTTCTCTCAATGTGTTCATCTATATTACAATGTTCTATGATGCCATGTGTCATCATGAATTCGATTGTTCAACCCCCATTATGGTCTCAAACACACTATGTAAGTATATATAGTCACCCCTTTATCCCCTTACACACTATAATCCCAACCCCTTTGACCCAAGACATGACAATTGAACCCTGAAGCACTTCCAGCCTTGACTACTCACTCATCATTTTTGGCTCCACATCTGATCATTTTTCATCCATAAGTACTTCATCCTTTTGTTATTGTTACATCTATGTCCATTTTAGGTTTGATGTTGTCAAAAATTTTACTTCTTGTCTTTGTTATGGTGAATTCCTATGCTTTCATAAGTCATGTTCCGAGTTCCTACAATTGTCTACAT